>CALNHX010001837.1:0-203185 GCA_940337035.1 Agriotes lineatus | reverse complement strand
GAATTCTTCATAAATGGACACTTCTCACAGATTATTATTACTGGCAACGTCTATGATACAGTTAAAGGTACTCTTGGTGAAAGAGTTTTATATAGATTAATTCAAACAGTACGAGATTCAAGCACAATATTCTGCTTTGATCGATTTTTTACCTCCGAAAATCTTATGTACACATTACCATATGCTGCTATACATGTATGAAAATATAAAAACCGTAAACATATTCCTAATTTAAATTTCTAGGAATTCTTCAAAGAGGAAATAGTGAAAGTGTGGTGTCCAAAGAAGGAATAAATTGTACTTGCTGGCATGACACAAAAGATTTTTTATACTAAGCAATTGCCATACTGATAATATTGGTGTTATAAACAGACATGTGCCGATCAAATGATTTCGCACTATTCTTGATGGAAGTTTGAAGTGGTGGCGTAGAGTTATCAACAATGAAAAGAAACGTACAAACGAGCCGTTTTGTACAGTTTTTTAATAGCATAGCACAAAATACGATTGCTGTAGTAAAGTCAGAAATGGAAAAGACGAAGATAACAAGAAGCGGAAAATCATGGAAAAGACAAAGTGTATAAAAAACGTTTGATATCATCTTCCTGTAGAAAAATAATCAAGAAGACATTGTTTAGCAACAAAAATTGAGAAGAGACCAAGTTATCCTGCGAAATGTGTAAGGTCCACTTTGTGCTGGATGCTTTGCTAATCATCACTTATAAATACATGTGTAATATAATAAGATATATACTGGTATAATTGGCTACGTTGCAATGGTATTTATGTATGTAAATGGTTTTATATTATAATAATATTTATTATGCTTTAGCTATTACGTTTGACTTTTCTTATATTTTAGTTTATTTTTTATCAATTCACTTTTAAAATTAATTTAAGTAACTCATTTAGCCTTTTTTAAATTATGAATTATCAATGTTATTAAATATATCTAGCTCTGGTAGAAAACATTTACTCTTAAGAAAACACAGGTCGGATTCGCTCATAATCAAAACTGCTTTTATTCCTGAAAATTCATTTTCAAAATTCTGTGACAATTTGTACGTCTGTCAATGTCACTTCAAATTATGCAAGTGCAAACTCAATTACAAATACCTTTTCGTTACACTTCTTGTTATTCAACAAACATTAAATAGTAAGTACTCCCTTTTATTATTACCTCACTTTACTCTTTCTATGTTTTACTTCGAGTTTATTACATAGATACCTGTAGCCTGTCACCTGTCTATTGACCTCGATATGCTCCTTTACCAAGCCAAATGCATCCAGTAACCTCACACAAATTCTAGTATGAATGCAATCAACCACCAGGAACAGCAAAAACCTCCAGCCAAACACGACAAGACACCTACTATTTTCTCCAACAAAATTGTTAAAACTGACCAGAAGCAAACGCCATTCACGTCTTCCTTCCAAAATTCACAAGGCGCTGACAACCTAGTACCACTAATCCCGACTAGATGCAAGTTACAAAATGTAATTTCAAAAACAAGCTTGGCGAAGTACAATTCGAATAGATGAAAAACCTTTTATACATACATAAGACTAACAAAATCGATGTAAACTACTTACAGTAAAACCAGCCCCTGCTATTCAATTTATATGATGTAATTAATTGATAATAAACTTAGTTCTGCAACCAATTTCAAAAATTGCTTTTGCAGATTATAACTGTTTAACATATGGCACTCTCACCATATCCCACGTGTATCGTGCCATATCCATTCTTCTCTTTAACAACACCACATCTTCCAATTTTTAAAATTTAATTTTTAACTCTTCTCGACAATTTTATTATAATGTATAACCCTTTACATACCAAATAGATTCAAAATCATTTTATAAAAGGTTTATTTTAGAATTTTCGGCCGCTTACAAATGTTTTACATCTTTTCAGTCAAAAATTATTTTTACATTCTAATAATAATAAAAATCTCCTTAGTGATATTGTTATGCATATTTTTAAAGTCCAACACTCTACATAATATGTATCATATTTATTTAACACCCACTATTTTGAATATTTCTCGAATAGGTATTTGATATTAATCCTTCATAAAATGAATTTTGATCTTAAAAATGTTAATTCCAATGTTTGTTTAGTGTCATTTTTAACTTCCCCAAGGATCAATTTTGCTGTTTCTTAATATGATCGTCTTAATATTAATATTTCATTATGAATCTGAAGAAGTTTGCTATGCAAACGAAACGTACGTAATATGAAAAACGTTGGATGTATTATTTGAAAATTTTGGCTGCCTTTATTTTTCCTACCCAACATTCTAACCTCAACGACAGCCGTTTACTCATACAATTCTTAAATAATAATTAATATTTTCTTCTTCTTCTTCTGCAGCTTATGTCACCCATCGTCGGATGTAAGCCTCCCTTAGGTTGTTCTATTCTTCTCTATGGTTTGGCTTTCTCATCCAGTCGCACCCTGCAACTCTTTTAACATCGTCCGTTCAGTATTCTTCTTTCCATCACCTTTTGTGTAACCTGGAGTTTATGTATATCTTTGTTTAGGGCCCATCTCTCTGTGCCATATTAATTGGCCACACATACTGGGCAAAAGTGTGTGCTTCTAAGGTGTTTGGTGTGTCTGACTTAAATACTTTTTGTAGTCTCCCGAACGCTGACCAAGCCAGTGATAGTCTTCTATCTAAATCTGCTGTCAAATTGTTCTTTGATATTTCTAATTTTTGTCGTAGATATATAAATATTTTCACTTTCTCCATTATTTTGTCTTCTAGCTTGATGTCTTGTTGTTCTTCTGTTTCATTAGTTAAGTATTTTGTTTTGTTAATGGTTATTTTCATTCCAATCTGTTTTGATTTTTCATTCAGTTCTTCTATCACCTCTTGAAGTTCCGTTCTATTTTCTTCTATAGTAAAATCACGGAAACAAACGGTGCACGTCGTCAAATATTTAGTTATGAATTTAAAGTTACTGTTTGAATACGATCACCGTTTGATTCCGTGATATACCTATAGTTACAATAAATATGACTTATATACTGCTAAAAATGAATTAGGGATCAGTTTATAAATCACCGCTATTCTTTAGTTTTTATATTTTTGGTCACTGCAGTTGCAGTTACTGCTGACTTTTGACTTTCTAGGAGGCTGTATTATGATATGGGGTGGAATATCGTTGAACGGCGGCACTGAGATTCTCATTGTAGAAGGGGGCTCTCTAACAGCTCAACGCTATATCGATGACATTCTGCAACCTCACATTCGACCGTATGTTCAAAATCATGGTCAAAGGTTCATTTATCAACAGGATAACGCCCGCCCTCATTCTGCAAGAATTGTTCAAGAGTACATCAATGCCTATAATATTCACACTATGGACTGACCGGCTTACAGTCCTGACCTGAACCCCATAGAGCATGCTTGGGACGAACTAGAACGACGGATTCGAGCAGCAGAACCTCCTCAAAACTAAAATGATCTCAGAAATCGTCTTGTGCAGGAATGAGAGCAAATACCACAAGAACGATTTCAAAATCTCATCAGCAGTATGGGTAACAGGTGTCGAAGTGTCTTACTTGCGAGGGGAGGTCATACCCGTTACTAGCTTTAATCCCAGAAAGAATTCTGGGCCGTTTTCTTTATTTGTTGCGGTCTTTAATTTTGTACGTTTTCTGTTAATGTTAACTTAACAACCTTGTTACTTGTTTTTGAATTAACTTTCCGTATTTAATAAATACTGTGTTAGTCCATAGATAATCACTAAAAGTTTCATTCAAATCTGTGCATCCTGTATAAAGTAATAGAAAATATAAAACTGATCCCTAATTCATTTTGAGCAGTATATATAACAAATGGTTTACTGAAGGCAACTGAAGAAATAAAACAGAATGAAAAAGATAAATCACATAAATTAAGAGTGCAAACACAAAAACCAATAGAAGAACGAAATCAACTATTACAAGACACTAGCGTGAAATTAGTAGAACTAAGTAAAAAGATAGGAAAAAAGTAAGAAGTAAGAATAGGAAATATAAAAATATGAAAATAAAAGAAACACTAGAAGAACGGAAAAATTTAAAAGATCTACGATTAAAAGTGAGTGAGGGAACACATAAAATAACAAAATTAATAAATGCAGAAAATAAAGAAATCACAGAATTTGAAGAACTATCAGAATTTGTAGAAACATATTATGGAACACTTTATGAAAGTAAAACAGCACCTCCACTGGGAGAAGATAGAAAGAAAATCAAAAACATAGGATCTGAGGAAATTCATGAAATTACTAAAACTGAAATCAAAAACGCATATGCAAAATAATCGGGAAAAGACAAAATTGAAGTAGAAATGATAAAATATGGTGGCCAAGCAATTATAAACCAACTACAACGAATCTACAATTAATATTTTAATCAACTTTATTTTTTTTTAGTTGCAAAGAGTTAAATACAGAACGATAAAGAATAAAATTGATCGCGGAGCCCATGAAAACCAAGTACATTTGAACTACAATTAACTGATTATTAGTTCATGTAACTTTAAAACAATCTAATAAGCTACACAAATGTATGTATGTATTTATTATCTGTAACCTCATTTACCTTGCGGTGTAGAGGCTGGAGCTCTATGAGCTGGCATCTGGCGGTACAATGCTCAACTTGCCCCGGATTCGGGATACAGAGTTGGAGCGCACCTTTGGTGCTTGGGCAGCAACCATTGTGTGAGGTGTGTATCTTGTCTTGGTGATGTGTTGATCTTGTTACTCTATCTCTCAGGTATGTGGTTCTGAATAGAGCACAGTTAATTTGGTGCCCAACTGTGAATGGTCTCACCAAGCCCGATTCCAATCAGGAAGGATACGGAAAAATTCCGACCCGCGCGGGATTCGAACCGAGGACTTGCTTAATGCAAGCCTGGCGCTTACCCAACTGCGCCACCCGGCTTCTCTAGCTACACAAATATGTAGTTTAAATCAAATTTTAGACATTAAATTGATTAAATAACAATGGAATAAGTTACACAAGAAGTTAAGTGAATTTTTAACTTCAAACAAAATTTGACAGTTTTATGTCAACAAAAAACATGCAACAGATTAGGCCAGTTTTATTGTTTTCAGTGGCTCCCGCGATTAGGTTTATTTGTGTTCTCGCTGTATAACCATTCAATAAATATTACCAAAAATTCGACACGTCTCGATTTTTTCCTCAAAATGTACTCCATCTGCAAAAAAATATGTAAGTTACAATGTATTTAAAGCTACAGCAATTCAGGATTAATATTGAATTTTAGATAGCAGCTTCTCACGAAATCTACTCGGTTGAAGTACATAGACTGGAAAACTATCTGGAAAGCCAAGCAACGAGTTCGGCTCGTACGCTTCGGTCATCCAGATGAGCGAGTGCTAAAGACGGAAAACGTGCCCGTGCCGCTTCGTCTGTGGGAAGGGAAGTGGGATGGAAAGCGCGAAAGATTAAGCGGCTACGCCAAGCGGGAACGCGCGTAAATCCAGAATCGCTCCATCACGTAGAACGGCCTCATATGACGCCGCCGCTACCGCACTCGTAAAAAAAGTAATTTTTTGCACCTGCATGTCGATCCGGTTCATGTTTTACAATCTCCCTGTCATATCGGATAGTTAAACCAGCCGCCAATACAAATCTGAAAAGGGCTCGTTACTGTCAGGGTTGACGAATCTGGCAGAAAATTTTTATTCCCTGCAACACCCGGGAATCCTAAAAAAATGTTACCCGAAGTCACGAAGAGGTTGAAGTGCAACAGCACATACCCATCCTTCTGTACTTCGAGCAATTTTTGTTTTCTTTCCAGTTGTGTTTGCAATTAAAACAATTGAATATTGAATAAAATAAGAAATAGTCAAAAATAACCACGTTTAGAAACGTTTTCCAGCGTTCAGGATTTGTTAGAAATTAATTTGTTTAATTTTTTATATTTTCTGGCAGTAGAACGAGGCGTCAGCATATCGTAAATTATTCATCATTTATATCGGTCCAATCTATTTTCTTAACAATAGTCTCAAGAACCAACGTAAACAGCTTTGAGCTTAGAGTGTCTTTGTTGCACTCCTTTTTTTAGGGTGACACATTTTGTTCTATCGTTCAGAATCTATCTGCATCTATCTACATATGTAGCCGTTTTTTCGTTCTTTCATTTCCTGAATAAATTTCTCTAATACATATATCAGTGATATATTCTGCTATTTTCTATTGCTTTAGACACTGCCCGTTGTTTTATGCTGTCAAGTGCCTTTTGGTAGCCGAAGGTGCTACAAGTTTTTCTAGACCGTGCTTGTTTGTAAAGTTTCAAGTCATCTAGTTTCTTCTCTATATTGTAATGGTTTACTGCTCACAGCAATTCTGATTGCCGAATTAACCAAATGAATAAGGTCAAAATTTGCACAGAATTAAATATTTTATTTATTGAAAAATAATCAGTACTTTACATTAATAAATTCACTTGATGTGAGCAGCAATAACTAATAATTTGTGGGATAAAAGTTAGCATGAGATAAGGTAGGTTTCAGAAGGGTTACGTTTAGAGTTTCAGATATGATAAATGTTCGGAAGGGCCAATGCAATTTAATTTGTAACTGACGGATTTGAGCTTTGAGCTACAATTATACAGAATGATTTGTTAAGTACAGAGAGTATATGAGCGTTATGTATTAAAAGTGTATAAGCTGGCAAACGGCAGATTAGCTGAAAGGTAAACGAAACAGTGCTAGCAAAGCAATAATTGCAATAGAGCAAAGGAAAAATGTAAGGCAACCAATCCAAAGGCAATAAGTGAGGCGCTAAAGGAACTCAAGGGTATCAGTGCATTATAAACCAAAGTGATTTAAAATCAGAGCAAAGTGTAGTGACATTTATTCCAAGAAAAAGACAATTTTAGTAGTTAGGCAAAACATGACATGACATCAAAACTCTAATCCATAAGGTTAAACATGTTATCATTCCTAATTTCTTTTATAAAATTGAAAATCTAGTTGCTAAGTTACGAGACAGTCAAACAAGCTTGTAAAATTTGTGCTGGGGGCAAGTCTGCTCTCAGTTGTGTATACATTTTCTAAGTAAAAAGTTTTATCTGTGAGCCCAAAAGTGTGTTTTTATATTCACGAGTCTGCAGAGCACCTGTGAGTGTAAATTTCGTCTTTATAAGTGATGCCGGTGAAGAGGGAAATCAGGCTGCAAGATTCGCTCAGGTGCGGTTAAAATCGAGGTCCTTTTACGATTAGATAGAAGTATCGGCCAGCAAGTATTTTATGTCCAACGTGTAGATCCGTTCCTCCTGAGTGCCTGTGTCCAGAGTTTTGCAGCAGGAAGTCACCACGAGAGTTACCATCGACGAAGCGTCCCTAGAAAACGTATCCCCCCTTTTCAAGGTAATTTCACAGGGAAAGCGTTGGGGTAGGTCCATTATTTTTGAATCTCGTCAAGATTAGACTGTGTACGAGGTGTAGAGGCATATTCCAGTTCCCAGATCCGTTCCAGGGAGGTTTTATCGAGGAAGCGCCTCCTAAAAATGCGATTTGGAGAAGATTTCAGCCGGATTCAGAACAAAAGCACATCGAGCGTCTTTTTACGTCACTAAAACAAACAAGGTTAGCCGGAAGCTAAGTCACAGAATTAATTGCATTTACCTGAAGCTTTCTTGCCATTTTGGTATTTTAAAATTCAATTTTACGCTATTTTCGCACTGGCAGATCATCTTGTTTACTGAACTACATTTAGAGGTTACCTAAACGTTAGTTGGGAATGGTGCATTTGCCCTAATAATTGAGAGTAATTGTCATACGAGTTATTTTTTATTTATGAATTTTACGAACCGACCGTCCTGAGATAAGAATTTTTTCATGTTCACCGGAGCTCAGTCTCTAATTTATTACAAATATACGTAAAATATAGAAAGAGCAATAAAACATTTAATTTGGTAATAACTATTATATTCTTTTAATTTGCCCTGAGATTGACCGGCAAATTCTCAGTTGAAACAATTAACAATTAAAGCGTAGTATCCCTTGCCCTACTTATACATTTTATATTTTTATTAAAAACCCCATCGTTATTAATTTACAAAGCGAGGTGCTATTACAATATAGTCTGTTAGTTATTATTATATAGAAATGTCACGTTATACTTATTAACGACATAAGGCCGTTATTAAGCATCTAACAAACGAGGGTGAATATGTGGCCGAGGCCGTTAAGCCGAGGCTAATGAATTTATCTGAGTTAGTTAGATATGATAACGGCCCTATGTCGTTGAATACTTTTCATAACACCTACAACAATTGAAATTTTAGGGCAATTTAAATAGTATTAGTAACGGGTATTAGAAAACTCGTCTTATTAGAGTCACCTATGGAAAATAATTACGTTTGGAATTACTGAAACGTATTGTTGGTAACACTGTAAGTCAGTCTATGTCAAATTCGATGTTAGTAGGTTAGGTTTTGTGTTAGTTTTGACACAGACTGACGCAAAACCTAACCTTCTAACCTCGAATTTGACATAGACTTACAGTGTCACCAACTATACATTGTATACAGTATTGTCAATGTTAAAATGTTACTGTTCTGTTATTTCTTAACGGCCTAGGCTGTTAAGTGTATAACAGCCATGGCTGTTATGGGGAACTTTTCAGTCAGGTTGACAGTTCTGTTATTGACAAGTAACAAGTAGATGTTATGAAAATGTTTTATCATCTTCTAGGTTAGGAATTTTTACATGTTCATGCGCAGAAGTCTAACAAAGTTGTAGTTTTTAAAATCAGCTGTTCTCTTTCACCAATATCTCCGATACGTCGTCATCTCTTATGACCATGTTGGATTTAATTTTTTGTACTCCATCCACGGTTTTATCTGGTTGTTCTCCCGATCCATCGTTTTGCATTTTTTGCTTGACTCCACTATTGTCTTTCATTCCGTGTGTTCGAGAAAGGTGTAATAACGTAGTGAGAAAGAAACATTTGTCCAAATCTAGTCACTCAACAATAACACAACAAAAATGGTACTAGAATGGTAACAGAAATCTAAAGGGTTGTATACTGAACACCAATTAGAGTTAAGAGGATCCAATGGAAAAGCAAATTAAGAGAAGTATTAGAATAAGATGAATGGCATTTGGAAAATTATCGTATCAGACAGAAAAATACAACAGCGTTCTACCAGTCATAATATATGGTGAAGAGAATTTTTCAAAAACGAATGGAAAGAGCCACGTTGTACATCTCATTAGAAGATAGAGTATTTTTTGAACAACACGAAAGTTAACAAAACTAAATTACTATCGAAAGGAACTAGCATGATTAATAGCAGCATGGCTATGCTTTAGACCTGCAATTAGAAGTTTGTCTTGTTGGTTGGAGATCATATTTCATAATAATTTAAAGTCGGGATAGTTATTTGGAAAAACAAGCTAAAATTTAAATACGAAAATTTAAAGCCCAGATAGTGAGTTATCCCCTTTTAAATGCTAGATGGCGAAAGGAATTTGGCAATTCTATTTTGAATGTGTATGTGTACCTATAGATAAAACAATATCTAGTTAAATTAAAAGTAATGATGAGAAGATAGACTGAAATTGCTAGATATACAATATAGGAAAAAGTTGAGATACAAATTGTGAAACTCTTATTGTCAGATTTATGAAAGTTATTAATACGATAAGCGGCCTAAGCGCTGTCGCGATGAAAATTATTAAAAAATTGTGTGAAAAATATGGGAATTAGTCTCTAGTTTGACGAAATTTAAATTTCAGGCAAGAGGGTAATATGCTTATGTTAATAGCAATATTTGAATTTTGGTAATTTAGATTTAAATAAATTTGTAGATAAAAGTGACAAGCGAAAATTATTTAACTTGCACATAGTTAATGGCAGTTGAAATTCAAAAATAAATTATTTTGATAGTTTTAGTTATTTTGAATACACCAGCGATTAATTTTACCAAACTGATTTACGTGTTTGTTTCCAAATTCAAACCCGAAAAGGTTTTTATTTAAAAAATGGAATATTTTGAATTTGTGCATAATGCAATTTATTATATTAACGAACGTTATGTAAGTGCGTTGTTAACACCGTTAGTAGTACTAAAGATTCAGAAAAATATGTACGGATTCAACCGATTGTAATTCTGTCAACAAATTTTATAGAGCATGTAATTTCCTTGATTGTTCCGTGAGTAATATGACACTGCCATTTTGAATAAATTCGCGATGTTTCTTCTGGGCGTTTTGTTACAGTAAATAATTAAGAATATTAGTAAAACGACAATATTTCTATAACAATACGTTCACCCTGTTAATATTCTTATTTTTTTATTCTGGCGAATTATGTAGACAAAACAATGAATTATATTGTCTTCTAATAATATTATAGATTCATCTTGAAATATTAACGGGTTGACACAGCTCCTTTAAAAATTTAAAGAACAATAGTTATTTACGTATAGAAAGCCGGAAGAGTAAGATTACGCCCGTAGCCAAAATTTGAGGCACGACGGAGGAGGACCTTTATTTGGCTAAGAGCGTAATCTACTTCCGGCGTGAGGTACGTACAACGTCTTACGCACAACTGCATGGAACAAACGCTTAGAATAAATTTAGGTTTTTTTAATACCAAAAATTGCTACCACAGTTAAGGTGCCGGGCGGTAAAGTAATTTGCTGGCAGCAAAGTTACTTTACCTGCCGCGTTTTTATTTTACCGCCCGCAAATTACTTTACCACCCGCCGGTTGTACTTGCGGTCGTGGTAACTAAGATGTAAACTTCCATTTTCGGCCCGGTTGTGCCTAAAATATATTTTTGACTAATTGTCAATTTTGACAATTCCCACATTTAATTTTTCAATTTTTCAAATTAAAAAAAATATTTAAATTCGTTGATTCTTTTATAGCATGTTTTAACTTCAAATTTGGTTTGCTAAAATTATAATATAAATTTCCAAGAATTTTACATTTTGTAGTATAGTAGTCGTTTTGGAACTAGGGGAGACACTGGATTTTAGAATATAGGATAATTTCTTGTGCTTGGGCCACCATTACTGGAATCTAGTTATAAATTTAGTTCCATTTTGAAATGTCATTCAGTAATCAAAGCATACGAGTCAGTTACATATCTTATGTCAAACTAAATAGTACCTAATGTTAACAGATTTACACTCCAGAATAACAAAAAGGCCTTTGTAGCAAATGTTTATAAAACATCAATATTATGCCAGAAAAAACTTAAAGTTATTAAGGTATCAAGGGCATTATGAGCAAAATAAGCGCCCAAGATTGTTAGTATACAATCCGCGGGTTTAGCCCGAGGGGTGTGTACCACAATCGCTGGCGCTTAGCTCATAATACCTATGACGACTTCAACGTTTTATGTCCTACCAGTTTTAACGTATCAAAGTGATTTTGAATTACATTTTTCTAGTTCTGTCACTTGTAATTTTGGAAATAAAAGTTGTATCCATGGAAACAAATAGTGTTTAGTGTCCCTAGGGACATTATAATAAAATAATTTTTCTGGGGCGTTATTTTGTGTATAACAAACCTTAAAATAAAGTAATTATTGTCAATTAATATACTGGTATGACATAAATAAACTAACGCAGAACCACCGACACACTGAGAATTTACACACATCTCAACATTTTATTGTGCTTTTGTTGGATCTTCTGTTAGGTCTGTTTATTAAAGCTGAAGGGGTCAATTTGATAATTCCAAATCCGAATCGGACGACTCTGTTAACGAAATTACTACAGGAGGAACGTCAACCACACAATGTTCTCCCATATATTTCACCCAATCACTTCTGATAAAAAGATTCACAGTGCTTAATGCAATTTCACCGCTTATCAGCATTGCGTTTACTCAAAACGTTCTCCAAAACCTTTCTCACTTTTTCTTTTGAATTTGGGGCTGACATTATTTACTTATTATATAGTTTTTTACAGAATCCCCATATAAGGTCAGTGGAGTTGTAAATTCCATGGTAGGTAGGAAGCCTTAGAACATTGATGTTGTTTTGCTTTAGAAACTCGTCAATTTTATATTTTTTCTCAAAATTATTTAGCTTGTTTATAATATAGAATTAAGTATATTTCAAAGTGTTTTTTAAAATCGTATTCATCAAAATTAATTTTGTTTTTATACAACCAGGCCTGGAGTGGTTTTTATTTGAATTAGTAGTTGGTCTCTTCTCTAACAATACTTAGTGATAAGGAGCATTATCCATAACGATAATACATTTACCCCCAATGCTAGTTATAGCAGGCATCAACTGATTTTCTACCCACTTTTGAAAAATGTCGCCGTTGCTGTTTGCTTGCCAATATTTCAATAGTTTGTAGTAGTTTGTGTAGTCATATGTGTATTCCAAATTCAATCTAGCATAATCCAATAAATTACGAAGAGTAAAATGCTCGTTTTTTCAGGGTATTCGCAAATTCTTCCGCCTAGTTGAAATTTTAAAAATTTATTGGCCAACAGTTATCTCTAGGCTCTGTTGAAAGTGTTTTTACAGACTGAACAACAAATTTTAAATAATTGTAAACAGTACTGATCGAAATCTAAAAATTATTTTGGATATCAACACTAATACAGTTTCCTACAGGCTCTTTTACTTACAGAAAATATTTTCCAACTTTTTAAATTATTTCGAAATTACTTGTGCCTTTGCTGACCTTTTTAAGTTATTCGAAGCAGCTTCTAGCGGCCGTTTTTACTTCATCAGCATTCATGATATTATTTATTAATCGGAAATCACTTTAACTTGATTTAAGCTATACTTTGACTGACATAAGTCGCTGTCAGAAATTAAGAATGTTTTTTATCTCTATTGATAAATTTGAAATTTTCCTCAATGCAAGATTAACCTTGAACATTTAAAATTACAAACTAATATGCTGCCAACAAATAAGTGATGCCAATATAAATCTAGTGTCTCGTCTAAACTCTACACATTATCCTTTTTCTGTGACGTCAGAAATAACAAATCATAGCGTTTAAAACGTATGTCTTATATTGCATATATCTAACCTTTAATGTGAGGGATGCTCTAAATAGCACATTATTCAAAGCAAGACAGTCTTGACCTATGTAATCCGACGTTTCTCCTCTTCGAAGAAGTCCCTAACGCTTAAAATAAGATTTTAGGGTTACTCGTTTGCTGGTTATTGCGAGTTATTTTACTGTCGTTTTAGTCAAATGTCACATTGACAGTATTACAAACCTAGCCACACTTAAAGCGGACCTGACACTGCAAATTTTTTGCTTCGTCCAGTTCCTTATAGTTAAATAAAGAGAGAAAATTGTTACGTCACAGCAAAAGGGTAATGTAGGGTAATGTACTATATTTATACGAGCAAGCTCGTCCGCCATTTTGAGTTACTGAAAGTGGCGGCAAATTCAAATTCTAGTTACTTTCCAAATAGCATACGGTAAGTCGGAAAAACAAGGATCCTGTCATTTAATTTTATTCGTCTTAAAAAAGATTGGTTTTTAAACAAATAAAAAGAAAGCAGAAAAAATCGAAACGAAAACACTATTAACTAACACGCACATGGTTCAAACTAGAGAACATTAATAGCACCTTAGTTCAAACAACAGTGACGAGTGACAGAACTCAATAGAACTGACAGATACAGTTGACAGCATAGAACAACACCTACACACTGTATATAGATTTAAATAACCACACTTGGATGAAGACTGTAATTATAATTATTAATTAGCATCGTAATGATATGCACCAAGATTTAAATCAGCATGCAGTGTTCGTCTGGATCAAACAGTACGTGCTCCAACGGTTTCTAGTCTTGCTTGGTTGACAGACGACAGAACGCACGGTTACCGGTCAGCGCAGCCAACGGCTTGGCGCTAAAATCCCTGTGACACAAAATCTAGTGGGATAAGCTTGCCTGGTTAATAAAGCACTCTAATGTAGCGTAATGTGTAGACCTTAGTTCCAAAACGAATATACTCTCCTGAACCTGCTCGTCAGCGGAGATAATAACATTATCTGCTGCTGACGAGCAGAGATAAAAGTGTTTAGATAGCATGGCAAAGCAACAGTTTAGAATTATCAAGCCAGCAGTATAATGTCACGTTTTACTGACGTTTGAAGAAAATAGTATATTATGTTATTAGGAGCAAAAGTTATATTTTATGTGGCGAGGCTGGACGGGTTATCTGTCGAGCTTGCGAGGCAGATAAGTACAGCCGAGCCACATAAAGATACTTTTGCTCCGAATAACATATAGTATTTTTTCTGCAAACGTTTTTACAACAAATTATTTACAACTTGGTGAACAAAATTCGATGAAAATTACTTGATAAAGTTGTCAGCGGCAGATAATAACTTGATCTGCCGCTCGTCAGCGGCAGATAATATTATCTGTCGCTTGGCAATAAAGTGACAGTTTAGCATCATCAATCCAGCAGTATAATGCCATATTTTACTGCCGTTTGAAGAAAAACTTTTTTATTATTCTGCTAGATATTAGTAATTTTGTGTCTCACTTTTCTCACCTCTCACTCTCCAAACCAAGTGAGCGTCACAAAGGGCTACCTTGACACTTTAGTAGGTAAATGAACGTGATATTAGCTGATTTTTAAAGAACTAGTGCATAATTAAATATTGCCTTATGATGAAAAACTAAATACTAAACTTTTCTTCGATAACATGAATATTTACTGGGATGTATAGCAAATTCCATATTCTTCGGACACTCTGTATAATTGTTAATTAACCTGAAAGTTACCATCATTACAATTAATACTAATAGGTGGCTATAATATGCATAAATACATAAACGACGTATGACTTCATTTTTTTAAAATTATATCAAAATATCAATTAAATTCAGATTCTCAACATTTAGCGTGTAGTGTTTCCGTAGTATTACTTTATTTAGACTTAACTGTTGGCAATTTAGAAATTTTCGAGAAAGTGTAATCCTTGTTATGGGCGGGGAAGTACTAATAACATAATATTGCATGCGTAATAAAATACTAACAAAATAAGAATGCAGAATATTAGAATAGCGCTAAATGTAGTAACTAAAAATGAAAAGAAAAGAAATAGACATTCTAGAACTGAGCGAGATAAGATGACCTGAAGCCAGAAACTTTTGAAATGAAAAACACAGAGTACAGAGTACAGCTACACAGTTAAACGGACTTCTGGTCTTCCTTGTTCTCCCGTGTCCAGCGGTTGATATGTTTTACAACGCCTGAAACGGTAAACCTAAAATCAGTAGCCAACGACCGTCGCCACGAGCCACACGTGGTTATGCTACTTCTAGCGAATTATGCGAAATGGCATGCGGCGAGCTATAATAAATGCGGATTAATAAAGCCTTGCAGTGTTAACGTTGGCTGCATACGTGTGAATGCAAACAGCGTTTGTGTGTCCAGCAAATCCAGTAAATCGTGTAGAGGGTGAGTACACATCTTGGGAAACAGTGACGTAATTTCGTAATGTCCATTGTTGATGCGTGACGTCAGCCGTCATCGTGGCACTAGAGTAGCAGCCACGTATTTCTCCCACATCATATGTGGTAAATTTCCACGCATCGCAACTTTTAAGGTTTGATCACGCAACCCGGGCGAATCCAGTACCCGACAGCAGGTCGCAGACCTCGAGATTTTCTAGGTAACTTGATACTTGATAAGTGGTTGCTCCAGCTATGTGAGAATCACGCTAAAAGGATTGGTACATTTTTAATATTGTTTAAATTGAAGTATCCATTATTATTTTACATTTCTGTTCAGAAATGTCTATCCATTTCAATTTCTAATCCTATTTTCGTTTGTTTTATTTATTTTATTTGAATGTGTTTTAAAGGCTATATATTTGTGTAAGCAAATTGACTTTTCTTGTGCATTTATTTGAAGTCAGTTTCAGCCCGAAAACCCTACAAGTGCGGACGAGCTTTCTGTTTTTGGCAAATGGTGATCATTGGTAACCGCGACTGGGTATATATTTAAAAGAGTTTGATACATGCTGAGCTAGCAAAGTAAACAAACAGGGCAAATGAATTATCAAAGTACTTAGGCGTACGAGACGTCTCATTTAAATTTGACGTCTCAATGTCTTGTTTCAAGCGTAATACGCTGAAACTCCAGAATGGAGATAATACTAAACAGGAAATTTGAAAAACGGGTTTCAGGCTATGTATCTGCAATATAACGAACAAATTATAATGGTTCAGATAAGAACGAAACCAAGTACCAATACATACCATTATTCTACAAGTAGATATCCATGCGTGAAGATAACGAAGTAGAATAAACATGAGGCAAAACGATTTGATAAAACAAATAAAAGGACACGAAAACAATTTTAATGCTATTTTAAGAGAAAGAATAGACCAATAGTTGAAAAATATGGACTAGAATGAGGAATTGAAAAATGATCGCGATTGGTTGAATTTTGCAAGGGAAAGGACAATTATCAACATCCGGGAAAAGATATATATGGATTTAACCAGGAGACAAAGCAAAATAAAACTACAAAAATGGGGGGGGGGGGGGCAAATGGAACTTACATTTGTTGGAATGGGGAAAATAAAACGAATTTCGTTAATAATAAAGGCAGATTAGGATGATAAGGACAATTACATCGATCCCCGATGAACTAAGCTACTAGGCTAAAAGAAGAAATAATAACAACAGCAAACGAAATGCTCAAACCAAATATAGGCACTCCACGAAAATCATGAATCAACTCTATCACAGAAGAAGAACTGCAAAAAAGTATAAGTAGTTGTTATTCTTCTTCGTTCGTTTTCCTCTTAACAGAGGAGTAGTGATCATGTTCCACTTTTATTTTGATTTTGTAGCTGTTCATATTGTTTTTATTATTCCGTATTACTTCAAATGTGCACAAATACAATTACATATATGAGATAAACTTGAGAAGACAAAAAATATGAGATTATCAAAAGGTTTTACCACGACAAAAATATAGATCAAAGGAAATGAAACAAAAAAATCTGTTGTGACATGCACACAACTTCCTTTTACAGTGATCTTCTAATTGGTCAAAAATTTTTTAAAATTTTTAAGCATTTGTCAAAAATTTTCAAAATTACAAATTCTACAGAAAGCGTACAAAATAGAGCGTTTGTTGAAGGGACAGATTTTCTCTAAAATTTTAATCTGAATTAAAAATGTAATAATATACCTGGTGTTGTATTCAAAATAGAAGTTAATAAGAATATTTAAAAAAACAAAAGAAACCCATTTTAGAGGTATTCACTTGAAAATCACCTATCTCACATCAATACACATTAAAAATGTAATAAAAATGGAAAGTTTAAAAAAATCGTTATTGAAAACATCGAAGAAAACTGAAAAATCGCAAGAGTAAACACATACTTCCGGTTATGCGATTTTCTTCAAAATTTTGTTGTTGCATCTAGATAGTACACAAAGCTTATATATCAAGTTTCAACGCCATATCTCTGTTTGTTTTTGAGATATTCTGTTCACAGACAGACAGACACACACAGACCAATGAACAAAAAACATGTTTTTTGGGTTCAGGGGACTCTAAAAGTGAAGATCTGTTGAAAACTCAATTTAGAATTTTTGGGGTGAATCCAATTCCTTTTTTATTGTAAAAGGAAGTAAAATGAAACTATTTTTACTGAAGAACTAGAAATTGTGAGTCGATGGTAGAGTACATAGTTATATAAGGGAGGGGCGATACGAGAGGAAGTAACGCCAAATAAAGCACAGGGGTTGAGGAAATTAGTATAGTGGACTACTACAAACTTGAATGAAACTAACATGACACATGACAACTATATGGAAAAAGGTAGGTGCTATAATGTTAAATATCGGTATATTATAAAACACCATTCATGTTAACTATTTAAAGACATTAACGAAAGATGCATCTGGGTAACTCGAGTACAAACCAAAAGAGGAAGAAAACGAACACAACTGACGTGGGATGGAACCATCAATGAAATATTAAAAAAGAAGATACATGGGAAAAGCAAAAATGATAGTAAGAAACAATAATGATTCTGAAACGAAAAGCCAACAACAATCAATTTCGTCGAAAATAACAAAACAATTTATTAAAAGTGTTGTGTATAGTTTGTTATTCTACGAAAGTAGATCTGGAACAATATGAAGAACTAACAAAAAGAATTGGATGCATTTGAGCAATGGTGATATTGAAGAAAGTTAAAGATTCTAGTTGGATAGATAGAGTCTTCAATGCATACGTATTGTGTAGAGCTGGTGAAGAAACCATATGACAGAAAGAAATACAAACAATCGGTAATGAGCTTTAGACGAAACTTCCCTCGCAAATACGGTGCGCTGCGATACTGCGGTACGCGATGATCCCTACACTTTTCCGTCCACGCTAGCTGCAGTCCGAACCGATAGTTTCTCATTTCACGTTTTTGCGATGTTCACCTGTAAATGATGATTCCCATTTTCATCAAGGGTAAGAACCATAGCTATGTGCAAATTATTAGTTTTATCGATTTCTGGGTTAAAGCAAAAATAGACAACATTATAGTTTTTAAGGTGCTCATCCTGTATATATTTGGTCGGAAGTATATTCGGTTTAGAGCCAGATAGACATATAATCCGCATGCAAAATATTGTCTTCCTCCAACAAATAGTTTTTGAGCTATACCGCCAACAGACGAACAGACAAACGGATTTGAAAAAGATGTTTTTCGTCATCTAGGCACCCTGAAACGTGAAGATCTGAAGAAATCTCAGAAGGTTTTTTCACCATTATAATACTTCCTCCGTGTTTTAGGCAAGGGAAGTATAAAGAAGACGCACTCTACTGTAACATCTTTTAAGGAGGAACAGAGTACTAAGCACAATAAATGGAAAGGGAAGACCAAGATAGCAATATCCATCTAAAACAAATCATTGAAAATATAGGACGACAAAATTGTGTAGAAATGAAACGAAGGAATGCAGACAGCAAACAATTGCAGGCTGCGATAAACCAGCCAAGAGGCGGAAGGCCATAGAGAGAACAGGGAACAGGATAATAATAAATGAAAATTATAATTTCAGTAAACACACAGGTAATTGTTGTACATAAAAATAAATTGGTATAAATACCTGAAACTAAAATTTCTTTGTTTGAAAATATTAATTTATCGGAGCAAACATATTGTACTATGTCGAACAACGTGGTTTATCAACTATAATCACAATTACAATGAGCCTCACGTTGTTGGTGCCATTAATATGTACTGGCTCCAAGTTGCAGCGCCATAAATATGAACTAACCCTCTTTATTTACTTTTTAATATGTTTTTAATTTTTATTATTAATTTTTAACCCATTGGGCAGTCATAAATTTGTTAAGATACTCGTTGCAGTGCCTTTAATATACTATGAACATTCAATTCAAGTTATTTTAATCTATTTTTAAATAAAAAATGTGCGCTATTTTGTATTAGAACGTCAATAATTCTTATTAGAGATTCCTCCTGAAAATCAGGGGTGATTCCTTGATCTAATTATCTGCTTTCTGAAAAATTGATGTTCTGATATTTTTAATCTCATTCGCATAAGTCACAATAACTTATGTCAACCAAATGTTAAAACAGATTCTAAATTCAAATGACAATTACCCGATTATTACAATGGTACACAACAATATTAAAACAGTAAGTATTCTTTCATAAATAATTCACCTTTTTATTGTCTTTATTTCGTTTTCTAGTTATGACTTTGATAATAAATTCACTCACCTTTCACTTGGTCCGCACATCGGGTGACCACTTTTCAATTTATACAAACCCCGAGATCCTTCGTAAATAAAAAAAAAATTCTGCAATGAGCAATACAGAATATTTATAGAAAACAAAAAGCATACAAATAAAAAACATGCTTTTATTCATTATTCTATTAATGGTTAGCAAATATAGTGCAAGGTGTAACTGAAATACTTGTCCATTTCGTACGTCGTACTAAACACGCATTGTTCCTACTATGTATTTAAAACAAAACATCAACACAGACGGTTTGCATTCATATTGAAGTGCCAACAATCGATAACGCAGCTAAAGGGATTATAAAACAGTGGAAGAAGGCGCAGATTAGGCAAAGAGCATATAAGAAGCAACCTGAGAATTATTGAAGATTACAAGAAGTTGCGAGAAGTCGGGTGGCGCTGTTGGGTAAGCGCCAGACTTGCATTAAGCAAGTCCTCGGTTCGAATCCCGTGGGGGTCGGAATTTTTCCGCCTTGGCGATTGGAATCGGGCTCGATGAGACCATTCACAGTTGGGCACCAAATTAACTGTGCTCTACTCAGAACCACAGACCTAAGAGATAGAGTAACAAGGTCAACACATCACCAATACACACACCTCATACAATGGTTGCTGCGCAAGCACCAAAGGCGCGATCCAACTCTGTATCCCGAATCCGGGGCAAGTTGATCATTGTACCGCCAGATGCCAGCGCATAAAGCACCAGCCTCGACACCGCAAGGTAAATGAGGTTACAGCTAATACATACATACAATACATACATACAAGAAGTTGCTCGTGGCGTGTTAATCAGTGTTTATTAACGAAAAGTAAAAAGAACGACCGATTGTGAGGTTATAGTTTCTTGAATGACATTTACAAAAACAAGTAAACATTAAGATCAGAGAATGTACACTTACAGATAAGCAATTGTAAATCATGTTGCTTTGGTAATCTAGGGAGTCGCTTGTATTTTTGTATGTTGGGGAAGCCAAACCGAAAGCTTGTGTGTTGTTTCGCTTCCCGATTTTGATAAATTTTGTTAATAAGAGTAAATATTTTATGCCCAGTTGTGCATTTTATTTATTTGCCTGTGTGCGGAGGCCACCTGTGGTTAAATTGGCAGTGTTCCGGACTGCAGTTCCAGAATAAATTTGACTTGGAGCGTAGCTTGTGCGATATCGTTTTGGAGCTGCGGGAAGCTGAAAGCAAAGTGCAGCACCTAGAAGAGGCTTTATTCGTGATCCAGATGCAGGTAGCAGCTGAAATATTTCCAGAAAAGTAGATACGAGCTAGGCGTCTTTTCCAACCATAGCCTGTACGAGTTCGTCCTTTAGAGCCGAGATTCTTCAAGATTGGCTGCGGGAAGCATACAGCAAAGGGCAGCACCTATATGAGGCCTTATTCGTGGTCTATAAGCAGGTAGCAGCAGCAGAGAGCTTTCCAGGAAGCAAATACAAGCTGTTCGTTCTTTGCGGGAAACCGGAAACGAGATCGGCTTTCTTTGAAGAAAAAACAAATGCGAGTTGACGTCCTTTTGCACTTCAAAACCAATTCTAGGTTAGCCAAACTACCTGATTATTATAAAAGCATTGTGTAGTTTACCTGAGGTGAAGTGATTGATTGATGGTTAATTTGTTGTCAACATAGACTGAATTTTCTGTATTTTGAACAGCTTTGTTTGGGGTCAAATATTGTATGGTTATCTGTCATTCGTCTGAATCGAGCATTTGCCATACAATGGTTAAATTTATCAACAGTGTAGGAATCCAACCCTGCACCTGCAGATAGGAGTTTCAAATTGCTAGCCGGCGCAAAAGCTTTAATAAGTTGCAATGGATAGAATATAGAAAGAGCAACATACCTTTATTACAGTGAAGCATAATTAAATAATCATATTTTTAATTAGCTATAGAGAGGCAATAAAATTCACACTAAGCTTTATGTAGTGTATCAATTTTATTTATTTATGGTATTACAAATAATATTTATGTATAGAGTTAATATAGGTAATAGTAAAGTATTACAATATTATACCTTTGATTACAATAAAATCAAAGATTATACGCTCGGACCCCGCGTGAGCTTTTTTGTGGCCGATTTTGTTTTCATTAATACATATAACCGACTTACATTGATGTTAATGTTAGACATTATTACAAAATTAGCGTAACCGGAAAAATTATAACAAAACCCGGAGTCCGGAGAGACTCCGGGTGAAACCCTGAGAGGTGGTCACCCTATCCGCACAACGTTTCAGATGCCAATCAAACTGCTCCTCTCTGCCTACTAATCGACCCTCTCAAGCACCTTCCCGCAATGCACGGTTTACAGACAGACAAGACGTCCTAACCGTCCAACATCAACAACTCCACCTTTTTTACAGTACGCAGCCAACAGATCAAACCTGCAGACGTCTATCCGCTACTCCGTACCTGCCACCTTATGGAATGTGCTTCTTTAACCGATGATGCCTCTCTGGAAATATCCCTTAGCACCAAACAGTTTGACAAAATCCAATTTGATTAATGTAATATGTCAAATGGACTTTTTCCATAAACTTGACCCATTATATTTCTCTAATAATTCACTTTTGTAGAGTAATTCTGCTATTCATTAGTTTTACCACATACTTGTAATCTTCATTAGCTTATGTCTTTACTTCTTCATGTTATTTAAATTTCCATTTTATTACACCTCGTAGATTTCAATCACTTCTTTTTTTATTATTTAACACATTTTCTCAATAAAAACAGGGTTATTTTAAATATTTTTAATCACACACAAATCTTTGACTACATTTTTTAAATTTGTTATTTTTCCATAATCGAAACAAAGATTACCTAACGATATCAAATGTTTTTTTATACACTCTAGTCTTAATATATTTGATTTAAACCTACTAAATTTCTATTTATTACAATTAAGTATTTGTCATTCGTGTCAAACTGTAATTTTAAAATTATTATATTATTTTCAAATCCATCTGTTTTTCAAATAGCTATTTTTCCATTCAATTATAAATGCTCTTTCACGTTGTAATTACATAATAACCATTCACATTCCCACCTTAAACCTGAATAGATCCAAATTATTTTCAACCATTTTAATCCCTTAATCTTTTCTAAATTTGCTTCGAACACACATATAGGGGTGTGTCATTACAATATGTATCATTTACGAGATTCCTATTAAAGCATCCATACAATTTGTTAGAAAAGCTATTTTTATTAGAAAATTAAGGATCGTTAGAATATAAATTAATCTATTTGAGAATTGCTACCACTATAATAGTTTCGTTTTCGTTAGCGATCTTCTGTAATTACGTACATCGAGTATCGAGTAATTGAAAGTAAAACTCAACAGCTGATGCAATTACAACGCCTGCATAAAAAGTCGGCCGCAAAAAGTACATCCGAAAAAGGCATTAATCGCGTTGACCAACTCGTTAAACGTACGGGGGGCCGATCGCAATGTTCGATCCCCGAAATTCTTTGTGTGCGAGGCGCCGCAGGCGAAGAAGAGGAAAATAGGATATTCGAGAGTTAGCGTCACGCTCGTGCATTAATTATGGCCGGCTTAGGGCAACAATTCGTGTCCATCAGCGGGGCCCTAAAATATTCGCGTGGTGTTTATTAGCGCGTGACAGGTACTTTTGAGTTATGGCCCGAATTATCGCGGAATTATTGGAGTCGTGGCAGGAGTTTCGCAATTTCAGCGGCTGACAAGGCTGAAGGCTGAGGCGATATATTTATCAAATGCGGTAGCAGTAGCGGGGAGGCGCTAACCTAGACACTTGCCGCAGACAGGTGGCCTCCCACGTACGCCGCTGCCTTCTCTCTCTCGGTCTCGCCGCGCGGATGCGGCCCTTTCGCACGCTTTTATCCTTATCTGACCCGTGGGCAACTCGCCTGACGCACGAGACTAATCAATTACACCGTCTACACGGGGAGGCTCCTGCGGCCGCACTCAGTCACGCCGGGAACGACGCAGAATGCAGCGAATATAAATAACGCCTTCGCTTGGTTCGGCTGTCGGGCCGGGCGCGAGCTGCACACGAATAATCGCCGCATTTAGGTTAGATTCGCTGGCTGAAACGTGGCGTTTGAAGTTTAACCGCCGAGGCACGACGATATGGTCTGCCGCCTGGGAGCTGATTTTTTTCCGTTGCGGCATTCAACCGTAGCCGACTCGTTTTCAGTCCTTTAATTAATGAAGTTGAGTATCTTTCTAGCTCTGTTTAAATCACGTCCAAATAAGCCACAAGTTAAAAGTTTTAAAGTACACAATAACAGCTTGTAAAAAATAATTCTTTAAACTTTTAGGTAACAAAATACAAAAGAAACCTAGGAACATGGTCCGAAATTGCGATTTAAGCACTGAAATGAGAAGGCTAACAGAAAAATGCGATTTTTATTTAAACGAAATTAATACATATCTACTGCGATGGTTCTATGCTTCGGCATATATATTTGATGTTTTCGCCACATATAACGTTATAAACAAGTATAGATGCTATTAAAAGTTGGGGACAGTCTTCTGTTTTATAATTGTTAGTTCAAAAATACTATATTTGTATAAATGTTATGTTAATTTGTTGAATAATTAAGACTGAAAACTAACACTAGGAACCTTAACTCAGACTGAGACTCGTTTTGCACAGAATTTGAAAATATTTTCATCAAAAAGTGACGATTTTGCCATTTTATTTTCTTTCCGTTCTCGTTATATCAGTGGGTAGCTTGACGAAGCAGCGAGATCTTGAACAACCTGTGAAAACACGGATATCTAGAATGCATACGCTAACTAAGAAAGTGAGGTTATGACAAGTTGTTGCAAAAAATTTATACAACAAGAAGAATTTAATAAGCAATTGGAGGAATCTAAGCCAGCCAGTGATGCAGGGTAGCAGCTAGAAGTAAGAAGATTGAAGCGATTATACCACTCCCTATAACAGCAACCAATGAAAAACGGTTTAAAATGCAAAGCTACGCATGTTCTAACTTTTGATAATGTACATAGCAACGGTGATAATCATTTCCTTCTTGACTAATAACTGATAGTCAAATACCTTTCGCGTTATCTGCTGAAAGTACAATCGTTATAGCAACTACACTAATTGTACTTTTAATATTTATAAATAAACTGTTCAAACGTTGTTTATTAACTCGTGATGTAATATAGCCGAATGCAACTCGTGTCTTCTTGATTATCAAATGTTCAAATCATTTCTGTTCCCACCCGATATATTGTTTTAGGCAATCACGCTCGCACTTTCAAACTGGAACACAGGGATTTAGTATTGTATTTAACAGTTTCATGAATTCCTGCCCGCCAATTCAACCTACAGAAAATGTTTTGGTATCGATGGAAAGAGAAAATTATTGCGCATCTAATGGTATTAAATAATTGTTGTCAATTTTCATTGAATAATATTAATAAAAAGTTTTCATGTTTTTTAAATATGAGTTGCCTTGACTTGAAAACAGTTGTCAACTATACTCAAATTGAATTGTTATTTGATGAAATTCGGAGTTCGTTCAGTAGTTTTTACTTGATAAAATCAACGATTACTCGAACGAAGAGGAAGTGTTTATGAAAATATCTTTATTAGTTTATGCTATACATAAACAATTTCACAATTAAAAACAATAATTCTTATGGTTAAAAGATACCTATTACAGTGAGGTTAGTTTGCGGAGAGTGAGAGATTTGTTTCAATGCAGGACCTACCTTATTAATCAAAAGTTCTAAATAAGTGTTACTACAACATTCTTCTGTTTGTCTACTCACAGTGGATCGAGGCCACAGCGAGTGTAAACTGATAGTCGTCAAAAAGTCAGGACATTTTTATAAGTTATCAAACCCGATCCAACTCCATCTGGAAAGCAACATTACTATGCTAACGAGTCATAGTAAGAATACACGAGAAATAGCTACCCTACAAGTCGACTTGATTAACATGCTGTTTATTTGGCTAAGTAAGATTAACGTCACTATCAGAATTTGATTAATATGCTGTTTATTTGGCTATTAAGTAAGGTTAACGTTACTATCAGAATTCACTATCACTCACGAAATCTACCTTACCTACAAGTAAGACAGAACAGACATTCATTAATATTAAATTTATTAAGCCATAATTAAATGCACGATTCCACCTAAATAAGAGCTTCGCATTTCATAACTGAGCTAGCATAAATATAAAAAGGGCTATTCAAAAAGTAGGTACTGTAAAGTGTGAACCCCTTGGTGGTTATACTTTACATAAATATGCTTAATTATACAGGTCAAGAAAACATGTGTATTGCTTCAAGAACCAATATATTAAACTGTTTATCAATTTATTTTTTACACATAGTCAAGGTGACTGGATCCGCTACATTACTCCCCCCCCCCAAAAAAAAAAGATAAAAGGAGGGAAGGAGACCAGGCAGGAAAATTTGTATAATCCCGTATGAAAGTAACAGGATTATATTTAGCTACAAAACCTCCTGTATCTTTTCAACCATCCTTAAAAAATTAATATCAATAAACGATAATAAAAGGTAACAATAAATCATAACAATATATAAAAATAACACAACACTATACATACACTGCCACTGGTTACACGAGTCTGGGTCGTTGATCGAGCGTCTTGTACTACTTCAGAGATGAAAAATGAAAAGAGAGAAAAAACGGCAAGCGTATGCATGAAAAAGTAAAAAAATATAAGCAACAAACAAATAAACACATGGAAGCATGGAAGATTTGTTGACCTAAAAAGTAGGCGGGATCGGCCGAATAAAACTGACAGTCCCGTCAATGTCTTCCAGTGACATGTAGTTAATTATGTTACCAAACTTTAAAAAACTGTTAAACTGTTTATCAATTTGTTTCGATCGTCACCTTTACATCATAATCAAGGTGACTGTATCCGCTACAGTACATAACCATAATTATTTGCAATTGAAAGATTAAGTCCACTTGGCGTATAACATTTAGCTGTTAGCTCCCTTAAGATTCATTTCCGAACCTAAGTTCATAGGAACTTTATGGGGTGATAGTGGTCATCAAAATAAAACAAAAAAATCGTATAAACATGGGTTCGGAAATGCGTCTTAAAGAAGTCACAGTTCCGCGAGGGTAAAGGATTACGCTCCTGAAGTAGCGAATTTCAATCTTTAGGTACACTTTTCTCGAAAAATACTGTTCTCAGCGATTCCAAAAAAGAGTACATCTTTTATGAAAATAGTCTAGCATTTTGAATTATCTAACCAGAATTGACTAAAATTTTGACTAAAAAATTATTGGATTTTCAATGTCATCTAATTCAGCCTATAACCTCGTGTAGATATGCCAAATTACACCATATTTCTGTACCTCTACTAATAATGAAAGTAAGTATAGCGGAGTCAACATTTTGAATAATTTTATATTTCTACATGTATCTAGTGGAGCATGATGTTTTTAAATCGAAGGCATCGTCAAATTCCTGCCTTATTTAGATTACTTTGTCCCATTTACCCGACTGACTATTTTGTGTTTTAAATCTTATGTTGATAACTCTAAAAAGTCAAATTTCTTTATATTCAGTTGTAATATAACAAGTGGAATGATTTTTTTTTCCGAGTTAAGACCGGAACCTAAATTTAACGAGTGCATAGCACGAGTTAAATTTGCTGTTTCGGTTTTAACGAGTAAAATATTATCGATCATTAATCATTACACGAATTATATTTGGAAAGAGAATATATTGAATGAAATGCAAAATATCAAATATTTACTTTTTGTTCTTAGGTTGGCACTGTTAATGTTGGTTACCCTGCTGTCAATTTTAAGTCTATGTCAAATTCGAGGTTAGCAGGTTAGATTTTCCATCAGTTTTGACACAAACTGACACAAAACCTAACCTGCAAACGTCGAATTTGACACAGACTTAAAATTGACAGCAGGGTAACCAACATTAACAGTGCCAACCTAAGAAAAAAATCACAACCATTTATGATCACCCGTAAAAACAATTACGAAAATAAATTACTACCGCTGTGATAATGTGTAACTAGGCAGTTGCATGCCCCTCATTGGTTGAAATAGCGTCACGTGATACATGAATTGTATTCTCAGAAGTAATACTATAAGTACTTAGATATTATCGGGTTATATGTCGATAACTTGTTGCACAATAAAAAGAGTGTCAGTTTGACAGGTTAAATAGTCCGACCGCGTCAGCGGGAGGATTATTCTGTCAAACTGACACGATTTGTTATTATGCAGGAAGTTTGAGACGTATAACCTGTTCGAAGTACGCATTGTATTCGATTTTATTATTTTTTGAGTAAATCTTAATATTAGGAACAAATAAATATTTTATTGGCAGCTCGATTTGTTTGTATTAACCTAGCTGAAAGTCATCTCCATGAAAACAATATCAAGTTGACAAAAATTATGTATTGCGTTGCCTAGTGAAGTTACTATAGGATAATCGAAATTATACAAGATAACTTAACTAAATCCAACCTTCCGATTGGTTGAAATCTCTACGAAAAAAATAATCTGTATAATATATAATATAACGTTATTACAAGTGATTGGCATAGGGAGTGGTGCAAATGGAATAAATTTTGTTCTGATGTTTTACGAGAAACACTTGAAATCTTGTTGCTAAATATATGGAAGAATTGACAGTAGTAACTGTTGGTAGTTTTTGATTTAACGGAGAAAAGTAAAACACAGTGAGTTTTGAAATGGCAACAAAAGATTTGTAATACAAAAGTAAAATAAATTAATATATGGTACCTAATTTAAAAATACTAACTACAAAAAAAAATTATCAATGTTTAAAATTAAATTAGTTAGTATCTCTCTAATTCCTAATTTGTTTAAGACTTTGGCAAGTGAAAGTATTGATCGACAGTAATATGAAACATTTTCAAAATGTGCGACTTTCTAGAAATTGTTTGATGCAATGTTTTTCAATTTCCTATCGGATATTTAAATAAAAACATAAATATATATCGGTACCGATCGGGTCCACTTCTACCACCATCGATGCTGTCGTCGGTGTGTCATTTATAACGCAGCGACAAGCGAGCTCGATGATAGGCGTCCATAGGCCAGCGGTTAAAGCTTCTGACTAGCCTCGTGATTAGCAATCCGATTCTGTAGGTTCGAATTCCACCGCCTGGAAGTTCTTTTCTGTGCAAATTAATGTTTCAATACTATTAGCTTTTGAGCCCACCACATAGGTGGCCTAACTCTAATTACAATAGCTTTTGCATTTGTAAAATTAATTAGAAATTTAAAAAATTCAGAAGAAAATGTTTTAAGGTCTTTAATACGGAAAGCGCACCGCAAGAGTGTACAAAATTATATATGTACTATATAGGTAAAAATGTCTTAATGTTGCTAATAATAGTGAAACAGTCAAAAGAATTATATTATTGCGCAAAAAAACTTGTAGTTCGTGGGATTTGAAACTCCGGAATCCGATCGTTAGTCATACGCTTTAACCGCTGATCTACGAATACCCTCCTACCGTGCTTGCTTGTCGATGCGTTATAAATGACACACCGACAATAGGACCGACGCACGGCGGACGAATTTCTCCCGATCGGTGCCGATGAGAAGGCGATGCAGAGACGCCGAGACACAGAGACGCGGGGACAGCATACGTTTATAGGTACCTATATAAGGATTAAGATATTTTTACTTATTTAGTACATCATTTTGAACACTATTGCGGTAGCTTTCTGTATTAAAGAGGTTAACTGTAACTTTTTTATTTGTAGTTCAATTTTAAAAATGAAAAACATATGTTAATTATGGTAAGGCCACCTATGCGCTCAACTAGTCAGCTTATAATTCAGTAAAAATAATATAAGCAATGTTTCCGTTTTTTGTTATATTTTATTAATATAACCTAACATGAATTCAGTGTTTTTTAATTTTATATTCGGCAACATTACTAATAGATACTGCGTCTTTACGAAAATATTAATTAAAGAACAACAACGTCTATTGACATAACTACAAGTTGTTTCACATTTTACTTGTGCCTTTGCGTGTTGAAAATTCACTTACGAAATCACGTAGATGCATTTTGTACAAGAAAAACAGTAGCAGTAGCAGTGACGTTGATTGCTTTTAGAACACATTTAAGACATATAATTGTCTATATTTTACTGAGCTTTCAAAGATCTATTCCTTAGATAAGCCCCCCTCCCCCACCCCGCCAATAACTACGCCACTGATACAAGCCACGGAGCGCACTGTTGTCATATAGGCTCGAAATCGGCCACATATTGCGTATTATACACGATTAATCACGTAAACGCAACAGGTCCTGTGGAAGCATCACACATTGATTAGTAATTTTTCGGACAATGAAGATTTAATTTTAACATTGTGTGCTAGAAAATGTATTCGAAACCAGTATATTTTTACTTCCCTCGCTTAAGTTCGAAGGAAGTATTGCAATCGTGAAAAAATTACCTTCCAATATTTCTTCAGATTTTCACATTTTGGACACCTTAGATCTTAGATGAATGTGGAAAAACAGGTTTTCTCTATTTCGTCTGTTGGCGGTAGACCGGGTGACAATGAGACTAGGGCCTTGTTTATATCTTCTTTATTTATGAATCGATTTGGATAACATTTTATACCAAGATACTAGACATAATTTCTGATTGGCTGATAGATATAGTCAAAATGACTGACTTCCGGTTTTACCGGAAATTATAATAACTTTGATTTTTTAAATGGAACACCCTGTATATTTTATGTTTTTCTGAATCTACGAGTCAAATTACATATGAAAGTGTTGCCAAATTTAAATTTTTTTAAACAAAAAAATTATTTTTTAATTTTTATTTTTTACCATAGAAGGCCTTGACTTGGAAAAATCTATTCTAATTGACTCTAGCAACTCTTAACAATAACTATTTTATCAATAAGGTCAATAACAAATCTTTAATAAAAGAATATAATTTTCTAAACTCGTTTTTAAAGAAAAAGTCACTTTTTTTAAATGGCACCTACTGAGGGCCATCTTGCCATTGGATAGAAAATGTAATTACCAATCTAACGATATGTATCATGCACTACTTTATCTTTATCTGAAACTGAAAATGAATTAATTAATTATTTGTTTAAATCTATTTAAAAAACCAATGTTAGTGTCACTTCCGGTGAAACCGGAGGTGACACTAACTTTGGTTCTTTAAATAGATCACTCTATATGTTTTATGTTTTCGGAATCTACGACTCAAATTACATACAACAGTGTTGCCAAATTTTGCATTGGTATTATTAGTTATTACATAAAAATATTTAAAAAAATAATTAGTTAATTAATTTTCAGTTTCAGATAAGGATAAAGTAGTGCATGATGCATATCGTTAGATTGTTAATTAAATTTGCTGTTTAATGGCAAGATGGCCCTTGGTAGGTGCCATTTAAAAAAAGTGACTTTTTCTTAAAAAACGAGTTTAGCAAATTATATTCTTTTATTAAAGGTTTGTTATTGACCTTATTGATAAAATAGCTATTATTAAGAGTTGCTAGAGTCAATTAGAATAGATTTTTCCAAGTTGAGGCCTACTATGGTAAAAAATAAAAATAAAAAAAAATTTTTTGTTAAAAAAATGTAATTTGGCAAGACTAGTATATGTAGTTGGACTCGTAGATTCAGAAAAACATAAAATATACAGGGTGTTCTATTTGAAAAATCAAAGTTAGTATCATTTCCGGTAAAACCGGAAGTCAGTCATTTTGACTATATCTATCAGCCAATCAGAAGTTATGTCTAGTATCTTGGTATAAAATTTTATCCAAATCTATTCATAAATAAAGAAGATATAAGCATGGCCCTAGTCTCATTATCACCCGGTATCTCAACAACCACTTGCTGTAGGAGACGATATTTTGCATGCCGATTAGATGTCTACCTAGCAGGCAATTGAATAGACTTCCGTTTAAATATACTACAGAGTGAGCACCTTACAAAATAAAAGTCTCCTTATTTTTGCCTTAACTCAAAAACTATTAGCTAAAAAAAACTAATAGTTTGCATAAAGCTCAGGTTTTTACCAATATGTAAATCCACAATTTGTTCAAAATGGGGCTAAATAACAGAAGAAGGGAATTACAAATATGAAACTTTCCCCATAAAATGTATATATTTTCAAAAAGAAGTTAGAAGTACAGTTGCGATATGTTTCGACGGCAGGCCAACTTCAGGCAACTAAAAATAATTATGTAGTAAAACGAACCTTATCTAACTATTGCTGTACTTACATAGTTTAAGAAATCTAGTTACAATGAATGTAAGATAAAGACAATTCACAAAGTGAAATTGTAAGTTACACCTTGAAGAGCTATTTAGGCCTATTCTGCCTAACACGTTGAAAAACGGCCACTCCTAGCTTTGTACATGCTAAAATGTAGAACAATTTAACAATAATCAGGGTTAAGTAAATATTTACGGGAAAAATTTTAAATTAAAACAGAAAAATTAAGGCCGCTTTATTCTTGAGCCATTTTCATATTTTCGAACCTCCCCCGTATACGAAAGGAGATATTTAAATTTTGGTATGTGCATTTTTAGTTTGAGAACAAGAAGGGGTTTTTTATAAAGAGTGATTTTTTTTGAGAAATCAAAAATAAACTTTTTTCCCCTCTTTGTAACCCAATCCAGGGACATACTGTATTGTACACATATTCAAGCAGCATTTAGGTACCATAAATGAAAATGGTTAAAGTAAATCTAAAAAAAGAACGGCTCAGAATGATATAACTTGCATTATACAAACAAGGTTGACCGACTGTCTTGATGAATCTTTTTGTATTTAAAGATCAAATTTTAGCTTTTATATTTTTATGTCCTTTTCCAAATGTTTAATTGCACAACTTTACAAATTTATTATATCGCGGGTGGTGACTGGTTTGCCCGACGGAGCATAGAAATATCACTCTTAAATCTTTCTTGTATGTTAAATTACTGGCTCCCTTAATTATTTCAGTTGAAGCATACAACAGTTTTTGTAGAGCAGAATAACACTGCATCCGTATACAGAGTGTTAAAAAATCTGGTGTAATACACTCACACAACTTTCTTTGACAGTGATCTTATAATTAGTCAAAAATTTCATTTTTAATTTTAAGCATTTGTCAAAAATTTTCAAAAATTACAAATTCTATACAAACGGTACAAAATAGAGCGTTAGTTGAAGAGACAAATTTTCTCTAGAATTTTAAGCTGAATTCAAAAATGTAATAATATACCGGGTGTTCTACTTAAAATAGAAGTTAATAAAAAAAAATAGAAAAAAAAACAAAAGAAACCCATTTCAGAAGTATTCAACTGGAAAATCACCTATCTCACATCAATACACATTAAAAATTTAATAAAAATGTAAAGTTTAAAAAAAAATCGTTAGAGCCGTTTTTGAAAAAATCGAAAAAATCTGAAAAATTACAGGAGTAAACACCTACTTCCGGTTATGCGATTTTCTTCAAAAGCTTGCTGTCTCATCTACATAGTACACAAAACTTATATATGAAGTTTCAACGCCATACCTCTTTCCGTTTTTGAAATATTCTATTCACAGACAGACAGACAGACACACACACAGACACACAGATAGACCAATGAAAAAAAATATGTTTTTTGGGTTCAGGGGACTCTAAAACGTGAAGATCTGTTGAAAACTCAATTTAGAATTTTTGGGGTGAATCCAATACTTCCTTTATTGTAAAAGGAAGTAAAAAGTCATTAGCATAAATTGTAAAGATGAAGAAATTGTGAAAATGGAGTCAGTGGCGTAACTTCAAATTTTGGGCCCGGGGGCCGTGATCTTCACCGGGCCCCTTAATTGCCAAGTGTAAGTCCTATTCTTGCCAAAGCATTTTTGGTTATCATTTTTCAATTATCTTTTTTTTAAATCCATAAACAGAAACATCAAAGCAAAATGAACTATAGCGAGATACGCGTTTTTTATTGAAAATAATAATAATAATAAATATAAATCCTGTAAGGCGTAAGCCTACGCACTAAAGGAACAAACAAAAACATAATTATTTCCGCAATTCGGCACTTCCGTACATTTCGAGGTACAATTCAAAGTATAACTTTGCTTTAACTGCTGACCTGCTAATCAAGAAGATATCTTCTAGACTTCTGATTAACAAAAGATGTAATGATGTCTGATGTATGATCATTTCTCGCTCTCTGCTTCTCAATAGAGATCAGTAATCTGAGATAACTGCGAAATACCTACGTGCACGTGCAAGACGTGCTGCATCGAGTGTACAGAAATTATTTTATTTTAAATTTATACCAAACATATAACTTTTTGACATGTTTAAGATTTCTCCGAGGCTTTCTTGTGTTTTTCCCCGGACTCATTGAAACTTTATACGGGACCTAGTTTGAACCTGCCGGGCTTTAAACTTCAGGAGGCCCGGGAGCCGCCGCCCCCTTTGCCCCCTCGGTAGTTACGCCACTGAATGGAGTCGAGAGTTTCTTACAAATTTTTGGATTAGATGTATGTACAAGGTGAGCAAATTTTTATGTTTCATAGGGAATTTCGATAACTATAGAAGATATGGAAAAATGGACCTCCCCATCCTCGATCTCTTTTTTCGAGAAAAGCTTAATGGTGGAAACCAAAATTGGCTATCGTCTTTTGTTTTCCAGTTATAAACAAAAGTTCGATTTTTTTACTTTTCGTTTTGTGGCTATATCTAGCTTATTATAAATAGAGAAACGTAACTTTTACGTTCTTCGTGTACTTTTTTATTCGAACCCACTGGCGTAGTTAGTTTTACAAAACAAGTTTCTAAATTCGAGTTAAAACAAAAAGTTGTAGTTTTTATACGGAACTCATAGTTGACTGTGTTATTATGAGAAAGAGGATTTTTCCCATTTCAGTGATATGTATATATCATATGGAATCGATTTATTTATTTTCACTACTTTATAGCAAACATTGACAATTTTCAAAGTAATTTTAACATTTCTTCGTTTTCTAACTGAAAGCTTGTGCCATTTAGAATATACCTGATTAAACAAAGTCTTTCCGTTTTTACAATAACACCGTTTGATTGACAGAATTAATCACGTTTGATTGTTGCTTATAATATTATACAGTGTCAGTCATTTGGACAAATATGGAAAATTGTTTCATTGTCCATTTATTAGAAAATGTAATTCTTGATTAATGTCTATGTGTCTTCTCAAATTAAAAATGCACTTGTTAAAATTTAAATATTCGTTTTCGTATACGGGAGAGGTTCAGAAATATGAAAATGGGTCAAGGAAAAAGTACTTACTCTTATTTTTCAAAATACACAAAAATGTTAATTGGAAATATTTGTTATAACATATTTATTAAAAATTATAATTGATTTAAATTGTTATTGATGTTTGGATCGTTTATAATTATTTTTTTAAGATACCTGTTTTTTGACACAAAAACGAGATTTTTTAGCATTAATTTCGGATGACGTAATATCCTGGTTGCTACGTGAGGAAAACTCAAGTTCGACAGTACACCGTTATCGTATCCCTTGATAGGTTAATTTTCAAGTATCCCATTAGGTAATACACAGTGCGGTACGAAAAAATAGGAACAACCAGTAAAAATTGTTTTTCTTCAACAATATTTTTGTATATTTTGAAAAATAGAGTACTTTATTCTTAAACTATTTTCATATTTTTGAACCTCCTCTGTATACGCAAACATATATTTAAATTTTGGCAAGTGAATTTTTAGTTTGAGAAGATGCAGACACTTCTATCAGGAATAAAATTTTCTGTCGAATGAATAATAAAAAAATCCATGTGTTCACATTTATGACGGACACTGTATGTTTTATTATACAATGTGTTTCAAAAAAACTAATTCGCATCATGATCTAATTGAAGTTGGCCATAACTCGATACGTATCCATTGAAGCAAATGAACTACCATAAGTCAGAGCGAACTAAATTATACTTTGATCTTGAACTATTGAACCTACTAATATACAAAACACTTAATAAAAACGATTTTTATTGACTGTTATGATTAATACACTCGTTGTTGTGTAAATGCGATCTTATTTTTCTCTTCTGACTAGATTTTTACTTCCTTTTACGATAAATGAAGTACCTATTGGATTCACCCCAAAAATTCGAAATTGAGTTTTCAATAGATCTTCACGTTTTCGAGTCCCCTGATCCCAAAAAACATATTTTTTTCATTGGTCTGTCTGTCTATCTGTGTGTCTGTCTGTCTATCTGTGTGTCTGTCTGTCTGTCTGTGTGTCTGTCTGTCTGTCTGTGTGTCTGTGAACAGTATATCTCAAAAACGAAAAGAGGTATGGCATTGAAACTTCATATATAAGTTTTATGTACTATGTAGATGAGACAGCAAGCTTTTGAAGGAAATCACATAACCGGAAGTAGGTGTTTACTCTTGCGATTTTTCATTTTTTTTCGATTTTTTCAAAAACGGCTCTAACGATTTTTTTTCAAACTTTATATTTTTTATTACATTTTTAATGTGTATTGGTGTGGGGTAGGTGATTTTCCAGTTGAATACTTCTAAAATGGGTTCCTTTTGTTTTTTTTAATTTTTTTTTATTAACACCTATTTTAAATACAACACCCGGTATATTATTACATGTTTTAATTCAGCTTAAAATTCTAGAAAAAAATTGTTTCTTCAACTAACTCTCGATTTTGTACCGTTTTTGTAAAATTTGTAATTTTTGACAAATGCTTAAAAATTTCAAATCAAATTTTTGGCTTTTATTATTATAAGATTACTGTAAAAGGAAGTTGTGTGCTTGTGTCACACCAGATTTTTAGCAATATTTTGAAAACTAAAAATGACAGGTCAAATTAATTTCCAGATCATTAATCAGCAGAAAAATACGCAACTTTACCTTAATTTAACACACTTTGTATCTCTTAAGATAACCGATATCCCCATGTTTAAGCTCGAAAAACGGACACTATATACTACTATGTTTAACATTTTTCTTTTTCCGGGAATAGAAAAATCGATAAATTAAAATTGTTACTTTTGAGAAAATCAGGGATGCATTGGAATTATCTAAACAAGCAATACGTGTGCGATTTATATTTTGTCAGTGCTGTTTGATTTCTAAATTCTGTTCACGTTAAAATATATTCAAGACCAGAAAATGTAGAAATTATAACATACGTATACAAAGTGCGGCAAGACTAGCGATATTTGCATATACAGGCAGACCTCGCCGTTCACCGTTCACCAACATCAGTCTTTAGAAAACTTCTGAAGAAGCTGACAGCATGAGCAGCGAAACGTCAAGTTCAAATCGACGACCACGGCATAACCCGGAAGAACCTATCATTATGGACAACGGCCGTGAAAGCCTGCATTCGACTAATTCTAATTTTCTTTTTAATTCCCGTTTCGAATTTATAAAAAAAATATAGGTAATTCTCACTAAAATGCAAAAAACATCGTAAATTCAGGAATTTATTGCTAATTGCATGCGCAGAAATGGACCAAGTAGGCGCTGACTGCTTGGAAACAAAGAAACAAAAACAATTAAGATCCTTTGACACTTTGGTCACAAAATTGTCCCCACAGTAAATTATGATTTTTTGTTTTAATATCCAAGTAATTACATATAACAAACATTTTGAAAACATTTTAATCAGGGCTGTAATTTCTTTAATCAATTCATAACAATAATAAAAGAAGGAATCAGAATTAATGACAAGTATTAATTTTTAAAAAATCCAAAATGGCGACGCTGACAAAACAGTATGTCGTAAAAACCAATTTCCTGCATTTACTGCAGTGGGTCCTGTTTTGTAATAAACTTTTTGTTATAGCGCATGGTCTCACCCTGTATTTAGGTATGTTCATAATAGTGCTCGTCAAGGACAGAGCCGGATTAAGGGGGGGGCTAAGGGGGCTGCAGCCCCGGGCCACCGAATTTCGGGGGCCTCGACAACATTCGAAGGTTATAATCTAGTGCGGTTTCTAATCATTTAGATCCCTTTGTACCCGTTGCATAAATGGGAATGGGGCCTCGAAAAAAATTTAGCCCTGGGCCTCACATATCCTTAATCCGGCTCTGGTCAAGGATGAGTCTTGTTTAACGTAAACAAGCGTTTTAAATCGAACATTTTGAAGCTTCTGTAATTTAATAACTGAAATTTAAATGTGCTAACGTTATCTCAGTCAATAATATTACCACTTACATAATACGAATCAGAGTCTACTCTAATTATAAATTTATTTGATCTCACGGTATACATGAGACTACATATACAGCATTAAATAAATGTGTGATAATTACGTTCAAAACTTACACCAAAACCAGCAAAATGACTAGCGTTGAATACATTTTAACGAGACCAGACCTTAATAATCAGATAATCAGTTATTAAGGTCATACAGCGATGAGAAAAGAATGTAAATGCGCCTGCTATTTGTTTTAATAATTCCAAGGCATCACTGATTTTCCTAAAAGTTTCTAATTACTTTTTTTTTACTTCCGAAAAATGGAAAAATTTAAGCAGTAGTTTATATGGATGCAGAATAGTTTTCTCTGTAAAAAACTGCTTCACACTTTGACCCTAAAATAATCAGGAGGGCCAATAATTTGACATTCAAGATTTTTACATTGAAAGTTCTAGGCTGCATAGCGCAAGTGACCACTCGGTATATGGCTACATGGGCTACATTTATTTTTCTGGATGTTATTTATTACAAATAAGGAAATTCCTAAAACGAACAGATAACTTCTCCACGTTCTCAGTTTTGTTTAAATTAACGTATCTAATTTCATTCGGACGTCGGCAGACTCTAAAGTCTGTGTATACAAGTTCTGATTAGGTGATTACGTTAGCTGCTTTATCGCCATATTCCGGATATGTTTTCGTTTTATGACATCATGACGTTAATAATCCTCAACTTTTAATCTGCAGTATTTTTGATGACTGACGTTGGTGATAATGGAATTCTGCAATCCTACAAACCCAATATTTCTTCGTTACTGCACTTGTAAATCCGTTGTTTGTGTTCATTAAAAAATGTACATATTAGGAAATAGCTATTTATGTACCAAAATGGAGTTAAGGAGCCGAGTCTTTAATGAGAAGAGTCTCCTAAAACTATTTTCCTACGTGATGCATACAAGATTTTCTGGTATCAGCTCTGCAAATTGTCTGCTCCAAGTTCGAAAAATGTAATATTTTCAATTACAAAAAAATCACGTTTCTAATACGGTGCTAAGTTACCTTTCAGTCCGCTAAAACCCATTAAGGTACTATTCAGCTAGTACGCTAAAATAGCATTTTGGGGACTCAAACGAGCCGGTAAAAGTGATATTTTGCGGAGCCTGTACCAAAAAATATTTTAGACTATTCCCCTCAGATAATATAAACCAATCCTATCAATCAATTTTCAAAATTTGATCCAATCAGTGTCGAATACAGCGAATATTTTGTTGCACTTGTGCCCGGGTATTTGTACAAGTGCAATATTCGAGTATTTGCGGGAAGAAAACCAAACCAGCTAGATATACAAGAAATTTCAGAAAGAAAACTGAAAACTCTTTAAAACGGAATAAAATGGTTTACAAAGAATGAAATTTCTTCGGGGAGTAGTCTTAGTACAATATTCCCCGCGTGCATTCTGTATAATTCGAGAATGCACTAGAGATATAACTACTGAGTATGGTGTGATAGTTTTAGTTAGAAATGTAGTTCTGAAATAGGGAACCATTAGGTCATGTACAAAATGCACATATATGTACTTTACATTTCAAGTTATAAACAGATAAGATGCTACTGTAAAGTAGAATATACAGTTATACCTACAGTAGTATGAATATATGAGATAAAGTCATATTTCTCTACATTACGGAATACTTCAAAGGTTTTTCTAACAACGATCAGCCAGTTCTCCATATTTTAATGCCAAACCAGTGTATTAAAGTCGAATCCAGTTTAAACAATAACATATATAGTTACTTACTGCCAGTAGAAAACAACATTTTGAGGTGCCTCAAAGTCGTAATTTCGTGTTAGAAATCAAGATCTCGTGTTGACGATGTGTTATCGACAACATACGAAATCTCGCATTATACCTAAAAAAATTGAGTCCCTACAGTTTTTCAAACTTAAAATGTCCTTGCCAAAATTCAAATATTTCCTTTTGTAGCTATACGGAGGAGGTTCGAAAATATAAAATTGGCTCACACATTTTATTTAAAAAGAAGTTGTTTAGAATTAAAAGGTCTCAAATACGAATTCACAGCTACTTACTCCAAAAACAAAAAATTGATTTTTGAAATTTTTCTTCCCAGCCTGAGTGCTATGGAAAATGCAGCCAGAAAATTACGTTAATCGAAATTAGTGCCAAAAATCTATTTTTTGTGTCCAAAGTAAAAAACAGAGGTGTCTTCAAAAAAATATCATAGCAAATGATTCGAACATCAGTAACAGTTCAAAGCAATTATAATTTTTAATTGAAATGCTATAACAAATAATATAGCTTTAACTTACCTATAGTTCACGCAGATTCAAGATAGAGCAAAATCTACAACCCAAATTACAAATATCAACAGTAAGTTAATTACCACTATGAATTTATTCACATTTTTAGATCAGAGAAACATTGCTTTTTTGCTATCTTTAGGAATGTCGTAATCAATGTGCCATGTTTTTAATATGATATCGCACATTTTTACATTTTCAAGCTTTGCCAAAATATTTATAAAATTTGACAAAAAAATACAACCTTTATATTATAAGTACATCCTATGATCTAAATTTTAATAAAATCATATTAGTAATCAACTTACTGTTGATATTTGTAACTTGAGTTGCAGATTTAGCTGTATCTTGAATCTGAATGATTTTTTTCTCAGAAGAATCTCATACTTTGAACATAGACTTACATAAGTCGAAAATTATCGTCCCGTGCACGATCGTTTTCACATGAGCACTTTCCAAAGTTTGGATATTTTATTAACTTATATATGAAAAGCATTCTATTCAACTGCATAAATATGACGAAAGTTGAATGACAATTTGATTCTGCTGCTTGACGGCAACATCCAAAACCACTGCAAAACTTCAACAAAAATTAGCACGGATAGTCTGTATGTAAGGTGTCCATTATTGTTCTACAACAGCAGTAATATGCATATTATATATATACATACATAATCTGTAACCCCTTATACCGTTTACACAGTGTCGGGGCATATTATATATCAACCTTAAAACTGTTGAATGATAATTCAACAATTATTATTTGAACAATACTATTATTCACATGTTGTTATTCAAGATTTTTTTTATTCTGAAAGAAACTTCTCTTTGTACTTATTTTTCATGATTTTTCTCATATTAGATCGAAGCGACTCCTCAGCTTTTCGACAGTTTTCCCAGTGGCAAAAAGTAAGTTAATAGATAAAGCTATTTTAATATTCAGTGGGAGCCACTATAGCTGAAGTTCTCGAACATTCTGGCCGGGGCTGAGTTACTTCATCGAGTGCAGTCTTGTAATATCATCCGTACGCAGCGTCGCAAGCGTGTTACTTCAATCACATTTATTTGTAATGGTCCTGCAATTGGATTGAATGGTTTTTGATAGCTTGCTATGGAATATATAATTGATTGTTTGTCAAAAACGATTTATTTTAAAGTTGATATTTAAAGTATCTATTGTTAATCAACGAGCGTTATAATAAATTTCCAAAGCAGATTGCAGTAATGCATAGAAGCGGTGCCGTACGTCTTATACCGAGTGATAACTATCAAACCTGGACATAGTGATTTAACATAGGAAACACCTTTTGCATGATTTCTGGTACCTACTTTATTAATTCCTACTAAACAGCTCCATTTTACTAATCTTAATTAAATTTCATGAGCTGTTTAGTAATAATTAAAGTAATTAAGTAGGTACCAGAAATCATGCAAAAACTATTTCCCATATTAAATTCCTATGGCCAGGTTTGGTGGTTATCACTCGGTATATATTGCAATGACCCTGTACGTATAATATTTGTATGTTTATAATTAATGTGATAAATAAAAAGAGTCACCACACAATATTTAATTTAATTCTACCACTTGCTAAATCAAACTAACTGATTAATTAATTTCGTTGGGTACGCCAAAATTGAGAATTACTCTTATGGTAGTTTGCCCTTTTTCTAATCCATTCATCTGATTTCCTAACTTCGCTAGCTCAATTTTAAATAGAGACATGAAATTAAAACTCAAAATCTCGGGTGTTGGGTTCCTGACTTTCCAAGTTAAAATTCTACGGTACGCCTCTGAAAAGTAGGCAGATTGACCTGAAATGTAGGCGTAATGTGCCGTTTGTACGTCAAATCTATCACAAGTTCTAATTATTTTCAGCTCGCGTGTGAAATTGATTTATCAACAATTAAATGAACAAATTTTGATGGTAAGATTTTGAATAATTGCCTTCAAGCGGCTTCTAGGCAATCTTTTGTTTTTTCAGATCGTTAGCTATTGGTGCATTCTTAAAAAGGACGCCGTATTCGCATTTGTTTCTTGGTGCCTCCAATTGACGATTTTAATTGAAAATCCTGGGAAAATACCTCGCCATCCACGGGAACTGTTACGATTTTCGTGTTCTCCAGGTCGTAATTAACGTATGCTCAAATTTTCACACCGATCGGGCAGATCAAAATTGGACCATTCACTAACCTCACTTTCGTAGATACGGGACCCCCTTTTTATGGTGAATCTGGCTGTAATCTTGCTCCCCGGGCTGCTAGTGATGCTGGATTATGTTCTGGCCTGATGTGTGGAGCTGCCGGAAGAATCCTGACACCCTATGCCTTCCCACGATGCTGCAGATTGATGCTGCGGGAAATCGCCTCCAAGCCGTGGCTGCCGTCGTCGCCTCGGAACGCCAAAAACTCAAATACCTGGAATCTCTTGCCTCCAATTGTGCTGATACACTCGAATTCGCTGATTACGATGGTGTTATTTATTTTTTTATACATTTATGCTTTCTATGAAATTTTGATAATTAAAGATAGAGCAAAAACCAAGCACTTTCACCAATTTATTTAGAACAATTGCTATCCGTGTTTATAATGACGTCAGCTTATCTACTGATTCGCCATTGGTCCCTGTGGGATCCTACGCGGATTTGAACCGCTTACTACTACAATGAAAGCCTGGGGCCTTAGCCATCTGAGCTATTGTGCCAGTTCTTAATTAATTTAGATTCGGCTTTTAGTTTGTGCAAATCTATTATATTACGATTAAAATTATATTGCTAAACCCAATACACGGAATTTGAGCTTCCATATTTCTGTGCCCATTCAAAAATAATCAATGTCATTGGCGAATTATACCAGTGTTATTATGATTTGGCAATTTATGTGAATTTTCTCAGATGCTTGCATTATTACAACTCTGTGCTTTAATGATTTAATTTGCTATTTGCTTGTACTGCAATCAGAGCCGATTTGAGGGCTAAATACCATCGCAATATATATAAAAAAATATGACAGGTACGGGAATCGAACCCGTATTCTCTCTCGAGATCAGAGCTTGAATCTGACGCCTTAACCATTCGGCCAACCTGACTCCCTATATAAACGAGCACTCTCTGCATAATTAAGAAAACATATAGTTTAAAAGTCTTCTATTTGCAATTTCATACAATATTTCATATAAATTAAGCCATGTACAAATTTCTAAATCGGTTTTGATATATATTTTCTCGAAAGACTTGACCCTCAGCTGCTGTTTTATTATTTGTCGAGATGCGTCATCGTTGAATTTACAAGTGCCAACCTGTCTGCTGTGTGACGTATGCAATGTCTCCACCCCTTTTTATTTTAAAATTTTATAAAACCAGAGGCCCGACTGCTGCCGCACTAACACGTTTTAAACCATTGTACTCTGTTACCTGATGCGGCAGCAGTTTGGGCCTCTGATTTTATAGAATTTTAAAATAAAAAGGTATGGAAACACTGCGTGCGTCACATCGCAGACAGGATGGCACTTGTAAATTCAACGATGACGCATCTCGACAAATAATAAAACAGCAGCTGAGGGTCAAGCCTTTCGAGAAAATATATATCAAAACCGATTTAGAAATTTGTACATGGCTTAATTTATATGAAATATTGTATGAAATTGCAAATAGAAGACTTTTAAACTATATGTTTTCTTAATTATGCAGAGAGTGCTCGTTTATATAAGGAGTCAGGTTGGCCGAATGGTTAAGGCGTCAGATTCAAGCTCTGATCTCGAGAGAGAATACGGGTTCGATTCCCGTACCTGTCATATTTTTTTATATATATATTTATTATGAAAGTCTTGATTTTAAGCTAGTTTATTCACGACGGCTCTACCAGAACAAACGACTGAGCTCCTTTTCGACTAAAATGGACAAAGAGCGGAAGATGTTGATTGTATCGCCGGAATTTGTCCAACGTCTTAAGTCTGGCGATGATGCGGAGAAAAATATATTATCACAGCTTGATGACGAAATGCAAAAAGTTTTAAAGTCCAAATTAACTGATCACGATAAATGGATCCAGTACAATCAGGTTTTACAACGATTCCTTCATTTCACAAACCAGGCGCGGCAGCCAATCAAAATACCTATTGAAACAACCAGTGACAGCCTATCAAATGCCGTTATTTTATCTACACTTCCCAAAACTTTTAAGAAAAAAGCTGAAGTTTTCCTACGCATTTTGAGTACCTCAAGCGATGTGAGCTGGGATCACAAGGGTACCGTTACTATAAAGGGTGAAATTTTACCGGCGTCTAACATAGTCGATTTAATTCACGACACTCTGCAGCCTCGAAAAACTATTAATCCACCCGGACGCCTACAGTTTGCTGATTACATCAAAGACCTTAACGTTGCTAATGTGCTGCTAGCTAAACCTAAACAGCAAAAGAAGCCAACCCCGACTGGTACTACAGGAAAAACCGAAATGGAAACTGATAACTGCGAGTCCGATTTAGAATATAAATTAAAAACACCAGCTACTCATCCAAGTCCACATCAAAAAGGTTCAGTCAGAAGAACACCGATAAGGAAACGCCTCCAAAAAAGGGCCGTTAGAAAAACGCCTCTAAGGCAGATGTCATCAACACCAAAAACGAAGGGAATTCTAGATTGGGTGCATCTTAAACTTTAAAATTACACAATGAAATTCTGATTTTATTACTTACAGCCTTTTTAATTTGAAATGTCGTGCACCTCAAACTACAATTTTGTAAATTGCTAGCGAGTTTTTAGAAAATAAGACATTCTGCTGTACATTTATATTTATATTATTAAGTATTATACGAAATAAGAACAATATATTTGTTTATTACAAAAGTGTTTGTGTTTTTTATTTCTACTCTGCTTTTGTTTTTCACGAATCTGCAATAATTACAAAATCTAAAGCTAATATATTAGTATTTGAAGTTATTTTCCAGTTACAAAGTGTAAAATTTCAAAAAATCAATCTACGATTTCATAATGGCGTGATATAATTTAGAAAATTGTGATTTCTTTTAATTTTGTGCGATACATTTTATAAAAAAGTGTAAAACATTTGCAAATTTTTCAACGAAATTGCTATTTCTTTTAATTTTGAGCGATGCATTTTATAAAAAGTGTAAAACATTTGCAAAATTATGCATAGTTTATGTAACATGATGTCGATTTTTGTGAAAATTTATGTGGGATGGCTTGTAATTGCGGGATTTTTGTTCAATTTTCATCGTGTGTTGAATAAAATATCGTTTTTTGTATAATTTCAAGTGATATGATGTCAGTTTTTGTATAATTTATGTGACATGATGTCGATTTTTGTGTAAATTTATGTGATATGATGTGTGATTGCGTGATTTTTGTTCAATTTTCATCGTGTGTTGAATAAAAATATCGTATTTTGTATAATTTCAAGTGACGTGATGACAGTTTTTGTATAATTTATGTGACATGATGTCGATATTTGCGAAAATTTATGTGAGATGCTGTATGATTGCGTGATTTTATTCAAATTTTTGTTACTTTGGGGTCAACACACGTCTTTTCGTAATTTTTGCGTTTCTATTCAAATTTATTTTCATTTGTCGTCAACACAGACGTATTTTCGTAAAATTTTACTATTTTTTCAATAAAAGTTGTATAAAAATATTGTTTTTTGTCGTTTTTGCAGAATTTAATGTGACAAGATGCCGATTTTTATAAATTTTCATGGGAGATGCTGTCGATTTTCTAAAATTTTAAACGAAATGCTTTGGAAATTGCATGTTTTTATTCAAATATTAGTAATTGAAGCTATTTTTTCACATACAAAGTATCGAAAATTCATATAAATTGAACTACGATTTCATAATTGTGTGATGTACTTTAAAAAATTACGGTTTATTTGTTAAACGTTTGCAAAATTATGCTTAGAAATAACTCTTAAAAACTTTTTTACATCATTTTTCGGTACTATAATGTCGCTTTGTAAAGATTTTCAACGAAATTGTGCGTTTTTATTCAAATTTTTGTTACTTTGGGGATCAACACATACGTCTTTTCGTAATTTTTGCGTATTTTTATTCAAATTTATTTTCATTGGTCGTCAACACAGACGTATTTTTGTAAAATTTTACTATTTTTTCAATTAAAGTTGTAAAAAATATTGTTTTTTGTCGTTTTTGCAGAATTTAATGTGACAAGATGCCGATTTTTATAAATTTTCTACGTATTTTCGTAATTTTGCGTGCTTTTATTCAAATTTATTTTATGTTTAGTTGACAAATGTCATAATTAAAATTAGTCAAGTCTTCTCCAATACTTGCTAATATAAGCCGTTCACGATCTTTTTGGGTCAGGTGAGGCTATGACCATCTAGTAATTTTGTTGGCAGTACCTCTGCGGCAACTAAACTCCCTAATGCAAACTGACACTTTTTCTGTTAGGTTAGGTTGTTTTCAGTTTAAGGTTATATTTTCTGAATAGGTACATTGTTGCCGGATCTCTCTCTAGTCTCGACATCAACTCGTGTTCTTTTAGATCTGGTCTGTCCTTTTTAAACTGCAACTAGCATCGTTTAATGGAAATTTTTTTGTTGTAACAAAATTATATTGGGCATTTTGATTTTTCCTTTGACGGAAATTAAAATTACTTTTACACACTTGATAAAGCATTTATTTTCTTACGAATATTAAAATAATAAGTTTGGCAATGTGGTGGCAAGAAAATGTCGAACAGACACTGACAGAAAAAAAGTTGCATCCGCTACATCACCGAATCAGTTAGTCCAACATGAAAAGAAAAAATAATAGCCAACTCTGTCCCAAAAAGGTCGTGAACGGATTACATGTTTATCTCTTTCTTACTCAAGCAATACGTATATCTTCTTGTTCATGTTATTGCTGATATATATAATTGTGACCGATCGCCCATTTAATTTTAAACTAGCTGTTGTAATTTATAAGCGGCTAAAACTCAGTCGAAAATAACATTTAAAATTTATTTATAATATGAATATGGAAGTGTAATGTCAGAACAGCTAAGTGGTACAATATTCAAACCTTTAAAACCAAACAAAACACAGGCAGCGACCTGTTTTTAAAAAGGGAACTTAGACGGAAATTTCCAATAGTAGGTAGGGACAATGAGGGTCTCGTTAATCCAGCCATATAGCAGGCACAAATTATAAAATTATTAATTATGACACATCCAACCGTAAAATCAGTTTTTTAAAATTACTACAAGTCATTTAACAACACAGGCAATGCATTTCCAATTTCATAAATAACCTTTTTTGAAAAATAGTTTGTTTAAAGCTGGGCTCGTGACACGTAAGTGACTATGTTTAATTCCTTTAACCTCGATCGCTTCGATAGCCCAGTTGGTTAAGTCTTCGTACTCGTAATGCTGTGATCGCTGGTTCGACTCCAGCCATGGGACATCGCAGGAAGCTTTTTTTAAATTAAAATAAATGTGAGAAAACCAAGATGGACGACACCCGAGAAATTAAATTCAAAACAGGGACTTAGAAAAATCTGAAAAAAATTAAAATGGCCTCCGTGCATGAGAGAGAGAGTAGCTTCGATGAGGGAGACGGAAGATCTACCAGTTTGAAATTCAAATATTTCCGCGAAAATTCAAAATTAAAAACGACACCTGTGAGAAGTGCGCGCGCAGAAAACAAAGATGGACGACACACCGCGAAGTTTAAATTCAAAAACTGGGACTTAGAAAAAAATCTGAAAAAATTTAAATTTCAAATATTCGCCCCAGAAATCCAAGATGGCCGCCGCGTAATTCCAGAAGCAAATTAAAAATGGCCGCGCGTAATTTAATCGGAAGCTAATGCGTAATTTATTCAGTAGCACATGTGAAAATTAATTAGATCAAACCGCGAAATTAATTAGATCAAACCGCGAAATTAATTAGATCAAACCGCGAAAATTAATTGGGTCAATCCGCGAAATTAAAACCGCGAAATCCGCGAATTAAAACCGCAAAATCCGCGAATAAATCCGCGAATTAAACCGCGAATCAAAATTTGATTGACAGCTATCAAAAACAAGGTATCCCTATTCTACTCACAGTATTAAACACCGAATCCGAAACTGTTTTAGTTAGGATATTATATTGCAATACAAGATACTTATCAATGCAAATTCAACAATATTCCATTTTGCAACGGCTATTTCTTCCTTTTGTACATACAGTGAAAAATTTCATACTTAAGCAAGAAACTCTACATTTTACAGTTTAATAGTATACTCGGCGCAGCAAACAGAGTAGAGTATGCAACCCGTTGCTAATTCCAATGTTGTGTGGATCAGTATTTTAATAATAATTAACATAGAATTAGAGATATCAGTAATTCTGACAAACAAATCTTGTCTGACAAGTTTGACATGCATTAAGCAACATTTGAGTCTCGAGCGTCACCCTTCTTTGCCTTAAGCTGGTTTTTTGTCGGCCGTTTTAGATTATCTCTTTCGTTTGTGCAACGATTTCGAGCAGTACAGCTTCCATTTTGGACATCCAGGAATCGGCAGACATTTTGAGATTTTCTGGATTCAGATGATGTCAAATTAATAACGAAATTATTTTTAACAAATGCTACAGAAGTTGTTTAAGCAAAGCGTACCGGGAACGCGCTGTATAAACTTCGGCATCGAGGAATTTTCTAAACTATTACACATAAAGGCATACTTCCAGCGTATGAACTATGTCAAAAGGAATGGAAAAGTTATTAGTGAAAGAATTATCTTTATTGTTGTAATGTTCTAAAAAATACGATTTATTTTCCGTTTCCGTGTTTTAAGTTTCACGCGTGGCGCGCTTTGCCGATCACTGATTTGAACGGCGATACGAATATACTGTGCTTGCAAATAATTTATATGTATTATACTTACTCATAAGTCATAATTATATTGCGCTGATTGGTTATACGTAAATGATGCCATTTGTAATTACTAAAAAGCAGAAACTTAAAGATTAATTTACTTGCGAACATAAACAAAATCATTAAAAGTAAGTACTTCATGTTCTTCACCTATTTATTATAACTAAGGGCCAAAATATAAAAACATAAAAATAATGCAGTGCTTTCCTCATAAGCAGCTATAAGCACAAGAAAATTCAAGAAAAAAATGGAAAAATCGAAGCTATAACTTTCTTAAAAAACTACCAGTTCACAAAAAAATGTTATTATTTTATTTCTTGAAAAATAATACACTTGCTATTGCAAGCTAAATTTTTTGGTTTATATATTCACTTATAATACCATGAGTAGTCAAAGTTATGTCGACTATTTTTGCGGTGGTGTCACGAATGGCCATTGCGCTTTGGTACGATTAGGACGAGTGCGCTAGCACGAGTCCTAATCCCAAGCGCAATGGACATGAGTAGTGATACCACCGCAAAAATAATCTACTTAACTTTGACTAAGAATGGTATTCTTGGGACTATTTAATGAACAAAACTACCTTTTCAAATTAGTTTTCAGTAAATCTAGCAACAAACTACGCAATTTCTATAGTAACAGAACACTAATATTGACTTTTTCTAATAAAAATCGCATTTGTTAAAAATAGTCACTTGAATACCTTCTAGGAAGATATATCCACTGATATTTTTTTGATTGGTGAAGAAACGTCAGAATTCTGAATTTTCATTGGTCACTTTTTGACAGATGACAGGTGAATTGAATAGTCATAATAATAATTACTAAGTTTTATTTTCCATACAGGCCTAATCTAATAGGTTACAAAATATGACTTCAAAATTTTCATTAGAAGAAATATTAACATAATAAGATAGTCTTTGCCATGTAAACCGTTATACGTTGCCTTACAAGACATGCACTTTTAAAGTAAATTAAAAGCTAATACATTGACCCTTACAATAGCAACCTATTATACATTTTAATCCAGCTTTGTTACAACTACAGTTCCCAGAACATTTTTTTAAATTTACACTTACAAAATACACTTTCGTAAATTACATTGGGAAGAACACTTATAGTTATTAAGCTTGGGATAAGCACATTATCCTTCAACTTCCAACCAAAATTAATTGGATTGGGTATTTCTAGATTTATTGTAGTGGCACCTTTCCATTTGATAAGCAGCTCTCAAAATGTGTTGGTAAAAAGAATCCTCAGTAGGTGGTAAGTTTCTAATATTAGATTTACAAGTGTGAAACAAATGAGCCCTTAATTTATTCAAATCTCCTGTAAATGATGGCCGACAATACAATATTTTGACAAAATATCGTGCCGAATTTAGAAAAGGAATCAGATCATTGATATCATTTTGTGGATAGTCAAGTAATGTTTGCAGTTCTTTATCTCCCAGGGCCACAAACGCTAGTTATGTACAGACCGGAATATTCAAAATTAAAAGCAGATTTATAATTTTAGAAACTTTTGCAACCTACGATAGATTTAGGGTGGTAAGGTCACACATTACACCCCAAAAATAGAGTATACATTGACCAATATAAAAATTATTACACCTACCTTTCATATGGGGTAGCGATCGCTTCATCATTTTGCTTATATAACCGTTATAAACCACAAAAACAATATTAGTTGCTAAGGTTTATATTTCTTGGTGCGTCGCTGAGTGCGACGTGTATTAAATATCCCAGGCATATTAGAACAATTTTAAGGGAAATCTCAGAAAAAATCATGTAGGCTTGATTTTTGGTAGAAATGTTCCTGTGTTCTAGAAGCGACCCCTTGAAAGTCCGTCTGGGGTGCCGACGCGACGTCGTATTTTTTACAGCAAGAAGAAAAAGTAACCGCATGTTTATTAGAAAGAATCACTATAAAGTACCTTATCCGTTCATATTACAGAAAAATGTTATTATAAAAAGTTCTTCAGAATGTAAAATTATAGCCAGCTGCAAATTTCAGAAATATTGGGCTATTTTTAAGAAACCGTGTGTATGCTGCAGCAGTTGAAAATTTTAATTAAAAGGGATTCACAAAAATTACCCCATGTTTCTGAAACTTTGCATGGAGCCATTATTCTAGATTTTGAACAACTTTTCTTAATGATGTTTTGCCATGTTCGACACAGAAAAGGTACTTTACCTGAACAAAAAGTATCTTTAAACTACTGCCAAGGCCTCCTTGATATGACGCCGGCCACCTAGAGGCGGGGATTTTTAAAGGGTTACGCCGAAGGTACTAAGGAACATTTGTGCCAAAATTCAGGACTACATTTTTCTTTTTGAGGTAGATATCTATTTTGCCTGGGCTAACTCCAAACACGCAGCGGAAAACAACGGAGCGATGTACAAAAATAAATCGTATCTTTTAGAAAAATAAAGCAATAAAGATAATTCTTTCACTAAAAACTTTTCCATTTCTTTTGACATATTTCATATGCTGGAAGTATGCCTTTATGTGTAATAGTTTAGAAAATACCTCGATGCCGAAGTTTATATAGCGCGTTCCCGGTAGCGTAAAGCCAGAACACGCCATTTTACAGCGCTCTTATGCATTCAGTCGTGGTGTGTTATGGCTTCAATTTTGAAGGCCATTTTGTAGGACAATTCACACCTCGTTGTAGCGCTGCAATGCATTTTACCTGATTGAAGAAAATGTGAATGTAGTAAAAATACCTCCAATAGTTTAGTGATATAAAGTGCATCTTTAAATAATATCTTTTGTGGTTTCTTAGTTTCTTTTAATTTTTTAAATCCCGTTTGGCGCCAAATTCTTGAAAAAAAATTATGTCCATTTTAGGTTTTAGATATACTCATGTATGGGTTATTTTTACCTTTCTCTTCACAAACCTCTTATCCTTCACAAACTCAACTATAGAAATTCAAATGTTTAATAATGAATTATTTTATTGAAACCTTGGATATTTTTTCCATAAATTTATTTATTTTATTTGTAGAAAAACTAATAATGATAAACTGACCAAGAAGTAGTCTTGTGTGTGGCCAAGTCATAAGCATATTAATTAGAAATTTCCAAATTAACTAACCAGAAAATCAAATGTCTATTTATTATATGTATTATAGAAAAAATAAGGTACTTTTACAGTACTCGAACTAATAAGAGGTCGCATCCACCTACTATAGCAATCCATAGGCTTACTTTTTATCGATTGTTTAATTTTAAGTTTAAATGTGCTAAAGTTGCCCAGCATTTAATTTGGTTTCGAATGTTATTAAATAATTTTGAGAATAAATAAGTAGACTTTGATTCTTTTTTGGCATAACACGCAAAAGTGTTTCCTTACTTCTGCTTTTATATCTGTGAGCAAATCTCGTAAATGAATATTGGTATCTATAAGAACAAATAGCTAATGAAAATACATATACTTGCCTCACAGATAATACTCCAGACTCCAAAAATAACGTTATATATCTTTTTTAAATATAATTTTTAAAACTACTTTTTGCAGATTTTCAAAAGCAACAAATATCAACTCGCAGGATTACGGATTGTACCAAATCAAAATAAATATCTTTGATAGTTGCTATTTTGGTTATATTTTTGAGTAATTTGAATTTGTATAAAGTTTTTCTTAGACTTATTACTTGTTCTTCGATATGTTTATTCCATTTTTGATTTACGTATATGTAAACACCTATACATTTACAATGTTTTATATTATTACTTATGTAATTTAAGGTATGAATAAAAATAATGGGTTGAAGAGGTAATTGTTTGCAGGAAAAACATGTAAATTTAGTTTAGAGCAAATTTGGTAATAAGAAATACCTATTTAATTTATGGATTATTACAGCCATTTAATTTTCCACCTTTAGTATAAGTTCGACAGTTATCTGCTTCAAATATAATGGCTATATCATCTGCAAATGAGGTGATTTGAGCTTCGATATTTAATTACAGCGAGACATTTTAGAGAAACAAAATTGAGCCCAGAACTGTACCTTGAAGTACTCCTAGTTTAACATGCAGTTCGGTGATTTTTTGATACTGTGTACTCTGGTACTGTGGAAAATCGTGTCAAAAGCCTTTGTAGATCAAAGTCCACAGTTAAAGTATTTTTAGTGGTCTCTAACTTATTATATAAATTATCTATAAGTTTCTAAGTTGCTTCATTAGTTCTCACATTATTACGAAAACAGAAATCGATAATGATTAAAACATTAAAAGATAATATTTCAAATGTGTTGAAGAAATTCATCATCCTAACTTTTACTAAATCTTTCAATTATTTTGCTTATACTTTTAATGAAATAAGTCTATAATTAATTCATATTCTTATTTGGGTATTTCGACGGTGTCGGCCCAGTTGCGCCCGGCCCACTTGCGCCCACTGCCATTTTCGACCCATTTGCGCCCCAGAAGAATGTCAACGGTAATTAAGGTCTCATTTGCCTCCAGGCTTGCATCTCATTAGTCATCAGGACACCCGAACTTAGCCGACTGACTAGTGCAGCGGTCTTCTACCTGCAAATTAGTTATTACAAAAACACAAAATTTTACAATGTTTTCCTTAGCTGCCCTAACTTCTATGCGTTTCTGTTGATAGTTTAATGTTTGTGTTTATTTGAGATTTACTTTAAAATTTTAGTAAGAGTTTTTACACTGGTATCAAATGTATTGATTAATAATTCAGATTATTAGATTAGCGCATTTTATCAGCGTATCAGTGACACCTAGTTTTTCAACATAATGTTATAGGAATTAAACAATATACTACGTAACTTTTTATACTCTTATTTTATATAGTTCTCCATCCACTTTTAGAAAATAAATGAAGGAGTTACTTAGTAGAGAATACGGCGGATAGGTTAACAAAGGTTGTACCATTTATAACTGTTTTAATAGTTATTGTCAACTAAGGTCTTCCAATTTTAGCTGACCTTCGCCTGTGTTTCATTTAGTATAAAAAGAATCTGTGGTTTATTTGGTAGAATAAAGACAATATTATTATTAAATACTCGATTACTGTTTATTGAATCTGGCAAAAATGACTAAAAGCTTTTAAGTCGCTATTATTTGTAACAGACAATACAGCGTCCCAAGAATGTGTGGTTCACTTTTAATAAAAAAATATAACCAAAATTTAATCTCTGCTTTTTTTATTTTCACGCTACTGTTATTGGACAGTTTTTTAATTACTTCCAAAATCTGAGTCTAAGTTAGGATCCAAACGATTTTTGGTGAAAATTTTGTTGAAATCGGTAATTACAGTAGTTTTGTGTCAGTCTGCCGAACAAATTCCGAGCCAAACGAAAACATTCTACACATACACTTATACAGTGTCCGCCAAAAACTCGACATAATATGGAAAAAAAATTATTTTAGGTTTGTCAAAAAAACTTTTTAAGTCAATAATTTGTGCTTGTCTAAAAACCTATTTAGCCCATATCATATATACCGAGTGATTTTTATTTATTTAGAAAATTGAGTTTTTCGAAATTGTCAAAATCCAAAAAGTGCTATTTCTCGGAAATTAAGTAAGATTTCAATAAGATTTTTTTAGATTTTTCAATTTTTTAAATATCTTTCAAAATTTCACATACCAAGACTTAATATTAAGATTCAATTTTGTTTTGTGTGAAGACTAAAGATTTATAATTGGAAAAAACGGGTTTTTCTAAGTCGGCAGATCTTTCTTAAATTTTGTATAGGGCCACAATTTATAATTCTGAACAACTTTGCTTAATAAAATTTTGCTATATCATGAACAAGAAGGATAGTTCACCTGAAAATAAAATAGTTTTCACTTCCCTATGAAGGCTTACCTACTTCTTTTTTCAAAAACTGAAAATATTCTTAAAATTATTTTCAAACCAAGCAGGACCGAAACTTTTAGTCATTTTTGCCAGATTCAATAAACAATAATCGAGTATTTAATAATAATATTGTCTTTATTCTACCAAATAAACCATAGATTCTTTTTGTACTAAATGAAACACAGGCGAAGGTCAGCTAAAATAAAAAGACCTTAGTTGACAAAAACTATTAAAAAAAGTTATAAATGGTACAACCTTTGTTAACCTATCAGCCCTATCCTCTACTAAGTAACTCCTTCATTTATTTTCTAAAAGTGGATGGAGAACTATATAAAATACGAGTATAAAAAGTTACTTAGTATATAGTTGAATTCTTATAACATTATGTTTAAAACCTAGGTGTCACTGACACGCTGATAAAATACGCTAATCTAATAATATGAATTATTAATCAATAAATTTGATACCAGTGCCAAAACTTACCAACATTTTAAAATAAATCTCAATAAACACAAACATTAAAGTACCAACAGAAACGCATAGAAGTTAGGGCAGCTAAGGGAAAAATTGTTAAATTTTGTGTTTTTGTAATAACCAATTTGCAGGTAGAAGATCGCCGCACTAGTCAGTCGGCTAAGTTCGGGTGTCCTGATGACTAATGAGATGCAAGCCTGGAGGCAAATGAGACCGTAATTACCGTTGACATTCTTCTGGGGCGCAAATGGGTCGAAAATGGCGGTGGGCGCAAGTGGGCCGGGCGCAAGTGGGCCTATATCATTTCGACACTCTGCAAATTAAAAATATTAAATAACGAAAATATTAATAACGAACGTTTCAAGGGAAAATCTGTCCTCGTCTATAATTATTTACACTTGTTTTGTCTCCTGATTTATGTATTAGTATTGTTACGTTTTGCGTTCTTGAATGAAAATGAACTATACGCGGTTGTAAGAATAGACTGTACTTTAGTTAGCCATAAGAAATTTGTATCGTAAATATTTTTAGGTAGAATTTCGTAGGCAAAATGGTCGTATTAAAGTTACAACAGGCGAGTATTTAGCCGGTCTTTAGAAACGTGCCTTTCTCTGGGAAGATGGAATTATTCCAAGCCCACGGAATGATTAAGGGCAAATTTATGAAACTTTACCTCGTAAGCCGAAAAATTAGGCAGAACTACGTGCCGCCTATTTGTTTTAGTAGAGTTGTAAAACTTTATTAGCGATAATTTGCGAGGTGTCGACCGCTTGACTAATTTTAGCGTGTGAAACCCTCAAATTGGTCGGATTCATAGAGCTATTATGTGACAGAAGTCCAAAATTTAGAACTGCTCTGATAAGCTTATTTGGAAATTTGAGAACGCCTACCTTGTTTTGTTGGTCAAACTGGACTTAGAATTTAGTTAGTTAATAAGTAACGGTGTTAAACTTAAGTTGTTCTGTAAACGGCAGAAAATAAATGCAAGTATTTGAACTTAAGTGTCTTATATATCTCACAACAGTAGCTTTAGTCTTCGTGTACAAGTATATTTTGACTAAAAGGATTGCCAGTTACCCCGACTTTAGACGAATTTGCGACAGTATAATTATACTACTTTTTAATACATTCGGGTAATTCTCATTCGTCAAACATAAATTAGTGATATGAGTAATGGATTTTAAAATAATAAAGATAAGGTTTCTATACAATCATTGGTTATACCATCAATTTCAGCTGAATAACGATTTTTTTTTTATTTTAATGTGTTTGATTGAAAGTGTCACGAAATTTATTAGCACAAACGTTACTAACGTTAATTTGTTTTGCCATGTCAATGCCCATATTCTGGAAAAAGTTATTTATATAATTAGCTTTAATAACATTATCGCTAATTACATTACTCTCTTCAACAAGGAAATCAATTTCGGATATCCTAGTTTCCTTAATGTTGCCGTGTTTATATTCAAATTAAACCAAAGCATAGCTAGAACGTTTTATTAATAGCTGTGACGTTTAGTATAAGGATTAAAAATTATTTTTCACATTTTATATAGAAATTTAAGAAACTACTAAACTATAAACAATAATAATGAAAATATGCGTATACATTATTAAAAAGATAGCACAATAATAAGTCAGTGACTTGTTCCATGGGTTTTGCATTGGGACGATTGAGCATCTCATTTTCTGAGAAACTTCTTTTTCTTTTACGATTTCTTGATTGTCCTAATTTCATTATTGGAAGGTCTACCTGCTTGTATGCGTTGCCGACCATCAGTTAAACCTGGTCTTGGATTTCTGCGAACAGAAGTTGGCTGCACTCCTATTTTTCTCGAAAGCTTTGATTTAGCTTTTGCAAAACAATGTTTAACTTGAGCAGGTGTCGTAATATTCTCTAAATATTTCTTAAAATTATAACAATGTCAGTCATAGTAGCTGATTTGAGAGCTACTAGGCTGCTATTATATCAATTATATTTGAAACATTTTTTGAAAGGTTGGCAACAGCTACCTCGTGGTCTCCATCGTTTTTCTTGTTCTCCTCATTAGAATCTTGTATTAGGTCGTGCACATCCACTAACTGACCTTTTTTACATATATTTCGGTGCTTACAGTGTAAGATTTCTTAGGTGTTCGTGTATCATCCATGTTCTTATAAAAATTCGCTGGCGCACTTCGGCCTAAAGCAATTCTTGCAAAATCAACTTTATAATCAGTGGTACGACGAGGTGCAGTTTTAACGTAACTTTTGAACTTTTCTTGTACTGCACATATGTTTACAAAAATCGCCCACTTTCTCCAAAGGGGCAATCGCACATTTCAATGTCAGTAAACACGCTATACAACATTTTACTGTCTAACTTTGGGGTTACATGATAGCATGATTCGTCTATGTGAGATACAAACATATCTTCTGCCATACGTACAAATTCCATGTATACTAGGTAATTCCTGTTCACTACAGCGGGAACTTCAAGTAAACGGCGCTTGTGATAATTTTCAAAAGTATCAGTTATAAACTCAAATACTCAATTAGAGCACATGCATTATTAAAAGCACGACAACGTTGCAAAACTATATCTTTGAAAATCCTTATCGATGCCTCTGCATAGTTGTTAGTATTATTTCCATGGGTTATTATTTTCGTACGGTAACATAAACACCATTCTTTACGTCGGATCCATACATTTACTAGATGGTGTTTTAAATTTCTATATTGCGCTTTCTCTAATTATTTTATCAAACTTAAATAGTTATTTAGGCAAAGTGTTAGAAGTGCAACTTTTTTTCACAAGTGTGAAAAATAAGCACGCTAACACGAGTTGTCTATAAGATTTTTTAAAATTTCATGAAATATTCAAATCCAAGCCTATTTTGTATAGAATTTTATTGGCCTTAATTTTAGTCAAGTGGGTTGGTCAGTGCTAGTAATTTGGGAAACGTCTTTATTTATTGAAATCTGTAATTTGTTCATGTCAAAATAAAACTAAAAATGAATAAATAATTTTCTACTAAAATCTCTCATTCCTAAATTAAAAGCAGTGTCACTTTTTTTTCAATGAATGAAAAAAAGTCGACATTTCACACCCTGAAATTAATTTAAAAGCGCCTACTTATTTAAATGGATAGGGGGGGGTAGACACTCTCTGTGGTCCCGACAGGGATAGGTCTGCTTCAGGGATGCGACCCTGCCCACGCGAGCGTTGGTTTTCTGTCCTTCCTAATTACGGTAGAAAACCATGTCCTAACCTAAATCCTATCCATACCCCAAATATCCCTATCCCCTTCCTATGCCCCTAGAGGAAAGCACCGGGAAACTACCTCTAGTATACAATTCCCAAGAGAATCTCATGGATTATTATTATGTCTCATAGTAAAAATAATGCCCGGAGTATAAACTGTCCCCCAATCGGATCTCCGGGGGGGACTACTGTGAGAAGATCATCCGAAAATTTACAAATTAAAGAAACGATATCTCTTCGAAAAATAACAACCATCGCAACTTGGAATATTCAGGGTCTTGTACTGCATCCTGGAAAATTAGATATTATTGAACGTGAAACTAAAAACCTAAGCATCATCGGTCTAAGCGAAACACATTGGAAGGGTAGTGGACACTTTACTTCACGAAATGGAAATAACATATATTTCTCCGGTCATGAGACAAATTCTATACACGGAGTGGCAGTGATAGTCCCAAAACATCTACAGTCGGCTGTGCTGGGCTATAACCCCATAAATTCCAGAATAATGTCGATCAAATTAAGAGCCACTCCCTGCAACCTAAACATAGTTCAGGTGTATGCACCAACAGCCAAAAGTAATGAAGAAGAAAAAACAGAATTTTACCAACAACTTGAGAAAACAATAAAAGATATACCTAGCAAGGAAATTATGTATGTCCAAGGAGATTTCAATGCAAAAATAGGACAAACCGAAGAGGACGATCAAGTAAAACACATGATTGGTGGATATGGCTTAGGCAACAGAAATGAATCCGGAGAAAAACTAGTCGAGTTTTGCATTGAAAACAACTTAACAATTACGAATAGTCTATTTCCGCATCACCCAAGGCGACGTTATACTTGGGTATCCCCCGGTGGACGTTTCAGGAACCAAATAGACTACATCTTAGTACGGACCAGATGGAAATCCAGTGTCAATAACACAAAAACTCTACCTGGACTTGACTGTGGCACCGACCATAAACTGCTTATGGCAAAAATCAAAATTCACATCAAAACTAGAAATGTCAAGAAAAAATCCACCTACTTGAGACCCGAAAATATGAGCGATTACAAGCAACAATTAGATAGAAATCTGGAAGCAATCACACAGCTAACAAATGACGCAAACGCTGAACAAATATGGAATAAAATGAAAACAATCATGTTAGAAACCAAAGAAGAAATTATAAAAAAACACCAAACATATGAAGAGGAAACAATGGATGACGGAAGAAACGTGGAAAATTGTGGATGAAAGAAAACAACTAAAAATTACAGGTGTAAATACAGAGGAAGAAAGAAAAAAATATCGAAGATTGAGTAGAAAAATACAAACTTTATGCAGGAGAGACAAAAATCGACACTTACAAGAGACATGCCAAGAAATCGAAAAATCGTCAAATACCAACGACACAAAGAACATGTTCCAAAAAATACGAGAAATCACCCGGGATTATAAACCAAAGACATGGAAAGTAGAAAATCGAGATGGGAAGGTTATCACCGAGATAGAGGAAGTGCTAGAGGTATGGAAACAGTATTGCGAAGACCTCTATAGTCCCGAAGAACAAGAACAGGATGTCGAAGATCCTCCTTCTATATTACAAATAGAACATGAACCGCTCGTGCTAAAGGCAGAAGTGGAAGAAGCCATTCATAGCCTAAAAAACAATAAGAGCGCAGGCGAAGATAATGTGAGAGGAGAAATGCTTAAACAATTAGACTCAAAAGGCATAGATATAGTATGGAATATCTGTAATAAAATATGGCAGACCGGAAAATGGCCAAGTGACTGGACCACATCCACTCTTATTCCGCTCCATAAAAAAGGGACTAGCCAAAAGTGTAGTAATTACAGAACAATTGCACTAATATCGCACCCAAGCAAGATAATGCTCAGAATCCTTTTACAACGACTCAAAAATTATCTAGATAGTCAGATACCACAAGAACAAGCCGGATTTGTAAGCGGCAAGGGTACAATTCAACAAATTCTAAACGTTCGACAAATCATAGAAAAGGCCAGGGAGTATACAATACCAACGTACATATGCTTCCTAGATTACAGCAAGGCCTTTGATTGCGTAAACTGGCATAAATTATGGCAAACTCTATTGATAATGGGAACTCCCCAACATCTAGTTCTGCTAATAAGACAATTATATGAACAAGGTTCAGCAAATATCAAAGTTGATGGAAGAATATCCAAATCTTTTAAAATTCAACGAGGTGTCCGACAAGGATGTGTTTTGTCCCCCCTGTTGTTTAATATTTATGGCGAACATATACTTCGAAATGCGTTAGAAAACTGGGAAGGTGGCATAGTTATTGGAGGAAGAAAGATACACAACTTACGCTATGCTGATGACACAACTCTTCTTGCAAAAACTGAAGAGGAGATGTCCGAACTTATTGAAAGAGTGGAAAGAGAAAGCTTACGCTTCGGACTAAAACTAAATAGACAAAAAACTAAGTTAATGACCATCGATCGAGCTAACAAGATAGGAAATCCACCGAACATCCGTGATGTTGAGAATGTTACTGAGATAATATATCTTGGTTCCCTTATCAACAGAGAAGGAAACTCGACTACTGAGATAAGAAGAAGAATAGCACTTGCCAAGGCGGCCATGACCAACCTGAATAAGCTTTGGAAGGACAAACACATCACAAAAGCTACGAAACTTAAGATCGTACATACACTTGTTTTTCCGATTGCAGTATATGGCGCTGAAACATGGACAATAAAAGCTGTAGACCTGGCGAAGATTGATGCGTTCGAGATGTGGATCTGGAGACGACTGTTGAGGATTCCCTGGACAGCTCATAGAACAAACGTGTCCATACTGAGGGAACTTAACATCCGAGACAGACTGTCGAAAAAAATAAGACAGCGAATCCTTAAATACTTTGGACATATCACCCGAAGAACGGAAGATAACTTAGAAAAACTAGTCATCCAGGGAAAAGTCGAAGGGGTCCGACCTCGTGGACGCTCTCCAAAGCGGTGGATCGATCAAGTGAAAGATCTCACCAAAGTGTCACTTCAGGAAAATATAAGATCTGCCTCGGACAGAGAGAAATGGAAAAACATCACCGACACTATAACATAATAACATGGGATCACGATACTTCAGTAATGAAGTTACGATAGAGAGAGATTTAAATGGAATTTGATAAAATAGCTCTTCGCAATCTTCTACAGTTTCCGCGTAAATTAATTCTTGAAATTAAAGAATTATTGCTTTTCTACTATTTTTGTGAATATTATGATTGGAATCCCACAACCATCGCCAAAATACTTGACATATGTGAAAAGTGCAACGCAGAAGAACAGATGATGGAAACACTGACCTAAGTGCACTTCTTTCAACTTGGCTGTCATCTGTTAAAAATACTCGTGGAAAATCTTCATCTGATAGTCTATTTTTAAGAAATATATCTTTAATAGAAGCAAATTCAAGTGTATAATTTCTTCCTTTCCACAGTGGACTGACAAAAATCGTTGATTGAGGTATTTACCTCAATCAACGCAAAAATGTAACGTAATGGTCAGCAGTTATTCCATCAGCATAATTTGCAATAGATATAGGAGAGTGGGTGGGTGTTGTGTCGTCCTGCAGCACGGTGTGGTTTGTCGAGTTATAATGGGTTATTAATATCCAGCAAAACACACCACGATGTAGCACTGCCTTTTAAAACAGTGAGCTGTAAAATGGTGTGTTCTGGCTTTACTCGTACCACGCTTCCCGGTATTCTGTAGCATTTGTTAAAAATAATTTCGTGATTAATTTGACATCATCTGAATCCAAAAAGAATAAGCTTTCCATTGGTGTAGCAATCATTGAGAAATATTCAAAACTAAGCTTGTGAATGCAATGTAGGTACGCATAAAATTCGACAATTTTTAGTAGTAAAAAAATGTCGGAAAATATTTTTTTCTGCTTTTTTGCAATCGCAAAAAGAATGGAGCCCTCCACATTCGGATCCGCAAGGTCATTCCAGATAGTGTACTTTTTTTAAAAAACTAGATCTTCGACTGCACACCCTATGATCGAATTTATGGTCCCTGATTCCTGACTACTTCAACCAGAAATGTTTCTTGTTAATACAAAGCATGCTATCTTTCTGCGAATGTTATTGCTTAATTCAACTGTTAACCTCCAGTAGCATACAATGTCGTATATTTTAGCATACTACATCGTAGCAGCTCACAGTCAATTATAGAAGATGAAACTGACAATAGCGTGCTTATTCGTAGCAGCTGCGATGATTCAGGTATTTATGTTTATTTAATTCAGACATCTTTATTTTTTTAACCCATTTTAAGTTCTCGCGCAGAGCTTACGAGGCTCTAGAACAGTGGTCGCCAACCTCTTCAATGTGTTGAGCTACTTGTTAATTTTGGAATAAACAGCGAGCTACCCACGCGGAAGCCACGTAACGCAACGTAAATGAAATAATCCACAGTTAATTTATCATTATATGTATTTATTTTACTATTTATTTAACTGGTAATACATAATACATAGGTACTAATAATAACTACATTCCTACCTACCAAACGAAGTTGTTTGAAAAATAAACACAAACTTTTATCCAGCCACAACGGCATGTCACGTAAGATTTAAAAATAGTTAATAATAACAACAAAAAAGTAACGCACTATCATGAACATAAACATTGAAAAATAAAAAAGCACGTTCAATGAGAAGGCTGACACTCAGACTCATCGATAATTTTGTTAATGTTTACAGTATAATTTGATACAGCCATTCGAATACAATTATCCAAATGTTCATCTGTAAGGCGATTGCGATATTTGTTCTTAATAAACTTCATATTGGAAAAAGAAGATTCACACAAATAGGTTGAACTGAATAATGCTTTCACTTTCAAGGCAACACGGCATAGAACTGAATATTTGTCTTTACTTACAATAGGCCAGATACATTTGGTACTTGAGACTAACGATTTTAAGGCTAAATCATTTTGAAAATCAATTACTTCCATTTCTGTTGCAGCGATGTCTTCGCCAAAGTTCTGCATAACACAAGTTGCAAACTGTTGGATATCAATTTCCATAAAGGGTGAAACAACAAACTGCGCTACTAAAGCCATTTCGTTGAAATCCTTAAAACGATTTTTGAAGTTATTCTTCAGGGTAGAAACTATTTCTACATGATATTTGCTGTCATAGGGTTCTAATGGATTTTGAGATATTTTTTCTGAAAGAATAGGAAAATGCTTGGCATCGCTGTTAATTAGGTTTTGTTCCCAAAACTCCAGCTTTTTGATAAATGCTTTTATATCAGAAATCATTTCTGCTAGTTCTTTGTCTCTCCCCTGAAGCTGCAAATTAAGTTCGTTTAATTTCTCGGTAATGTCCACGAGAAAACCAAAATCTCTAAGCCAGATTGAATTTTCTAGTTCCGGAGTCGGTTCATCGCGTTTTTTGAAAAATTGAACTATGCCAGATAGGACATCATTAAAACGTTTCAGCACCCGTCCTCTACTTAACCATCGGACTTCAGAGTGAAGGAGTAGGTCCCCGTATTGACAGTCAACTTCATCGGCCAAGGTTTTGAATAATCTTCTTTGTAACGCTTGAGCTCTAATCTTGTTCACAATTTTTACCACCAGTTTCATAACGTTGTTTAGTTTCAGGAAATTTCCACATAATGCTTCCTGATGGATAATTCAGTGGTAAGAGAGAAATTGCGGAAAAGTTTTATCTTTACGACATAACGCCACCAGACCCTTATCAAAACCCACCATAGCTGGAGCGCCATCGGTTGTCAAGCCTACCATTTTCGATATTGGAATTTTCTCGGAAGAAATAATATTTTTTAAATGAGAAAACAACTCCTGTCCAGTAGTGTGTCCTTTCAGTGGAATAAGCTTCAAAAGATCTTCTTTAATCGTAAAATCACTAAAAACCATCCTGACGAACACGGCCATCTGGACAGTGTCAACGACATCTGTTGATTCATCCAGTTGAAGTGAAAAATAAACACAGTTATCTAAGTCAGTTCTTAACTGTAAAAAAATATCATTGCTCATTACTTCTACACGTCTCATCACTGTATTAGCAGAAAGTTGCATAGATTTTATAGCTGAAACTATCTCGTCTTTGTTTCTAAAGTTGGCAAATAACGAGTCAGCAGCTTCTAAAAACGCCTGTTTTATCATTTCCCCGTCTTCATAAGGTTTCTTTTTTTGTGCAATTATCTGGGACACACGGTACGATGCTTCAGTTGCAGCCTTATTTTTGTCGATTGTTCTTAAAAATATTGATTGTTGTCCAATTAACTGATTTTTTAACTGTTTCAGTTTCTCCTTTCTGGCGGCAGAATGTAGTGGGAATGATTTTTCAAAATTAGAATGTACAGTTTTATGATGTCTCTCAATATTTCCTTTTTTAGCAACGGAGACCGAAGTATTACATAACAAACACACATTTGTATCTTTAACTTCTGTAAAAAAGTATTGTTCTTCCCATTCCGAATGAAAGTGGTATGTCTTTACCTTCTTACAACTGCTTGCCATAATATTATTTTTTGTTGTTCACTACTAACCCAACCGCTGGACGTTGGTTACGCGTTCAGTTTTAAACTAAGCGCAATGTCGCCGCGCCGTGCGTATTTATCCCGTTCAAAGCAATCCAGATCGTTCTCGAACACTAACGCACTGGTCCGGCTGGTCGGTTCTAGCCGATTCTAGCCGATTCTAGCTTGATGGCGTCAGCGGCAGATCGCTCGCCGCAACGTTGCCGCTGTTTATGTTTAATATTATGACAATTAGATTTTTTTGTGGAATTTTAGGAAGCTTCTCTGATTTTGTATTTTTTAAATTAAAATCGTTGTGAGAGCTAGCAGAATTGCCCCCGCGAGCTACCGGTAGCTCGCGATCGACAGGTTGGCGACCACTGCTCTAGAACGTGTTTAACCTACTGTAACTTTTATATTTAACAAGATATTAAAATGGGACTCTAGCTATTTCTCCAGCACAGATTTACAATGTGTTTTATGAAAGAATTTTACAGATTATCAATTTGTAACTGCGAAAGTAATCGTTTATTGTAAATGTGGACAAGCTCGCATGGTTGATGTACGATCATAGAAAGATGCCTATAATGAAAGGAAAACGGAAAATATGTGCATTTTGTCCCTACTAATGTATTTATTAGGTTGACATGTGGTAGTAAATGCAAGAGATATGAGTGTTCTGAACACCTGAAGAATATCTGAAAAGCCTGCAAAATTCAACAAATACAATAGTCCAGTCAAATGGTGCTCAATAAGAGCGTAAGGGGAAGTTTTGTTGGAGTTTTGATATTTGGTTCCTATATGTGTTTTGGATGGCTGTACATGGGTATCAGGTTTTCCAACAAAAATTTTGACCGGAAACATGTTTTTTTAAGCAAAAACGGCGTAAAAACTTTTGTTTAAAGATTTTCTAAAATTACCTAAAAGATATCCATTTTTCGTAAATATTAAACCTATATGAAATGAAAGAGGATAAAATTTCCTACATTTTATGTATCTGAGGTTTTTTTCTTCGATCAATCGTTCAGCCGCGAGAGCGCCGCGAAATTAGAGTCCAGTCAAATGGTAGAAAATAGGGGAAAGTTTTGGAGTTTTGATATTTGGTTCCTATATGCTTTTTTGGGTAGCTGTACGCGAATATCAGGTGTTCCGACATTTTATTTATGAAGATTCATTTCACATTCCATTTTTGATTTACGAAAAATGGATAGTTTTCGAGTTACTTTGAAATAAACTTATAAATAAATTTTGCTTTTAACACCTAACTTCGCTGGGAAATTTGATCCTCTTTCATTTCATATAGGTTCAACATTTACAACACTTATATAGTTTTCGAATAATTTTAGAAACACTAAAAAATTGTTTTTTACACCGTTTTGGCTTAAAAAACGTATTTCCGGTCAAAATTATTGTTGGAAAACCTGATATTCGTGTACAGCGACCCAAAAAATATATAGGAACTCCACCAAAACTTTTCCCTATTTTCTACCATTTCACTGGACTATAACTTCCCGCCGCTCTCGCGGCTGAACGATTGGTCTGAGAAAAAACCTCAAGTACATAAAATGTAGGAAATGTTATCTTCTTTTATTTCATATAGGTTCAACATTTACGAAAAATGGATACCTTTCGAGTAATTTTAGAAAAACTAAAAAAACGGTTTTTACTCCGTTTTTGCTTAAAAAACATGTTTCCAGTCAACATTTTTGTTGGTAAACCTGATATTCGTGTACAACAACCCAAAAGGAATTCCTGTTTTATAAATTCAAACTCCTATATTAAAATATTGGGCTCTAAAGTCGATCATAAAACGCTGATAAAAAGTTAACACTTAAAGGTTAAATTACATACATGCCTATTTCAGATATATCATTCTGAATATCACTACTATTTTTTAATTTTCAAGTACTTTTACATTTGATGATTCAAAAGCAATTATTGTTTAGTTGCTACTTAATTTTAAACTGGTCTTACGCTAGTATTCCTCATTCAATCCATGCATGAAACCAAAACATGAATTATTATGTTATTTAAAAATGTTGTAATTTATTTTGCATGTCAGCAGATTGATGGGAGAGGCATACGAGATCCATTAGATCCGTTTTCAGCATATCCGTTTTCACCGGAAGAAACTTGCGTACATGAGATGCACTTAGATAAAGATGAAGCCCAAAAAGAAGTTGACAGCATTGTTACGCCAGAAGATAACGTCTTATATGGCAAATTCATTGTGTGTATATGGAGGAAAAGAGGCGTGATGGACGAGGAAGGAAATATCGATGCAAAAGGATTACGCCAATTTCTGGAAATATTATCGGACGTGTATGGTGAGGAGCCAATCACATTAGCTCGAATAAATTATGTTGTGGAGAAGTGTAGCAATGTGATAGGAGACACGCCAGGACAAACTGGCATAAAATTAAAAAATTGCATGTTTCAACTTTAATCAGAATTCTCTTACTTGTTCAAGTAGAAATATATTGATAAGTAGGTATAATAAATATAAAGGTGATAGTTAATAAACAACTTAAGATCGATGTTGTTTATGAACAACCAGTAAATATCTTGAATTTGGAAGAGATAATCCTTTCTCAAACCGTAATTACTTTAATTAGACGGAATCCTGGTAGGGTTGTTGGTATCCATAAGAGTCTGGTAATTCCTGTATTAATATATTGGAAAACTAAATAAATTCTCTCGTTATTTAAATAAAGTGTATTGTTCGTTATTTTATTATTTTTTAATAATTATGTGTGGTGTAAACTTGCAAACTCTTACAAGCCACCCCCGTTTTGATCCGTGTTGTATGTAGGTACCTACTAAGTAGAATATCTTAAAAAGGAAAAGAGGTATGGCGTTGAAACTGCATATATCAGTTTTGTGTACTATCTAAATGCGACAGCAAGCTTTTGAAGAAAATCGCATAACCGAAAGTATGGTGGGTATTCTTGTGATTTTTCAGTTTCTTTCGATTTCTTCAAAAACGGCTCTAACGATATTTTTCAAACTTTACAATTTTATTACATTTTTAATGTGTATTAATGTGAGATAGGTGATTTTCCAGTTGAATACTTCTAAAATGGGTTTCTTTTGTTTTTTTCTATTTTTTTATTAACTCCTATTTTAAATAGAACGCCCGGTATATTATTGCATTTTTGAATTCAGCTTAAAATTCTAGAGAAAATTTAACTCATGCACTAACGCTCTATTTTGTACGGTTTCTGTAGAATTTCTAATTTTTCTTAATTGTCTAAGAAGTAATACATTGATAAGTATAATGTATCAGTGATACCTAATAGATAACTTAAATTCGCTTTTGTTCATTAACAACTATTAAATATCTTGGGCCCTCGAGTCAAATTAGTGGAAAAATATTAATACCCCATCATTTTCTTGAATATGGAAAAGATAATACTTACTCAAACTGTAATTACTCTAGTTATATGAAATCTTGATAGAATTGTTGGTATTCATAAAAGTATGGTAATATGGGTATTAAGATATTAAAAAAAAATAATGACTTATCTCACATCTCTAATGAATAGGGTGTATTGTTCGTTATTTTCTTAATTTTTGTAATAATTATGTATGTTAGTGGCTTGTGAACCCGTACAAGCCATCCATGTTTTAGTCTGTATTGTACGCAGTACCACCTACCTTGCAAACATGGATGCTTAGGCAAACTTCACCTTCTTCTGTTTGCTTTGACCAATTTTCACTCATGATGCAAGCTGATATGCCTTGCGAAATGTTAGTTTGAATAAGTCAACAAATACAACAAGGCTCAGTTTTTCTAAGTATCGTTGTTCACAAGGAGCTGGAACAACACAGGCCAAAACATAACATTTAATTATAACAAAAATTCTTGCTGGAGTTTACGTGGTGTAAGGCAAATGCGTCGCTATCTAAGCCTAACTTTCTCTTTTTTCTTTATCATTAGGCTAGTAGCCCGCTTAGATATAATCCCTAGTTTAATGGGTCAATTAGTACCTACAGCAATTAGGCCCTCGAGTTTTTCCCAACATGATTGGTAGTTTGTTGCAGGGAAAGTTTAGAGGGTGGTTGATTTTTACTCCCACATTAAGGAAATGTAACCTATAGAAACGCGCTTAATATGCAATTAAGTAAAATGTCTGTCATTTTATTTACGGATGTAGGGATGGACACTTTAATAACAGATTTTATCGTAAGTCAGCGTGGTCACAAAATGCTGATTATAAATGAGTTTCAAAAACGTAAAGTGTTAAAAGGTGAAAAAGTATTGTGGTGTTGCACTGTGAAAGGCTGTCCAGCAAAATGTCATACAGGAGGTAAGTTTCATTTCGTATTCTAATATATTCCGTTGAGTACATATACTACGCATTATATGCAGCGTGGTTAATTGCTTCACGCACCATAGAGATTCCAATGGTACATTTTTAAATTGTAAATATTTGCTACCCTAATTATTTTAGACCAAAGTGTAAATAAGTATTTTGTAGAGAAAAAATATACCATGCTTGGTATTCTGCATAATTTTCAATTTACAGCAGAAACATTGTAACTATGTGGGCGGCAAAAACAGACCTACTATTAGAATCTAGTAATTTTTAAGGCGGTTTAGGAGAGCTCATACATTTCTCTAGCGAGCGAGGTGTATTTTTCTATAGCGCCTTGAAAATAACATGTTTAGACAACTTTAGATACACCACTTTGTTGTGTACAAGGCAATTTCGAAAGCGGATTATTTCTGTGTCTTATCTGTTAATCTATTACCTGCGACCTGCGACGAAGTTTCTATTTTTATAACCGAGTTAGCTCAATGCGTCCTTACGTTTGATGCCGAATAACCAAATTATTTTAGCTGAAATGTTTTGGTGCAACTGATATGTTGTAATTAATTGTATTTAAAAGGTTAATTAACTATTTATAGATAGTCTTCTTATATTTTTCGCTCACATTTTTTAAAATTCCTTATTGAACAAACTAAATTATTGTTAGTCAGTACCGTTTACGACAATAATCTTGTTTTGCAACAAAATATAGGTAATTGGTAGACGAATTTGAAAACATCATTTACTATTATAAATGAGAGACGACTGCTACACTAATGATCCTTATCTGTATTTAGTATCATCTACGGACTTTCGCCCTTTGTTTGTAGAGGCACGTATGCGAATTTAACTTTGTTATAACCAAGCAAGTAAATGGTACAAGGCGATCTTGCATTTTGAAATAACGATGACCCTAAAGTTTCCAGAATTGTAATTTATTTCGCAAAGTGGAAAATGGAAGATACATATCTTTCTCATAAATAATTTTTAACAAAATACGTTCAAAGCATGAAAGCTTACATAGCTATATTTGCATAGTTTAAGTTATATCAATTTATCCAAAACAAACTGCAAATACATAGGTATACTTGAAGTTTTTTATGACGATTTATAGTGACACCAGTAAATAATATCAGGTATATTAAAAAAAATAAAAGTGCTTGATAGTAGTAATCAAATTACAGGAAAAAAGATAAACTTGTCGTTAAAGAATTCCTAAGAATCATCATACCTCTATAATAATTCAGAACATTCCCAAGGTCACAACATTTCGACTCGCAGCATATGTGCAGTAACTACAATGGGCATGTTCTTGATATTGGCGGTTGCACAGCAGCGTTGCCAGACCTGGTACAATTCTACGAATCTGGTAAATTTTGAAATCGTTTGTACAAAAGAACATTTTTAATATTTTTGGCACACTTTCATCCTCATTTATTAGACGAAGCTGTCAAAAATAAATTAGCAGATCAGCCAGGCAAAGCGGAATTGGTAGACAAAATCCGGCGTCAATCTTATTTATTTCGTACAGTGTAAATCTGGCAACAGGGCTAAAATTGTCGTGTTGACAGCTCGCCTTTAGTTTACGAAGATGCGTGAAATAATAAAAAAGCGGGTGAATTTCACACAGCGGGAAAAGGAAACCCTCATTTCTGTTGTAGAAAAGTGAGTATTCGTTATTATATTTTCCATTTTAATTAGAACAATTGTAATTGTGTGTTGTTACTTAGGTGCTCATGTGTGACATAATTTAAGATTTGCGTGGAAATTTTATCTGGCAAAAACAGAGGCAATCAATGCGTTTCGCACTGCATAATTTTCATTATTATGATTGACGTCGTGGAAAATAAAATTATTAGCTTCTTCAGCATCTTTAATTTCGTCAAAATACTCTTCAATGTTATCATTTTGTTCTTTACAGATATTGTGCAATACCCCACAAACCACAATCACCTTCAGAGTAGTGTTCAATTTCAGTCGTAAGCCATTTTTTAAGCAGCGAAATATTCGCTTAAGAACTCCAAAAAATCTCTGCTGTATTTCGAGTGATTCGCTAGCGGAGTCAACAGATAAAGTGTAAATGGATATCCACTATCGCATAATAAGCAACCGTTTGAGTCGAGTGGTATGAGCCGTGGCGAGAAGAAGTGCAGAGGAAGGCGTGTGCCTGCAGCCAATTTGCTTATTCCTTACTATTCCACGAAATTTTCCACTTACTATAATTGTCTTAAATTGTGTGGTTGCTGTGATAAAAATGGGTTCCAGAAGTAAGAAAAACGAAGAATTGACGCTAAACATTAAAGCGATAATTCAAGGTATATGTACATCGCAAGATTTCTTAGATACTTTAGTCAAGAATTTAACTAAAGCTATTACCGCCGAAGTTGAAAAACAATACAAAGTTATGAAAGGCGAAAAAGATGATTTAAGAAATATTATTCACGAGCAGAATCAAACTATTGAAACCATGAGTGCAACGCAAGATAAACTCGAACAATATACAAGACGACACAACCTTCGATTTTTTGGCATCAATGAAGTTATCGGTGAAGACACAACCCAGGTAGCTTTAAACTATCCAGCTAAAAATATGGAGATAGTTTTGAATGCAGCTGAACTAGACCGATGTCATCGCATTGGCAAAATACAAAAAGGGAAAATACGGCCAATCATAATCAAATTTCAAAGTTATAGTGTGCGGCATCGAGTGTTTTCGTGCAAAAAAGTTCTGAAAGGTTCCGGTTTTGTGGTTCGGGAGGACTTGACACAAATTCGTCGGGAACTACTTAATTTAAGCATAAAAGAATTTGGTTTGGGAAATGTGTGGTCACACGATGGTTCCATAATGATAAAAGTTGATAAGAGATTAATTAGAATTTCTACGAAGTTAGACTTAAATAATATCAAAAAATTAATACTCACTGCTGCAGTAACTATTATAAATGGATTTTAATTTATTTTTAAAGAGATTGTTTATTGCAAACATGTATAGTATTAGAAATTCTATTTAATTTCAAATGTTGATTTTAAATGCGTTCCGTATTGAGCGCATTAAATTCAGTTTGCTTTTCTGTTCAAGGGAAAATGATATCATTTTATATATTGCTATATAGCCCCTATTATGGAAACTATGCCTTCAATGTATTTCTTTTTATATCACAACTAGCTGGCCCGGCAAACGTTGTTCTGCCCAAAAATAATTTGTCTCTGAAACCCCGTTTCACCACTATAGTTTTAATTTTATGTCATGTCCATCGTCTTGGAGTAAATGCCATTTTCGCAATCAACGTCCCAAAAAACCTCAATAACGACACCCATATCGATTGTTTAGGCTTATTTACCCCATTTCACCCCCTAAGGGGTAGCGGACCGGACAGACGTTGTCCTGCCCGAACGTTGGTTTGCCTGGTATTAGCGGGTTCAGCAAACGTTTTTTCGATATTCGAATTTTCGATTTTTTTCATTTTAAAAAATATTGGAAGTGGTGGGGGGGGGGGTAAAATTTTGGGGTTATATGTTCTGATATGCGAGTAATTTTTAAAAAATTTTTAAAAAATCGTCAAAAAATAAAAAAGAAAGTCCTAGAACCCGATTGCAGCGCCACCTACCGGGTTCAATTGTGAATATAAACCATCCAGGGGGCTCACTCAAACACACACAAAAATTCATCAAAATCGGTTCAGCTGTTTAGGAGTTCAGTCACATACACATGTACAGAAAAATTATATATATAAAGATTTTCATTTTAAAAAATATTGCGGGGCGGTGGGGGGGTGAAATTATGGGGAACCCGACAGACGTTGTCCTGCCCGAACGTTGGTTTGCCTGCTATTATCAGGTTCAGCAAAGTTTTTTTCGATTTTCGAATTTTTGATTTTTTTTATTTTAAAAAATATTGAGGGTTGGTGGGGGGTGAAATTTTAGGGTTATATGTTCTGATATGCGAGATATCTTTAAAAAAATTAAAAAAGAAATTTGTCAAAAAAAAATTCAAAAAATTCCTAGAACCCGATTGCAGCGCCACCTACCGGGTCCAATTGTGAATCTAAACCATTCTAAGACCCACTCAAATACACACAAAAAATTTCATCAAAATCGGTCCAGCCGTTTAGGAGGAGTTCAGTCACATACACACGTACAGAAGAATTATATATATAAAGATGATATCTACTATAATCAAGACCTCTTATCTCTTCGGGCTGGGTTCATCAAATCTAGTATGCTATTTACTGTAGCAATGAAACTTTATAACCTCAAATTCTTTGCATTTATTTAATGTTTAAATGTCAAATTTTACTTTTCAAATTTACTACACCAAGGTGTACTGATAATTGTGCTTTTACATTTGACGTTTACTATTAATTGACTCTACTAGATAATTATTGCTTCAGTTTTTGTTACTTGCTTTCAAAATTGACAGTTATTCAAGACTTCGATGTCAACCTAATCTAACAAACCTGTTTTTTATTGCTTATGTCCTTACCACGAACAACACTCACCACTAAAGCCTTCCTCGAACAGATTGCAACGTCCAAAACGCCAAACAGCTAACCCTTCCTTGGTCCTGTCAACTGATGTTGGCTCCAAATTCCTGTTCTGCTAGTCTCCGATGTCACAACAAGCTCCTACGTTTAGCCCTGCGATTTACTGAAAAAGAACACTTCTCCTAGCTGCTACTGCTCTTTCTGGTACAACCATTACAGCTATTGGCTCCTCTTGTATGTCTGCACCATCAATCCAAATCTTAGCAATGTCCTACTTGCTCGTTCACGTCCAAACAACTTATCTGCTTCCAAAACCTCGTCCTGGTCGCTGCTGCAGTCCACAGTCCTGCTATCTGGTACTGGCAACCCCTAGATCTGCTCTTCACACGAACTATTGTCCTGGTAAGTTACTCTCCTTCTATTAATTTTCAAATATTAACTTTGTCCCATTTATTTCAGGTACGCTGACGGCTCAAACTCCATGCACCAAGTATCTATCCAATTCCACACACAACCAATATGAAATTACTTCTTCTTATTTATAGTTTAATACAATAAATTCATTATCCATCGATGATTATTAATTCTTGTAAACCAATATTACAATAACTGTTTATCTTTGCTTCTTGTGATACTATTCACAATACCATATTATATTTAAACAATTTATGCAGAAATTCAATTTATTTTCAATATTAAATTTTCCAGAAATTTTATTACATCTGCTTTTGTGAGTACTGTTTAGGTAACTGTTTTATAAACAAATTTTTTCTGATCTACTAGTAACCATTATTTATGCACACTATTTAATTAATTTAAATAATAACAATACATCATTTGCTTAACAAACACAATTGTCGATGTAACCTTAGTTTGAATTTATTTTTCTTAATTATTAATTTCAATGCATTCAAATCAGCCTACCAGTATTTTATGAATCCCAATGAATAACGCAACCAGAGTTGTTTTTCATCAATTAATCTTAAAATTTTATATCTATTAAGACTCAATTTCTGTAACTGTCCAAATTTATTCGTTCAATTTTCAACATTCCTTTATTATGATTTCTGCCCATATCATGTATCATAACAATATGTATAAATAAATAAAACTAAATTACGTGATCTGTGTATAATTACTATTATGTTATTTTAAGTGCATAACGTTTAATTTAATTAAACCTTAATCATTCTTAATTTTTGTTGTTGTAGAAACGATTTTATGTTTTCGATTTATCTGAATGAGAGACAGGTGGTCCGCTGTTTCCGGCATCGCTGTTAGCCTATCATTCGTGCCACTTGACGTAGATTGTGATATTACTTGTAAGTAAATATTTTGCTATTTCCTTAATTAACGCTTTTTTATGAATTTATTGAAGATTCGACATCTAAATGCTCGTTCTCTGTTCACTGGGTTTGATGAAATTAAAGACAAAATTATTACTGAACAATTTTACATAGTTTGATGAACATAAAATTATTCAGTCGGATATTTTTCATATAGCAAATTATAATTTCGTAAGAAAAGATCGAGTGGGGAAGGTGTAGCTTTATATGTAAAAAATAAAATTTCTTTTAACATTTTGTCTTCGCAACTTTTTCCCTTTGACGTATGCTTGGAGCAACTTTGGTTAACATTTAAATATGCTGGTAAAACTATAAGGATTGGAGTTATTTATAGGCCTCCTCATTCTAATATAAATAATTTTTATAATTACTTTAAAAGTTATGTGTACTGGTGATATCAATATAAATTTATTAAATACCGGATTTGCGCAGAGTGTGCATTTTGTAGATATCATTAGTGCATTTGGACTGCAGCAATTGATAAATGAACCCACAAGAATTACTAATACAAGTGCTACATTAATAGACGTTTTATTGATTAATGATTCTGATTTAATTTCAAAAGTGGACGTAGATGATATGCATGGTGTAACAGATCACAGGTTAATAGCGTGTAAGTTAAATTTACCAAAATTTAAATTAGCAGAAAAACTGTTTACGTTTCGTGATTTTTCAAATTTTGATTATGAATACTTTTTGTTAGATTTATACAATATATCATGGACTAACATATTTGAACTTTCCAATATTGATGAAAAAGTAGATTTTTTTAATGAAAATATTTTATTTGTTTTTAATAAACATGCACCATTTAGAACGGTGCGATTACTTAAGCCAAAAGCTCCTTGGTTAACTGATACCAAAGAGCATTATATGCTCTTTGCTGATACTATAAAAATTATGATGAAAGAACGAGATAGGCGTTATCAGAAATTTAAAACAGCGAAACAACAAGCGGATTGGATAGCATATAAGGAATTAAGAAATTATACTACAGCTGCTATTAGACGGGAGAAAAAGGCTTATCTTCAATATGTTCAGAGTAGTATGTCGTTTAAGGATCTGTGGAAAACCTTAAAAATGTTAAATATTAAGACTACTAATCATACTGAGTTACAGGTTGAACTACAAAATCCGAATGAAATTAATAATCACTTTGTAGCTTCGTCTAATGTTTTACAAATAAATTGCAGTGAGACTACACAGTTTTATAATAAATACGTGCATCCTAACGTTATTAATAAAGACAAATTCAAGTTCAAACAGTTGGAAATGAAGATATTAATAAAAAAATAAACAGCTTAAAATCAACTGCGCATGTTAAAATTATGTGTACCTCATTTAACCGATTTTATCAGGCACATTATTAATTTTTCGTTAACATCGGGAACATTACTTAATATATGGAAAAATGCACTTGTTCATCCATTACCTAAAGTAAAAAATCCACAGAGCCTTAGCGACCTACGGCCAATAAGCATTTTGCCCGTGTTATCAAAAGTGGCAAAAAAATTGTATCTTCTCAGATTACAGCTTACTTGTCAGCACATGAATTAATGTCCGTTACACAGTCGGGATGCAGACAGGGACATAGTACTGCAACTGCTCTATTAAATATAACCGACGATATTATAACGGCATTAGATCAAAGAAAATTTACAATCCTCGTGTTACTTGACTACAGTAAAGCCTTTGACAACCTTAATTTTGATATTATGAATAGCAAATTAAAATAGTATAATTTAGACCGAACCTCTTTGACATTTCTTCACAATTACTTGAATAACAGGCATCAACAAGTACTAATAAATAATAAATTATCTTACGACTTAATTTTATACAAGGGCGTGCCTCAGGGTTCAGTGCTTGGGCCACTTTTATATGTATTATATACTGCAGATTTTTAGTTCATTTTTAAATCATAGTAGAATTCATGCTTACGCTGACGATACGCAATTATACATTTCAAGTTCTTATAATGATTTAGACAACACGATTAATAAAATCAACAATGACTTAGAAAACTTGGTAGACATTTCAGAAACACATAATCTTAAAATAAATCTATTAAAATCAGGTGTGATGCTATTTTCCAAGAATCCTAAGCTTGAATACTTAAAAACTAATATTAATATAAAAATCTGGTGTGATACACGCACACAACTTTTTTTTACAGTGATCTTATAATTGGGCAAAAATTTGATTTTAAATTTTTAAGCATTTGTCAAAATTTTTAAAAAATTACAAATTCTACAAAAACGGTGCAAAATAGAGCGTTAGGTAAAGAGACAAATTTTCTTTATAATTCCAAGCTGAATTCAAAAATGTAATAATATACCGGGTGTTCTATTTAAAATAGGAGTTAATAAAAAAAATAGAAAAGAAAACAAAAGAAACCCAGTTTAGAAGTATTCAACTGGAAAATCACCTATCTCACATCAATACACATTAAAAATGTAATAAAAATGAGGAGTTTGAAAAAAATCGTTAGAGCCGTTTTTGAAAAAATCGAAAAAAACTGAAAAATTACAAGAGTAAACACCTACTTCCGGTTATGCGATTTTCTTCAAAAGCTTGCTGTCTCATCTACATAGTACACAAAACTTATATATAAAGTTTCAACGCCATACCTCTTTTCGTTTTTGAGATATTCTGTTCACAGACACACAGACACACAGACAGACAGACAGACAGACACACAGACCAATGAAAAAAAATATGTTTTTTGGGATCAGGGGACTCTGAAACGTGAAGATCTGTTGAAAACTCAATTTCGAATTTTTGGGGTGAATCCAATACTTCCTTTATTGTAAAATCTGGTGTGATACACTCACACAACTTCCTTTTACAGTGTTCTTATAATTAGTAAAAAATTTCATTTTTAATTTTTAGCCATTTGTCAAAAATTTTCAAAAATTACAAATACTACAAAAACGGTACAAAATAGAGTGTTAGTTGAAGAGACAAATTTTCTCTAGAATTTTAAGGTGAATTCAAAAATATAATAATATACCGGGTGTTTTATTTAAAATGGGAGTTAATAAAAAAAATAGCAAAAAAAACAAAAGAAACCCATTTTAGAAGTATTCAACTGGAAAATCACCTATTTCACATCAATACACATTAAAAATGTAGTAAAAATGTAAAGTTTAAAAAAATCGTTAGAGCCGTTTTTGAAAAAATCGAAAAAAACTGAAAAATCACAAGAGTAAACACCTACTTCCGGTTATGCGATTTTTTTCAAAAGCTTGCTGTCTCATCTAGATAGTACACAAAACTTATATATGAAGTTTCAATGCCATACCTCTTTTCGTTTTTGAGATATTCTGTTCACAGACACACACACACACAGACACACACACAGACAGACCAATGAAAAAAAATATGTTTTTTGGGATCAGGGGACTCTAAAACGTGAAGATCCGTTGAAAACTCAATTTCGAATTTTTGGGGTGAATCCAATACTTCCTTTATAGTAAAAGGAAGTAAAAAGGAAGTAAAAATTAAGGACGTCACGTTACCGTTAAAATCTCAGTTTAAAAACTTAGGGCTTATACTTGATGAATCATTAAGATTTAAGAAATACATTAGTACTTTAACTAGAAAAGCATATTCGGTACTTAGAAATCTGTATATAAGCCGCGGATTGTTAAATAAAAATCTTAAAAGAATGTTGTCTGAATCCTTGATATTATCATTATTTAATTATTGCGATGTTGTCTACGGTCCCTGTCTGGATCAGGATACCCGTCGGCATATTAAAAAAGTGCAGAATTCATGTGTGCGATTTGTTTGTAATATGAGAAGAAGAGAGCACGTATCCCATGTAATTAAGGAGCTAAAATGGTTAAGCATGGACAACCGCAGACAATTACACATTGCCTGTTTGATACATAATGTGTCAAAATCTGGTACACCAACATATCTATTTCGACGATTAATAACTAACGAGACAACTCATAATTTAAATACTAGGAATAAATTAAGTTTTTCAATTCCAAAACATAGAACATTAATTTTTAAAAGATGTTTCAGTTATACAGCGCCTACGGTCTATACTCTATAACAAGCTCAAATCTGAATATAAAATATTATCTATTAAAAGTTTTAAAGCTGTTGTTTCCAGGCATATTTTGCAAGGGCAATAGTTTAATTCCTAATTTTAAAAATATTAAACAATATACTTTTTTGAATTACATCAAATTTATGTATTAAATAAGTACATATATACAGGCTGATTTTTTTATCATGTAACAACTTGTAGGCAACCCGTTATGCAGAAGCATGCATTATGCATAGAGATAAATTTTGTTTCTGTTATTTGCAAGTGATATCTATGTAGGTATGTAACTGTAAGGTTAAGTGGAAGAGCAGCCTTTTGGCTGAACTTTCGCCGAATAAAGACACTTTATTATTATTATTATTATTATTATATCTACCCATACGAAACTCAACAGGAAGAGGTGAGTCATTAAATATGGTGCTATCGTGCACTGATCCTGGCCACCGAGCAATAATATGCAACAACTTTAAATCGCTATAACGAATTGCTTGGATGTTGATGCTAAAGTATCCTTTTCGATTTCTATACAATTCCGCCATGGGGCCACCAGGGGACTGGATACTCACGTGCGTACAATCAACGGCACCCACAACACTTTGAGGATTACGTAAGAAATACACAAAACCGTGAGCTATTGCAGGATCTGGCAGAAGATATTAGTTAGTTAGTGTTATTTTTGGGAGACTCTAGCGAGTCTAGCAAGTAGGCCTTTATAGGCCCTTTTTGCCAACCCCATGAACAAGGTCTAGGCATGCAGAGTACCAGGTACCTTTGTCCTACTTAGAATTTTGCCGAGACTAAGGAGTTCCAACCTTAGCAAGGGATCTTTTACATGCTACACATCGTAGTAACATGGGACCCACGGCTTTACATCACTTCCGAATGATGGCATTCTGTAGAGGTTTTCATCCGCATTTTTTTTTATTTTTAAAAACCTCACCGGGATCGGGGATCGAACTCTCGACCCTTAGATCAGTAGCCAGAATGCTTACCACTGAGCTATAGAGCCCGGCTGGCAGAAGATATACTTGGTTTCATGAACGTAAAGTGCAAGCATTGCGGGGCCTTACATTTTGTATCCTATACAACTGGAACATCTTTTGAATGGAACTGATTCTCGCTCAAACAATTTTTGCAAGTACGTTAGGAATTACAGCAGCAGTTGCTTGGCTATGCATCAATGGGTGCAAATATAGTTGCTCCTCATGGAAATGGTCCATACTGTTTTAAAATACATGGTCAAATATACCACAGAGTTGGTCCGTTGTACCTTGATGTCGGTAATAAACCTGCATACGGGCAGATATATATATTAGATGCTGAAATTAGAAATAAACTGTCGCTAAAAACAATAAATATCTAAGACATAAAAAATATGGTTGCTGTTATGAATTTCAACCCTCTAAAGAAATAGTACTGAAAAAACGACATCAAATATATTATAAAAAAATAAAATAATGATTTTGCTTGACTGATAACTAATTTCTTATTTGCTGTTAAGAATGCTCTGAAATCATGGATAGTATAAATGTAGAATTATTTGTGCTTTACGATATTAATTAAAGGTATATGTATTACTATTTGCAATTTATTATGTTATGCTTCATTTAATTTTAGCTAAATGAAATAAATTCTTACCCAGTTTTTTCAATAAAAATAATATGTGCATATTTATGTAATTATTAATGTTTATAGTTTAATTCATTTGTATAAAGTGATTAAACAAATTAATGTGGATATTTTGTGTTTAAGGATATTTCTATGATATTTCTAATAGGTAATAAAAATACTCCCTAAAAACAAAAGCTTGACTATACCATAATTTGTTTCCAAATACCATAAAATTGATGTTGCTGCTACCATAATTTATAACTGAACATCTGGCAACGCTCTGCGAATTTATATGGGCATTCAATATTTGGCTTTAGTATAGAACTGACGTCCGATGTATCACACGTACGTCGAATATATTGGAAGTTCTTAATTGTGTTTATTAATTGTTTTTCTACCCTTACGAATATCTACAAAACAGTGATATTTCTTCTTTATTAAATGGTTCATAATACAACACCGCATATCGACGTTTGAACTCGAGGCTCTTTCTTTACACACCTTTTTTAAATTTTTTGTTACATTTTGCAAATTTTTTGTATATATTTGTTTTCTTATAATTATGAATGAAAATAATGACTTCTTTAAAGTATCTCATTTGAATGTATACGCTTTCTGCTGCCAAAAATAGATAATATTAGACATATAATTAATGAATATGACTTTACAATTTTCTCTTTATCAGAAACATGGTTATCTAATACTGTTGATTCTAATTATTTAACTGTAAATGATTTTACATTAATAAGAAAAAATCGGAATACTAGAGGAGGAGGAGTGGCTATTTATATTAAAAGTTGTATAAATTTTACAGTCTGTGATGTAAATAATTCAATTGAACAGTTGTGGATATCCTTTACAATTAAAACATAAAATAAAAGTAGGTGCAGTATACAGGCCACCACAAATGAGTTATAAAACTTTTATAGATTACCTAGATGAATCTTTGTCCTTTATTATACCTGATAACGATATTGTTTGTTGTCTCGGTGATTTCAATATTAATTTGTTTAACGTATGAAAGAAAGTTGCCCGTAGGCTATCCAAAAATGCCCATAAAACGCCTTCCAGAGGCGAGCGTTTCCTTTCCAGAAACTTTCCATTTGAAAATATATTTTTTTGGAACTTTTCCTTATTGCCATTCTCTAGCGTGCTTTTAAAACTTTCTTTAGTGCAAGAAATGTTATTAAATTCGTCCTACATTTTAAATGCGGCATATGCCGCGGGTTTCAGCTATTGTAGATATAAAGCTGCAGCTATATCTTATAATACCAAAGGCAATTTTTTATGTAACTACAGGGTCCTGCATTAGTGCGTCGGGCATCCATAGCGTCCTTATTTACAACAGTAGAAAAAAAAGTTTGATACAAAAGTTGTAGGATGTGGGTTAATGCATATTTTAAAAATGTTTTTAACTATACAGGGTGGTCCAAAAAAGTGTGACGTCATAAATATATATATTTTTAAATGACACACCCTGTATTTTTTGCACATTTAGGTTCCTTTTGTTGTTCTCTCTTTTGTGCCAAAATAATTTTTAATTTGCTTCGATATTTTAGGAGCAATAAATAAAAAAAGACGAAAAGATCGTTTTGCACGCTTGAAAAATTAGAAAAAAATCTTGTTAGATCTGTTTTGTTCCAGCTAAATAGTGTGAACAGTAATGCTAGAGGTCTAATAACACTCTGACAATAAGCAGGTTTTTCTTATTTTATACTGGGTGTTCAAAATTTGGTTACAAAGATGGCAACTTTCAAATCAGTTTTTCTTAGTATTTTTAAATGGCACACCTGTATTTTATTTCATTATTTAATGCAGAATATAATTACAAGCATATTTTGTTATAGCGAATGTATTAAAATTCTCAATGGTTTTAGAGAGTTTTACCAAAAACTATCAATATCCTCATTAAACTAAAAAAGTATTGGGAAAATATCATAGACAGTCATGGAAAAACAATATGTAGGTGTTTATTTATCACTTTACAGACTTTAACAGGAACTATTGGCAATTCATTTTAACAAATGTTCAAAATGTCTTCCATTTTGCTGAAAACATTTGTTTATTCTTACTTGTAAGCTCCTATCCACATCGCCCAGCATCGCTGGTGTAATTGTCGCAAATGCGTTAATTATTCTCTGCCGCATGTTCTCCTCGGTAGTTGGCCGTTCCTTATAAACTAGATCTTTTACATACCCCCACAGAAAAAAATCTAATTTGGTTAATAGTCCGGTCGGCAGGTACATAATGAGGGGGGTTAGCTGGACACAATTCTCAAGTTAATGAAATTTTGGGATATTGTTTGGGGATGGTATTGGGTGTGGAATCTGAGTTTTCGACCTCGAGGACCCTGTGCTAACTCGGGGAGGGCCGAAAAACCACGACATTTTCGGATTTTTTTCGGTTTTTTGCTTATATCTTCTGAACCATGCATTTTTCGAGAAAAACACCTTTATAGAAAGTTGTAGAGCATGATATTTCCTCCAATTTGGTTGGTCAAAATTATTTGTTGGCCCAATACTTACCGAGATACAGCAGTTGAAAGATGGAACAAATTTCTCAAAATGCAAAAAAAATAGAAAAATACAGGTTTTTGCCTCATATTTTTAACGTATCTATGTATACTATACATAGCTACTTATTATTCTTTATTTTAAACTAGCTGACCCGACAGACGTTGTCCTGTACAAATTTCAATAAATTTGTGATCGTTTTCTGAATTTGTGAAGAGATATTGGCAATGTGTAAACAAAGTAAAAAGGAGAAAAAAAACGTATTTTTTAGTTATAATTGCATCTATTAACCAATTTATTGCTTTTCATTGGTAATTTCACTAAGTCAACACACTTTCTTGCAATTTTGAAGATATAAGCCATTCACAAAAACAAAAAAAACTAATTCTGTTTTAGCTGACAATTTCCGTAAATTTCTACTAATAAAATAATAAGTTTCTGGTCAACAAATGTATTACAATGTTGGTTAAAAATAAAATAAAAGTTTTCCATACACTATTACAGAAGATTATTAATTTTGTCATTGTAATTATACCGAACTGTTCTCAACTTATTTTTGCATAAACTAATCCCGGTCATTTGTATATCAGGTAAAGTTAATAACCTGTCAATCACTTGTAATCCTCAGGTAGTCTTAGTGATTGTCATTTGGGTTGCCTGAATTTCGAATATCTCCTCGAAACCTCCTCCCATAATTACGAGTATTTAATATTCTATTGTACATCATATTACATATTATATATTAGCTGTCCCAGTTTTATTTGGAATCAGCTGTACATGTACATGTAATTTTTCTCACGAGAAATGTTTAAAAATTGAGAAACCGAATTTTAGAAAATTCTCACTATTTTTTTTCTTTGTTTTCCATTGTAGGTTATCATTAGCCTTCTGGGGCACAGACCCCTTCGTTTTTATTTTATTGATATCAGCCTTAAAGCTTATGGGTGTGCCTTTTCATTTTTACTTCATGTGATAGCATTCTTTTTTTTTCTAATATCAACGAAGTGCAGACGTAAAGTAAGGTAAATAGTTCGTAAAGGTGAAGAGCGAAATATTAAAATTTTGTAAACAGTTGCAATAACAAATATAAAATGTCAGTCAAATCTGTTTGTATAGGATCACCCTGCACGTGTGACATAAATTTACTTTTTCCTTTTTATTTTTTTAAACTAATTAATAAATTTTTTGTTTTGTTTAAATGCGGTGATGACATCGTACTTTGGCACCGGTTAAATCACAATCATGATCCGGATCTGTAGAAGTTAAGCAGACAAGCCATCAGTAATTCGTGTAAAAGAAAAGCTGCGGACCATTTGTGCGAGCAGCGAAAATAAATAATCAATTCGGAAATCGCTCACTCTACATGCAAGGAGAACAACAATCTATTCACAGCGCCGTTAATCACGTTTGGCCATCCGCCAACATTTGGGCGTCGTTTTCACTTAGCTCAGAGTTCGTACAGAAAATTCAGCAACTAGAATTGATTTTTATTTATAAACAGTCTCACTCAGATGTAAAGTGACTTCATCATCTTTTTGGATTACCTTACCTTCATCCCCTCAAAGTTAGCGAATGTTTTGTAAATATATTTATCTACTAGCAACATGATATTGTACATTTTCGTCATAGAAACAAAATATGAAAAGCTACTCATAACTCCCAAGGGACTTGTCAAATTATTTCTCCCTCAAAAAATGCGGATGAAAACCTCTACAGAATGCCATCATTCGGAAGTGATGTAAAGCCGTGGGTCCCATGTTACTACGATGTGTAGCATGTAAAAGATCCCTTACTAAGGTTGGAACTCCTTAGTCTCGGCAAAATTCTAAGTAGGACAAAGGTACCTGGTACTCTGCATGCCTAGACCTTGTTCATGGGGTTGGCAAAAAGGGCCTATAAAGGCCTACTTGCTAGACTCGTTAGAGTCTCCCCAAAAATAATACTAACTATACTCTCCCTCAAACTCATGGTAACAATGCAACTACAATTAACGTCTTAGCAACCATACAATGAGGCAATCCTTGATGTTACTTACATATTCTAATTTTAAATGTCATTATGACATTTTGAAATTTCATACTATTTTTATGAATATACTAGTAGATAAAATATTGTATGCACCAGGGGAGATATTCATGTTCTTTACCTTCGGTTGACTTACAGACCAGAGGCCCTCGGTCTGTAACACATGTCAACCTCAGGGAAAAAACATATTCATATCTCCCTTAATGCATAAATATCTATTATGGATGATTTACCTTCTACAGAAGCGTACAGTAGAATGGCCGATTATTTAGTGGATAACTACATTAGTGAAGATTCTACTTTCCCTCCATCTTTATGGGCTTCCAATTCAAGCAATTTAGGCTTGACAACCAATCCATGCGAATCGTTCCACGCTCACTTTTCTAATGCGTTCTACAATACTCACCCAAATATAAATATTTGTATATTACATGTGCAGACTGGTATATACATTAAAATGCAGAGTATACACATTTCAGCCATTGTGAAAACACGGAGGGTTAAGCAAGCTGAATTGTTTCTACAAGGAAAGTTGTGTGAGCAGAAAGACGGAGTTATATTTGATTACGACTTTGTAAAGCTTGTATCGCATAAGTATAAAGTTCCGACTTCGAATGATATTTGAAAATAATTAACAATTCAATTCAATTGCAATAATTTAATAAAAAGTGTTTCCACCAATTTTCGCTTCTTTATTTTCGTGCGTAGGTGTTTCATACGAAATCTGTGGGTAGGCGGCAATTTAAGTTTCATTGAAATGTTCAAAAACGATTAAGTGGTAATTAGTATGCTAGTGATCAGTTGGCCTGTCTCTGGTGATGAGTTGGCCGGTTGTTATCTGATGCCGGTGATGAGTTGGCCTATCATTAAGACCTACAAAATTTGCTAGGGATTAGTTGGTGATGAATTGGCGTCCGCCGCAAGGATATAATAGTCTTCTCAACCGTGATTCATATATTATTTTTTACACTACTATACGTAGTAGCATATTGATTTTTATTTTCCATTTTTATATTGATAATAATTAATAAGATAAAACGTTTGACAGAAGTGCTTGGTTTTGAATATCCGCGGAAATCGGGTAGCATTTGAAACTGTCATTTTTGACAACAAGTTGTTTATATTATCTGCTAGTAGGAGAGAAAACTTTTTTAATACCTTAGGTGCAGAAAATCAATTTCTCGGATTAAAAACAACATAAATAATGGTACGTTCTAAATGTAGTAGTGATAAAACGAATTTATTGGTTTTATAATTATTAATATCAAAACAATACCAGAAAACCAAGTTAAAAAAATAATGTATACATTGCCTAAATTACATATTAATAATCATACTCGCAATTAAAACATTATAATGAATAATAATAATTATATAACAAACAACATATACATATACCTCTAAACAGTGTTGACAGTTTTATCTATATCACGTATACTTTGTTGAGTCAACTTCGCATAAATTTTTTTCCATATTCTCTTTCCAAAAATTGCTATGCCTGAAATAAAAAAGTTATAATAACCTACTAGACACATTTTTTAAAATTTCACAAATGATAAATTACAAGTAACTATATGCTATATGTAGATATAGATTTGTTAAGTACATTTTAAGCGCTTCAACATATAGCCTTTAGTATAAATTAAAAACCGAAATATGCAGCAGCCGCTGAACTTGATAATAATAATTATGATTACGTAATCAATTTTGTAGCAGTATTTCCTTTGAAGGTGCTGTACAATAAATTTTCAACAGTTTTAGCAGTCGATGTGCTTCTTCTAAGCTTACATATTCTGCCGAAATTTGAAGCAGTAAAAAATGTGTTTTTTGTTGTTACTGAGATTTCTTTAGAATTCTTTGGATATTTACTTCCCTCGTCTAAAAGCCGAAGAAAGTATTGTAGTCAGGAAAAAATCACCTTCCGAGATTTCTTCAGTTCTTTATGTTTCAGGCTCTCTAGATGACGAAAAATAGGTTTTCTCAATTCGGTCTGTCTGTCTGCCTGTTGGTGATATAACTCAACAACACTATTGTTTGGAGGATGGCGATATTTTGCATGCAGATTATATATTTATCTGGCATGAAATCGAGAAAATTTCAGACAAATATATACAGGGTAAGCACCTTAAAAAAATAAGTTTTGTTTATTTTTGCGTTAACTTTGAAATAGATGAAAGTGATAATAATTTTCACATGGGCCGGGCTTTACATTTGCTGAAAATAAGACTCAACCGATACAGGATAATGTCACAAGAGAGTAAAAACGTTTCAACAATAAGACAGTTCTGTTCAAGAAAGGCGCGCACGCGGCATTCTTCCCAATAAGTCTCAATGGCGCAGACGAAAAGTCGATGCAGCTGCAATCTGCTACGCAGATGCGGCGGAGTTCAAATCCCCCGGGCTACATTTTTTTATTTGAAAACGTATTTAATGTACGTATTAGAAACGTGAAGGTATTTTACTACTAACTTAATTTGATGTTTAAAACTATTTAGTGTCACAATGTCCATGAGGTAAGTTCTGGATAAAGCCTTTTACAGATTTTTCACATAAGTTTCAGATTCCATGTCTTCTACTTCTAATCTGTAGTTTTCATCAACTGTAGCCAAAGTTCGCATTTTAAAAGATTTCCCTAAAATACTTAATTATTTGAGGTTTTTTAGCTGTACATTTATTACTCATATAATCCATTATAGGTACTTAACGTTTGCTGTTTAATTTTGCAGTATATTAAGGAAAGTTGCTGGAAATGTTCTCAAATACTAGTATGCAAAATTTGAAAAAGATTGGTTATGTTTGAAAAAACACAGTGGGCTTATGTAAATAGTCAACTACATATTTATTTGCAATTTACCATAATGCAGTATTTTAAATTAAGCGATTTTTTCAAACTTTGCATTCAAGTTGCTGGGAAAATTGCCGACATCTTTTCTTAATAAACTTTAGTACGATTTCGAAACTTGGTACTATTTTTTTTATTATTGAAAAAATCGGATACACATTTCTGTCCATTGTCACCTTTGAATTTAAAATACCACATTATAGGCAAATCGTAAATAGTACTTCTGGCCAACACTGTGCCGCAGTATCGATAAGGCGCCTGCACCACTCCGTCTTATTTTATATTCGTTAGCTTAAAGATTGACTTATATGAAGTGTAATTTCACGTTAGTGTAACTGGAGCTATTTAATAGTGATCTACTTAAAACTGTGACCGTATGTTAATCCATAATAGGGTAAAATTATGTTATTTATAATAGTAACATTTTACAACTTCCAAAATAACTAAAAGGAACGAATATAGCATTGCTTGAAGAATATTAAAAGTTATACAATGTGCCGAGTGTTTACTTAAGGTGCGAATATAGAGAAATAACAAATCGTAGATATATATGCAGATTCCTGCTTGCCACTTGAATTGATAGGATTGATAGAATCGAAAAAGAGGAAAATGCGCTTAATTTGATACTACTTTACTTGAATTTATTGCATGTTTAAGATAGAAATAGCTTAAAAACTGTAAAAAATATTTTGCATTTTATTCACAAAAAACAGACCAGCCATGATCATATTTGTTTATGGCAAAATAAATGTTATTTTCTGTCAGTTATCAATTCACGTATTTAACTAATTACTACGAATAAGAATGTTGAATATTCTAATGAAGAGGGGGTATTTATTAACAAAACATTTTACAGTGGCGTCAGTTTACGCACAGTTCTTGATTTATTCTCGATTAAATTTAATAATCCATCTATTCCAACTGTATCCACAATTCCCAAGTTTGTGAAAAAAAATTAAACTACAGCAAGTGTAGTAGCAGGTAATTCAAAATGTAGTTTTAATATTGCAGTTTAAACAAATATTTAATCGAGACATTACCATTATAGGCAAACGGAATAGAAGAACCAACGATGAGCTGGAAGAAAGAGTTTTGGAGTTGATAAATGCTGATCAAACAACCAGCATAAGATGTATTGCTCGAGAGTGTCACGTATCGATACGATCAGTGCATAATGTTCTGAAGAAGCATGGTTATCATCCCTGCAAACATCAGTGCCATCAAAAGATATTCTTAGTCGATGAAGAAAGCAAGCGTATATTCTGTGAAGTCATGCAGGAATGCTCAAACGAAGATAGGAACTTTTTGCGGTCAATCTGTTTTACAGATGAATGTACGTTCATACTTAATAATGAACCGAATACGCAGATACTCGATACTGGGCCCAAGAAAATCCACGGATAGCTCTTGAAACAAGAACGCAGTTCCCGCAGAAAATTAATATTTGGGCTGGTATTTTCAACAATAACATTGTTGGACCATTTGAAATAGTTGTAAATTTAGATTCGGATTCTTATTTAGAATTTGTAATCAATCAGATTGGCCCTCCATTAGGAGAAGTTGCACGTGAAAATCAGGAGCTTTTGTTTCAGCATGATGGCTGTCCAACGCATTATGGTTTGAATGTGAGAGAATATCTAAGTGATAACTCTCCTAATTGCTGGATTGGTCGCTGTGGCACTATCAACTGGCCACTAAGATATGCTGATTTGGCACCATGTGACTACTTTTTATGTGGCCATCTGAAAAAAATTTTTTACAGAAAACGCTACCCAAATATTGACCCTTTGCTGGAAGCAATCGTTGCGGAGTGTAGGCTAATCACAGATAGCCAATTGGCTAATGTAAGGCAGAAATTTTCTAACAAATTGAGTTATTGTTTACAGCAGAATGTAAAACTTTTTAAGTACTTGCTATAAATTTGCTTGTAGTTTCAATTTTTTTCACAAACTTTGAACTGTGGATACAGATGGAATAGGCCCATTGTTAAATTTAACCGAGTATAAATCACGAACTATGCGTAAACTGAAGCAACTGTAAAATGTTTTACTATTAAATACCTTCCATTCATTAGAATATTCAACATTATTATCCATAGTAATTAGTTAAATACGTGAATTGATAACTGACAAAAAATAATATTTATTTTGGCATAAACAAATTTGATCATGGCTTGTCTGTGTTTTGTGAATAAAATGCAAAATATTTATTAGAGTTTTTAAGCTATTTCTAACTAAAACAAGCAACAAATTTAAGTAAAGTAGTATCAAATTAAGCGCTTTTTTTCTCTTTCGATTGATACCACTATCAATCCTATCAATTCAAGCGCCATATATCCGATTTCCCATGCTATTTCCCTATATGTTTTCACCTTAAGTGAAGCACTACTTAGATGTAACCCACAAAAAACAAATAATTCCAATTTTATATTAGTAAATTAAGCCCTGCTTGGCTTAAAACTAATCTTAAGATTGTCGAACAACTTTCCTAATCATATTTAGCAGCATTTAGAAAAGAAATGTAGCTCTATCTGGATACAAAGTGTGTCGTATCTACCGCCAAATATAAAATTGAAATTCAAACCTTTTTTGTCATTTACACCTATATTGTCGCTTTTCCGGACACATTGTGTATAGATATTTAGAATAAAGTATAGAAGAGTATCAAATTATCTCTAGAAGAAAACTTATGTGATTATAGTTTATTAAAAAATTTAATAATCTTTAACGTCGTTCTTTTGCAATACCTATTTATATAAACGTAATGTTTTACACAAGAGGCCTATTTTTGCTACGGTGTTTCCCTTTTTCAAGGGGAATAAAAAATTTTCTGTCTACGATGCAATAATTTTATTTCTATTGATTCTTTTTTGCAGTTGGTAAGAAATATCAGCACTGTCCACAAATAATCTACTCTTTAAAAACTTTTATAATTTGAAAAGTGGTGAAAGTAAGAATAGATTCTAAGTGATCCTTCGTCTTCTCAGTTATTCTCATTATTGAATATTGAAACTTTTCCACAAAATTTATATAGGAACTATACAAGGTTTGCCCTGTAAGTATTCAATCTTATTTTTCGTCTTCCTCTTACATTACGCCAGTGACCTGTTCATTCACAACACAGTTGTGGTTTTATGAGCCCTTTTAACTCGTAAGTCGGGTAGGTGGCTAGACCTGCCCAAAAATTGAGAAAGAGTTCCCTCGTTAGGGGTTAACGACTATCACAGGGGTTAGCGTGGTAGCCGGACAGCTCACGGGTATCCAGTCAATAACAGCGAATTTGCATACATTTTTTCGAAGAAACGATTAATCCTGGTTCTACAGGAATAATAATAATACATTTATTGTTTAGGGTCAATATAGGTATTAAATCTTTGGTTCAAAATAGTTCTAGTACTAGGGATATTTAGACTCTCTTGAGCTTGAGCACGAGTGTCATAAGCATGATTGACTTTGCTTTCTGTAATACAGTTTTATTTCTTTTAAGATGCACAGGCCACCTACATCTATATAACTATCTGGCCTCAGGGAACAGTAACTCAGATGAATAAGTTTCACTATTAAAAAGCATGACTTTTACTATATGTTTTTGTACATTTTACAATAGGCATATTTAATGTTGTAATGTAAGCACCTCCCCAAGCTATAATTATATACTGTGAAATTGACTCCATTGGGGCTTTGCATTTGAGATCAATACAGGTTTACTAAGTATCGAACGAAATTGATAAAATTTATGTATTAGTTTTTTAGTTTTACTGAACCGAAGAGAAAAGTTTTCTTCGTTAAAAACGCCAGCAAAAGAAAGGCCAAAGGAAGGGAGCAAACGTCAAAGTAACCTGAAAGCACTGCTCACTGTTTTTGAACACGAAGGTGTTGTGCACCATAACCAAACTCCATAAGATCAGACGGTGAACAAGAAATAGTATTCTGAGCTTTTGGCAGTGCTCTATTATGATATGTTTTATCGGACTTTTTCCACTGTCTCGAGTGTTTATCACACGACGTTTCGGGAGTTTTTTTATCTACTCCCGTCTTCAGGTGTTCTTGGTTAGGTCTGAAAAAGACTGATTTTTGTACGTCTTTTCACGTACACTCGTACCTACCCCGGGGCTTGAACCCGCAACCACTGATCGCTGTGATTACGAGTCCGTCACTCTTACAACTAGGCCACCACCTCAGGACTAACTAGGAACACCTGAGGACGGGAGTAGATAAAAAAAACTCCTGAAACGTGGTGTGATAAACACCCGAGAGAGTGGAAAAAGTCCGATAAAACATATCAAGAAATAGTAGTACCTAGCAGTTTTGAGGAAATTGAGAAGTGCATTGAGGACAAAGAGACCTCGTCTCTGGGAAAGCAGCGATTGGCACCGTCACTAACACAACGCACCTGTCCACTGATCTTATTTTACGTATTTTTTTATTTTTTTTGGTAAAACCACAATTATTCAAGTCAATCAGCCCTCTTACAGCACTGAGGTGACTCCCGGCGATTACTGGCGGCTTCCAACATGGAAATCGTCATTCAAGGGAAAGAAATTTAAAGAAGTGTAGTAAAGCAAAGAGAAGGCCACGAAGTAACTAGCATCTATTCCAAAAGTTGAATATAGAAACTGGAATAAGGCTGTGACTTCCCAAGGGAAGTACTTTGAAAAAAAACTGGGCGGGTTGCTCTAGGTTAGCTATTTATATTTTGTAGAATAAGGTCAGATAACTAACGGATAAACCTCGTATAATTATGAAGGAAGCTAAAAAAAATATTTACTTACGCGTGGCAGAAACAATTGATATACTTCAGTTTTTAATGTCAAATAGTGACAAGTATCTCATAGTTACGTGCTAAATTGTATATGTTTTGTTCGTTGTTATTTATCTTCTAGTGTTTTGTTTCTAAAAATTAGTCTTGTTAAATTGCAGTATAGAAATGTAAGCAAGTTTCTTACAAATGAAGACAGCAATCCTAAAATAATCAGGAAGCGAATGATGGCAATGTATGAAGACGCGAATCCACAGTGCGGTTATTTATCAAGAGCCCTCAACGATATTGTGCAGAAGATCGGAAATACTTGAAACATGAGAGAGCAATAAAAAAAGCCGAAAAATAAATACAACCAACATCAGCCTATGTGAAGGTATAAAACTAACAGTGCCCACCTCAAGTGTAAGGTAGCCTACAGGTGTTCTACTTTCAAAAATTCCGATTTAATAGACAGTTATGGTACAAATGAAGCAATTCTGTACCAGATTACGGCGCCGCAAAAAAAAGACACAAAAATGCACTTTGCAGCATGGAATGCGGTTTTGAGACGAACATTTCTAAAATGGGAACCGGAAAATACCGGGTGATCATAAATCGTTGTGATTCTTTTTTCGAAGGTTGGTAACGTTTTTAAAATATTACTTTGGCAGACCTGATACTTAAAACAACACATTGGCGTGCGAAATATAAACAAAACGTCATTTTGACATTTATTTACTTTAGCTTGAAACGCTTAAATTGCAACTTTTGGAAGCAGTTTTGCACTATTCGTATAGTTTACGGTCTACTAAACTCGAATCTGTTGTCGGAAGAGGCGAAAAATGTATATTTCCACCAAGTAAATAGCAAATTGAAATGCACCTCAACTATCACAATTGGCACTTCAAGTTAAAATACCCTAAACGGTGTGACGCAGCCCAAACGAGTATAAAAGTATAGAGGCCTCAAGTAAATACTTTGGCTGAAATGCAGTATCGTAGACCACTTCTGTCTCATGCCCAGGGCTATCATTATAGGTTAGCTGCAGTTTAACATTTGTGTGTACTTAGTACCCACTAAAGGTTGTGGTCTACTATACTGCAGTTTTCCCTCATTCTATCTATTTATTTTAAATCAACGGGTGCCACCCCTGGTGTTTTTCGATCTTAGCAACATACTAGAACTCGTGGCCAGCCTACGTCCGGCCCTGCCAGCGTTAACAATACAAATGCGGTCTCGCCATTCGTGCGCGCGCGCCACTTGCCAGCATGCAGGCCGTTCATGCAGCGTGTGCGCTCGCCTGCTTGCGCTTGGACGGCCGGTATTGGCGCTTATAATATAAGATCCGAGCTACAATCTGCGTTGCTTGCGCACACAAATAAAATTACGTTTTTATGTCATTTCGCCAGTGATTTTGATATTTTTCGGAATTTTTGATAGATTTTTGTAAGTTTTCTATTTAAAGACGCCTTTCCACCGACTTCTCTGTACTTACTTTTTGTTCTGCATGGCCTTTTTCTATGGATTCCAACAAAAAAGAGGTTTTTAGCGTTTTAAGCTACTGTAAACTGTTACCATTTGTTTATACATTTTATGAAATAGAAAATCCTGTTTAAAAATGGTTTTTTTAATATACCTGCTTCAGAATCGCCGTTTAAAGCACGCCTGAGCGTGCGAAAACAGGCGATTAAAGCTCGCCGAGCTTTAAAGGTTGTCAAGGAAACGACTGAATGCAACAACGGAAGTGGACGCGACAAAAACGTAAATAATTCTCGTAACTATAGTAGCAATATTATTATGCCCTCTCGGTTTATCACGACAAAAATTATTTCTAAGTTTTTAGTGCGTAATATTTCCAGTATTGGAGGTATAATAAAAAACAGCGTAAAGTATTCGTGGATAACTGGTCTTAAAAACACTTGCTCTATTACGAGCACTCCGGCTACGCCGTCGTGCTCGAAAACTCGCGCGTGTTTTAAAGACCTTGTTATCCACTCATACTTTAATATACTATTACTGTAAAACATAATACATTTATTGTAATGGCATATTTCTGAACTGGCGTAAGAAATGAAAACGGTGATTGGGAATATTCACGACAATCGGCATGTGTGGGTCAGTCCGACACTGAGTACAGATCCATACCCCAAATTTAATCCCCATCGCTAAGAGCAATTGGTTGTTATTAAAATGTTTTGTAAAGTGAAGTTCAATAGCGCCTTAATAAAGTAATCTTGAATAAAGGTAAGTTTAGTGAAATTGCCCCATTTTGATATTAGGAATATGTGACAGTATTTTGTACAGACCTTTTTTAGAGGTACCTATATCACTTTCGATTTTGTATAAGTAAATCTTTTCTCATTAATAAATTACATTTATATATGTGAAATCATTTGGATCAATCAACATTTGAAACACTTGTAAAGCGGAAAATATCATATTAAAGAACACAATTATCAGCTCTTAGTGTAATGTAGCATGCTGTGAGAATGCTTAATTATTTTCAATTAATATCAAGATATCAAAAGGGTATCATGTGATAACAAGTGTAAGAGAATAACGGGTGGCAGTAAATATTAGCAACCAAGAGGTTGTTTACAAGGGTTGAAAAGTTTCTATAATTTAAAGATTATCCGTCAAAATATTCACATTAAAGGTCGAATAATACCTTTAATTGTGAGGATATAATTGCAATTTGATACGTGTTAGTAAGAATAGCCTTCTGCATGATCAAATACTGACCAAGGGGTCAATATTAGTCTTCACATAGTGAGTTGGAGATTTATAGAAGCCATTTCAAGTGGTCATTGGTGTACAAGCCATCAGTTTAGTGAGTGTTTGTGTGTTGGGCATGCTGCAATACCGTTTTAAGAAAATATTAAACGGTCAAGTCTGTCTACAACGAGCTTTTATGGGTCCTCATCATCTCCAAGTAGGTGTTTGACGACTTCGATCAGTGTGAAACTGATATTAGAACCACATCGAAAGTACGAGTTCGGCTGTTGAAGGTTAGTGTATTATAGTAACAGTTTGGATACGGCAAATTTAGAATTTAAAACGTGTATTTAGATTTAGAGAATCTTAGAATATTAAGTTTTCTAAATTAATATGGTGATTTGAGTACTCGACGGTTTCGATCTTTATAATTAGAAATTTATCATTTTGGTCTAAATATTTTAAAAAGTATTTAACCGCATTTATTGGAACTTTCATTTAATTAAATAATTTTGACAACTTTAATCTGACTATTAATTTGTAATGTCAATTCAAACGTTTAATACACTATAACAGTTAATTAGATTCAAACTCAAGTACTAAGAGTGTGATTTAAAATAATCAAACTAATATTTATTTGGTCATTCAAAGTACAATTCATTAATACAGTATATATATTTGACATTAACTCATTCAGCTGGGAAGTACAGAGAGTCTCAATTGCTAAATAAGCTGGCTAGCCGAGGTATATTTAAACATGACATAATTTCAAAGTCAATTATGAAAGTATGATATATGTCAATATATGATTCAGTTGAAAGCAACAAGGTAAGTGAGAATTATATACATTATTATTGATATTACTTCTGTGAATTAAGCAAACAGGGTAGATATCACTAATTTTTATTATACATTAAAATCTCCTACAGAAGGGGTGGTGTAATACCCTACATTTAAATTTGTACTTAAATATTATAAATAAAGGCAATTTCCATAAGAAAATACAGAGACTATTTTTTTTCTGTAGCAAATGTTAAGGTGTGCTTTAATCGACTCAAAACAAAAGGTCAAGTGTTACTTTAACAGCAAGGGTAGATAAAGTGCTTGAATTTTTTAATTTTTATTCGCATTATCCTAGCAACCCAATCTAGCTACTGCGATTTTAAAATGTGATTGACTTTCCTTATTTTGTTTTGAAATTGTTAAAGTTACAAACGATTCCCTCGTGGATAAAATTTAACTTTATCGTCTTGTATAATAAATTACTGTTGTCGTTGTCCTGGGTTTGTTAATTTGTTTTTATTTCGTTTCATATATGTAATTCACAAAAGATGACAGTGTAATTAATAGAGATGGGAATTTAGGTTAAGAAACAATTAATAGTTAGGTTAAAAGACAGTAAAAATCGTTAAATAGGTGAGATTTTAGGTTTTTATTTAAAAACGACAGTAACTGACGTATATACCAATTTATTATTATATTACAGTAACAGTATGCAACATTGCTTATACACCTATTTAGTGTTTATAATATAAGATTGTAGACAAGTTTTAAAGATTTTCATAGCTTAGGTTGTGCCTCTTATCTGTTAAAATATTTATATAAAGAGAAAAATGAGATTGTTGCTCGCAAAGCACCTACATACATACATATATTAGAAGAAATTTACTTTAAACCATAACCTAACCTCAAATTTTGTACTTACAATTTTTGAACAAGATCTGCAGAACACACTGCCATCGTCTATATGAAATGTTTTCTCTCGTCCTTTCACCCACTTCTCTAAAAGTTCAAGTTTGTGGAGTTTCGCTTTAGGCGTTTTAAAGGATAAGGATCATAAACACACAAAATTGGAATGTCAAACAAAACTACTACTAGACAGTGGCCGCTCGGAGCCACCTTAATAAAAATATAGATTATGTACATCAAATTAAACAAGAACCATTAAAAAGGTTAAAATTATTAAAATTAGGTGACATAAATGAAAAATCGGTAAAATTAACAAAAAGGTCACAAATAGGTAAAAATAAGTTAGGCTCATATTAAAGCTTTCTCTTCAAAACGAATTTCGGTACAATCCGAACATACGTAACTCTGGTATGTTAACAAAGCTCCCATCTCTAGTAATTAAGAGGCTGTCTCTGATGTAATTAACAATTTGATTATGTTTTCTGACCCCTTTTCAGAAACAAATATACGCTGCCAATGACTGAAGGTTAATGATAGCCGTCGGCGCATATGACGTCACTTACTGGCGTCTTTACATTTCAACTTTGCTCTACCAACTGCTACGCGCCGCTAAAGTGCTTCAAGTGCGCCGGCGATCATTGAACGAGGGAGTGCACCAAACCCACTAAGGACGACGCAACGTGCGCCAACTGCGAGGAAAATTACCCCGCGAACAGTAAGAACTGCGAGGTGTACCTCGCAAAAATCAGAGCTCTCCGACGAAATCAAAAGCCGCTTACGACACAGCCGCGGAGAGTAGAGCTGATCGCCAGGGATTCTAGCATATTTCCTCCCCTTCCGGCCCCGCACAGATGGAAGCAAACGTGTTGCCGCTAACCAATCCCTGGAATCACACCCGAGAACAGCCCAGGCTAGGAGCAGCAAACAATCCTGGCTTCCTGGCCCACAAATCGCCCCACAGCAGCCAAACACAACAACGTCAACGACCTCCAGGCCAGCCAGCAGACGCCCCGGCGGCGCCTCCGCTCCCAGCGCGACAACAGCCGGACAGTTCAACGGCCTCTGCGAAGAACTGAATACGCTTAATGAATTATTAAACGTGCCAGCAGTCACAGACTTAAATCAAATAATGAAAGGGTGCAAGTGCAAAACGCCCATCGAAAAATGTACAGCCTTCCACAACTTTACTACAACTCTAGACAAATATGGACTGTAGAACGGACTTGACAATAAGGCCTTTATTACACTAGGCCGCCTGGCGGCGCAACCAGCTGCGCCACCGGTGAGTTAAAGCACGGGTCACACTAGGCTGCTTACCAGCTGCTGCTGACCTGCGGCTGACAGCAGCACCAGCAAGCAGCGGCTGGCAACCCGGTCACACCGTCAGCTGCTACTCGCCAGTTTACTATTCGATATTCAGCAAGCATGTCGTCTGTGGGTTCCCGTAAAAAACAAATTAAGCGGTTGTTAAGGGAGAGTGTGAGGGAGCTTTCTTTAGAAATGCTTAACCAGCTTAACCACAATCAGAGACGACGATGGGTTAGGTCGTGGATACAAAAAAGAGAAGAGTTAGGAGCATCTTCAAGACTTTTTCAGGAGCTGAGAGAAGAGGACCCAGAAACATAGAAATGTTTTAAGAATGGCGGTCCCTCAATTTTAAGAATTGTTGGATTTAGTTGAACCTTTAATTAAAAAACAAGATACCATATTTAGACAGGCGATTCCGTGTAAGACAAAGTTAGAAATTACTTTAAGATATCTTGCAACTGGATATGGATTTATCTAATTTATTCTCTTAAAATTGCAGAAAATATTTTTCAGTTTGTGTATTCTTTATATGACCTCTATTGTAATAAAGCGTTGCCAATTAGAAATTGAGAAAGTACATTATCATATATAATGCAACTAGTAGGTCGTTGATTATCAAATAATAATGTCTGTTTACACGAGATATATTATACCGTGTGTCCCAAAAGTCTGGAATAAATTCAGTATTTCGTAACATATACGTTTCCGGCTAAAATCCTCAGACCCGTCGATTTTTATTTTTATTTGAGCATTTTTTCAAATAAAATGCATACATACAGGGTGTCCCGTGTATGAGGTATGGCGTTATCGATGTTTTTTTTTTAATAGAAACCTCTCTTTTTTATTACGGAATCTCAACGAACGCATCTTTTTACTTACGTTAAGCTGATTTGCAAAATTGCAAAATACTAAGTTTAGTAATTTCTAAAACAACTAAATTAAATGTACAAATTGTGCATCGTTGTCTGCCTGACAGTAACTAAGACGACCGATATGTTTTTTGTTGATTGCTGTCATTGATAAAAGCGTAAAATCACACTTCTTAAAATCAAATTTAGTATTTTACAAATTTAATTTTTTTTCTTAATTTTTTGTAATGTGACCTATACCCAAAAATTACCTTAGCGTCAGTAAAAAGATGCGTTCTTTCAGATTTCGTAATAAAAATTTAAAAAAACATCGATAACGTCATACCTCATACACGTACAAAGTACAGTTAGTGTAGTTGATATGACAATTGTACTTTCAGCAGATACCGTGATGTTTGTGAAGGTATTTGACTATCAGTTATTAGTCAAGATGGATAATTTTGAAATATATTTAAAAACGAAATAATTTTTTTCCCATTCAGCTTTAATTCATTCATTGTAACAAATTAATATAACAAAAAACAAAAGACCACGTGGTAGGTACGAAAGCCAGTTACTCGCTGCCGATAGTGGCAATAATGGTCCGACTGCGCTGCCGGCTAGTGCCAGCGGTTACGTGATCTATTAGTCGCTGCTGCCTGTTGCCAAAAGTTGAACATGTCCAACTTCGCCAGCCGCCGATGAATACTCGCCGGCTGGCGATGCCAGCGTCGAATATTGTGGTCGCACCAAGCTGATTGCCGGCTGACAGTAGCGGCTGCTAAATTCGCGGCTGGCAACCAGCCTAGTGTGACCCGTGCTTTAGTCGGCGACTCGTACAAGGCGACCGGTGGCGCAGCCCATGCAACAACAGTACATGCAACAACGTCCGATGAACGAACATCATAGACAGCAGCAAACAATGTTTCAGCCAGGACTAGTAAATCGACAACCACAAATTAGTTTTTTCCAGACTCAGTTTCAACAACGCCTAGATGCAAACATGCCCTTACAATATCCTCCAGCTGAAGCCACTTCAGTCACATCCAATGAAGATTCTGATAGTAAAATGAGTGAACCTTTGCTGTTCAATATATAGTATATATACATACAAAAACTCAGGATATATATGTGAAACAATTAATCATTTTTATTACTTTTTATGAATAAACAATGTTCTTATTAGTTGGATCCTTTGAATCAATTTCCTTTGGACATAATAGAGAACATTCGGACGTTCTCTCATCTCTGGTGCACAATAGACTGACCACGTGGTGGCTATGCACAGTGGTGGCGGGACTAGCTACGCCACCTGGCAGCTCAGTGTAATAGGCCCGATACAATACAATACCCTGCCATGCCTCTCCGCGACCCGTGGCTGCCGAGAGAGAGATCCGAGCCAGCCACCGCAGCGAGCAGACGTCCCAGCCTGCGCAGCTCCAGTTCCAGTGCCAGCAGTTGCAACTCAAAGTCCAAGAGCACGTGTTGAGTCCAGGCCTTCGGGTCGTTGGTTCCACGTGCTCCGCAGTGGCGGAGACTTGCAGCTGCTTCTTTTAAAAGGAATGGTCTAATAAAACGTTATAATAAAAAGAATTGTCTTCAAACAAGAATATTCCGACAACTCCGAGGATGGAAATCGCCGACCTCTACAAGGGGCTCCCTCAGGCGGTCATCGACGACTTCGAGGAGCAGGTCAAGGCCGACCTAATCCAACGCACCGCGATCTACAGGGAAAAAGCCGAGAACAGTTTCCACGGCGCGTCGCCAGAATACATCCAAGCGTTTCTCGATAAAACCATGTCAAAAGCCGGCGTGCTCTATAGGAAGTTGCTGGTCGACGCATACATCGCCGACAACCCTCCTTCCTCCACCGCTGCTCCAGCGGCCCTCGACGAGCCGGCCAGCGAAATTGTCGCCGCCGCCCAAACATCCTCCCAGCCCGATGGCGCTGCCCCCCAGGTGGCGCAAATGGAGACGGACTTCAAGGAAGTGCCCCGAAAGCGGAAGAAGCCCGCTAAACAGCCGCAGCCAGCCCAGAAGGCTCGCATTGAGCAGGCAAACCGGTTCGAAGCTCTGGGGGACTCAGACGGCGACGACGACCAGCAGCCGCAGCCACTACAGCTCCAGCCACGACAGCGAGTGCCCCCAGTTGTCATTCGCGAGAGGGACAACTGGGTCACCCTCTCGGCGACGCTCGCCAAAAAGTTCATTGGCTACGTGAAAGCCAGGGCGACCACCGATGGCATCAGCGTGCAACCTTCGACCGTCGAAGATTACAAGAGGATGACGGCCTACCTCACGGAGGCGGAAGTGCCGTACCACACCTACCAGCTTACGGAGGATAAGCCCCTGAAGGTGGTCATCAGGGGCATCCCAGAGCCCATCGACGTCGCTGACGTAAAGGCCGATCTCTGCGCGAAGCCCGAGAACTTCCAGATCACCTCCGTAACTCGGATGCGCATCGGCAGGGACAGAAAGCCGATCCCGCTTGTCCTGGTGCAGCTGGTGAAGTCGGCCGCCGCCAAGAAAATCTTCGACGTGAAGGAGGTACTGCACCTGCGGGTCTCCATCGAATCCCCGCGACGCAGAGCCAGCGTCGGACAATGCCATCGCTGCCAGCGTTTCGGACACGCCCAACGCTGCTGCTACGCCGCCCCCAGGTGCGTGAAGTGCGGAGAAGGGCACCAAAGCGGCACCTGCTCCAAGTCCAAGGACTCGCCAGCCACATGCGCGAACTGTCAGGGTGCACACCCCGCAAGCTACAAAGGCAGCAAAGCCTTCCCGAAGCCGCCGCCAACTTGCAGCTACACCGCCGCCGCCTCAACGTCAGCACGAAGCTACGCCACCGCCGCCTCAAGACCAGCGCGAAGCTACGCCGCCGCCGCCGCAACCTCCACCGATGCAGCTAGGCCCGCCGCCCCCACGGCACTGGCAGCAACCCCCGCCCAGCCCGTTCCCAACACCACCAGCTCCACGAGCCCCGACTTTGCCAGCCTCCTGGGGCTGCTGAACAAAATCGATTTTTCGCAACTCCCCATAGTTGCGAAAAAGATTCTGACCGTCATCAGCACCGCCACTTCCGGTACCGAGATCGTCTCCGCCTTCCTGCGCTGTGCCCAGGATTTCGCCACCATCTTCAAGCCATAAAAGGCTGAAGATCCTAGGCCTCCGCCAACTGAGAGGCCTGCTGTGGAACACAGCTCAATCAAATCCAAAGCCATGAGCCGATATCAGATGAAGGAGGTGTGAGACTAACACCCGTATTCATAGTCGTTCGCCAGCGACTCGCCGGCGAAACGCCGGAGTTTTGCCACGCCCCTTACGAGAATTAACCTTGCATAGTCGCTCGCCGGTAAAACCAAGGATGCGCGTTACTATGGTTTTCGGCGGAGCGCTGGCGACGCGCTGCATGCGCGAGCGACTATGCAATGTTAATTCTCGTAAGGGGCGTGGCAAAACTCCGGCGTTTCGCCGGCGAGTCGCTGGCGAACGACTATGAATACGGGTGTAAGTCTCGGTACTCCGGTAGCCAAGAAGTTCATCGTTCATCGTTCGTGGCTGCCGACGTGGTCGCGGGGCACGGCAGCCAGTCACCAGCCAGTTTGTGGCGACGCACGGTATGAAATCTCCCCCCTTCCCAGTAAAACTGTCATGGCTACCGTAAAACCGCGCTCCCTGTCCGCCCAGATGGCGCTACTACTATGGTTTTTCAAATTACTGCCTGTTTTATCAACTGCGTGACATTTGTAATCTGTCGTTTCTTTTATGCGGTCGTCGTCACTTGCTACGCGCGCCTTTTTAACTTCGCACGTGTGTTTATTAAATTATTGCAATTACAATGGGAAAAGCTGGTTGTGCTGTGCTTGGTTGCGAACCAAACAAAGATGATAGCAGGCACAGGTTTCCCAATCCTCAAAAAGATCCAGCTTTATTTGCAACTTGGTTAGCAGTTGCAGGTAATAAACGTGTTGCCGATTTACCAACAGCGACGGTGTATGCAAATTATCGGGTTTGCAAAAAACATTTCATTGCAGAAGATTTTGGACCCAATAATGTTCTTAAAAAAGGTGTGCAGCCTACAATATTTCTACCAGGTAAGTTTATCAAATAGTCTATAAAATTATTGATATTTGAGGTTAGAAGTGTTCGTATTCATCACTATTATTAATTGCAGAAATTCTTGGGAGGGACGAAGAAGACACTTCCAATCCCACGGAACATATGAGTGTTGAAGAACATACACCAGGTTTGCGTTCTATCCAAACACCTCGAACACCAAGAATATGTGAAGGTTTGTGTTAAAATTGTTAATATATTCCGTTCACGTTGTTTTGGCATAATATGAGGCTATGGAAATTTGGCATTTAAGTTGGCGGTAAAGCTGCCTGTTTAATTAGGTTAGGTTTTTAATAAGTTTGAGGTTATACATACCGTCAATGTCTAGTGCATTGTTGTTGGTTTTACTAGTTTGCAATAGAAAAATCCTGACGTTTTTAATCTAATTTAACACAAGTCTTGCCCAAAGTAGAAATAATCCGATGAATCACCCAATTTTGTTAATTTTTAGCAGATCTGATCAAACAATACCAACGGAATATATTTAAGATTAGAAAGTGTCCATTATACAGTTATATATTTTCATCATTATTATTAATTACAGACGTTCTTGGGAGGGACGAAAAAGGCAATTCCAATAAAAGTGTTGAAGAACATACACCTGGTTTGCGTTCTATCCAAACACCCCGAACACCAAGAAGATGTGAAGGTTTGTGTTAAAATTGTTGATATCTAAGATTAGAAAGTGTCCATTATGAAGTTATATATTTTCATGATTATTATTAATTGCAGAAATTCTTGAGAGGGACGAAGAAGACACTTCCAATAAAAGTGTTGAAGAACATACACCAGGTTTGCGTACTATTCAAACACCTCAAACACCAAGACGATGTAAAGGTTTGTGTTATTATTACTACATATTTTTAGAAATCTCACTATTTTGTAAATGTTTTATTGTAGACTTAGGGCTTCTGCATTCCATAAATGTGAAGAAAGCTTCCGAACTTACGCCAAAAGCGAGTCGAATTTATCGAGAACTTTCAAAATATAAAAGGCAAGCTAGGGCACTTGCAAAGAAAACGCAAAGTTTCAAAAACCAAAGGGTCGAAGATTTTCTATTGAAGATAAAGTAATGGCTTTGGCATTATATAAACAAAGTGGAACGGGTTATAAGTTGCTCTCCAGAATGTTTGCTTTGCCATCACGAGTAACTTTAATGAAATTGTTAAACAGAATACCGTTATATCCTGGGCTAAATTAATGTGTGTTTGATTGCTTGAAAGGCATTTCAAAGGGCATGCGTCCTTTGGAGAGGCATTGTTTTCTAGTATTCGATGAGATGAGTTTAACAAATCATTTACATTACAATCAATTTTCTGACACAGTTGAGGGATTTGAAAATTTTGGTGATCAGCAAACACACAAAATTGCAGATCATGTTCAGGTAATTTTTTTAATAAATGTATTGTGTACACAAATATTAACTTATTTCAATTTATTGAAGGTATTTATGCTAACAGGGATAGCCAGGCTTTGGAAGCAACCCATTGTTTACCAATTTGTCAAAGGTGCAGTAAAAGGCCCTCAAATAATGAGCAGTATAAAACAAATTATTATCGCTTCAAGAAAAGCTGGCATTAATATTGTAGGCACTATATGTGATCAAGGTACGAATAATGTAAGTGCCATCAGTCAGCTTGTTGAGGAAACAAGACAAGAATATGTACGGAACGGAAAAGAATGCACTGAATACATTTTTGAAGTGGACGGCTAAAAAATTATTCCTTTTTTTTTTTATCCCCCATTAAAGGGGGTACGCAATAATTTGCTAGATAAAGACATCTCTTTCGAAATTGATGGTGTTAGAAAAATTGCGAAATGGCAGGACATATATACTGCTTGGCAGTTGGACGCCTTTAGTGGAAATTTAAGGGTAATGCCTAAATTAACTGAACACCATGTCGACACAAAGAAAATCAAGAAAATGAAAGTATCCATTTGTGCCCAAGTATTTAGCCACACTGTTTCTTCAGCTGTAAATCTCATGGCTAAGAGTGGTAAGTGTTTTATGTTTTTGTATTAATGTTTTTATTCTACAAGACATAAATGTTATGTATAATATGCTGATACTGTTTTAAGACTTTACTTAATTTTTTTAGAATATGCTGCCGAAGATGGGGCCATCAAAATGGAGAGCCGGGCTACAGACACTGCAGAATTCTTGCATTTTATGGACAATTTGTTCGACAGTGTCAACGGTAGTCTGCCTTTCAATAAACATGGGAAACAATTGAAAACTGCTGTGGATGTCAACGCAGAGAAGTCAGTGGATACAGAATTTTGGCAAAATGCCCTTGTGTTCTTTGACAAAATGTACTGCATCCAGAATGGCAAAAGAATTACACCACCGTCTTTTAAGAATTGGAAAGTTACATTAAGAAGCTTTCTTTTATTGAAGCAAAAATTAAAAAACTTAGGGTTTAAAAGATTTCGACCAAGATACGTAAACCAGGATCCCTTGGAAAATTTCTTTGGAAGAATAAGGCAAAGAGGGCAGAGATTTGTAAACCCTACTTGTAGTGCTTTTGGGCCGTTCTACAAATCGCTGCTTGTGAACAACCTGGTTTCAAAGCACTCCGTTGGTTCCAATTGTGAGGAAGATAATTCCAATATTTTAATGACGTTGCACAATTTTGTAACCCAGGTACGAATTAAAATAAAAAGTGCTGCAGTTCTAATATTAATTTTTGTTTAGGGACTTTCCGAAGCAGAAGAAGAACGTAAAGTGGAGGCAGTATTCATGCCAGCTCAGTTTGCCCAATTGAAACCACTGAAAGCTTCAGCGTTGACATATGTAGCTGGATATATTGTAAAATTAAAATTAAATTTGCAACGAAATTGTAACGCTTGCACGTATAACATTTTAAAAAGACCAAATGAGGATAATAACTCGTTGTACATGTACATAAACGCCAAAGAATATGGAGGTGCAAAGTTGAATAGGCTAACATATTGTAACCATCCCCTACTTTTAAATTTAATCGCTATTTATAATATTGTAAGGTATATTTTAAAAACAGTTCCTTTTCATTCTAATATTATTGAACAAGTTATTATAACATTAAATGATAACATACACTTTAATTTTGTTTCTTGCGAACATGCAGAAAATGTGAAACATTTAATTTTTAAACATTTTAGTTAATAATGTTATATGTGGTAAAGAAAATCGTGCCTTACCAAAAAATTGTTCAACAATATATGCACAGGCAAGAGAAATTTTTTGAAAAGTAGAAAAGAACCAAGAAAAAACTAAGTTATAGTTTTTCTCCGTATGAACAGTTTCAATTATGGGGGTAATTGTAGAACGGTAAGTAATTACTTACTCTGCTGAACATAGCATTACAATGAAAATGTTTTTTTAAATATTTCAGATATAAGGACAACTATAACAGCACAGGAAAATGTTGCGTAGATCCTCTATATAAACTAGATGCCATAATGGATCGCACAGAAACAAAGGGAAATCAAGCACAACATTTGAACTTGAAGAAGTTTAAGGGCTTCTCTTTCGATAATTTCCATATCTACAGCAGAATCAAGAGGGCAAAATACATTTGAAGAAGAATCACGATTACTTTTTTTCAGGTATTTACTGCCAGGGCAACTTTCCTTAGTTTTAATTGCGTTTGTTTTAAGATACAAGAACAGTTGGCGATCGCCAATAGAGAACAGTGTTTCTTCGTTGTGTATTCCGACAATAACAAGGACCGAAAACCAGTTGACAAGAGGAAATCCAAAAGCACTTGGTCCCAGGGCAGACAAATGTTGCAAGAGACTGAATAGCTATTTATAGTATTTTCTGCTGACATTACTGGTATCCTACTTTCACTATATTTCCCGTCCTTGGCTGTTACTCTAATTCCAATTGTATTTTATTCTCCCCTACTATCATATCACTGTCCATCTGTATTTTCTAATCAAATGACTATTTTTGCCACTATTATTTTCTTATCTTCCTGTTTTCCTACTTTTATTGCTTCTATAATCTTAGCATTAACATTTAAATTATTTTTTATAAACTCTTCCACTTTCCCTTTCAAGTTCGGCTCTTCTAATTTAATCTTTAATTACTATGTTATTTCGTTTTCCTTCACGCTCTTGCCCTTCAATTTTTTCTTCTAGCTTTTCGATCCTCCTTTCTATTAAAATCTACTTTAATCTTCTGCATTCCCTCTTGATTTTTTTGCAACACAAACCGGTTTCAGTTGTACTTAATGTTTGGCTTGGCTTGGCTTGTGTTGGCGTGGCTTGGCTTGTGTTGGCGTGGCTTGGCTTGGCTTGTGTTGGCGTGGCTTGGCTTGGCTTGTGTTGGCGTGGCTTGGCTTGGCTTGCGTTGGCGTGGCTTGGCTTGTGTTGGTGTGGCTTGGCTTGGCTTGTGTTGGCGTGGCTTGGCTTGTGTTGGCGTGGCTTGGCTTGGCTTGTGTTGGCGTGGCTTGGCTTGGCTTGTGTTGGCGTGGCTTGGCTTGCTTGCGTTGGCGTGGCTTGGCTTGGCTTGTGTTGGCGTGGCTTGGCTTGTGTTGGCGTGGCTTGGCTTGGCTTGGCTTGGCTTGGGAAATGCCCGACTATTCTCTTGATTTTCCTCAGCTACCTCCCTCTTTCTTTTCAAGATCAGATTCTAGGTTACAAAAATTGTGACAGAAAGAACACATTTTCCCTCTAGGGAGAAAATGAACAGTACAAAACGATATGAAAATGTTTGTTGTAATGGTATTCGTAAAATAACACAATTCAAATGCTGCTAAATATTGTAGCATAATTCTGATTTACAGAATGCTTTAGTAACGAAAATATCTGTTTCTTGTAGTTCTGATCCCAGTCGTGGAAAAAATAGTATATACGTGGCAGGCTTTGCCCTAGGGCTTCAAACTCACACCTTAGGAAAAATTGTGCTTTTCTCTCCTTATCATGCAGTATTTTTTCACATTGCCATTGGTGACATTAAATCACGTAAAATTTGTCAAATTACCGACTGCAATACACTATTTTAGACTTTTATAATTTGTAATAAAGATAGTTTTTAAATAAGCTTTATGCAGTTACAAAGGAAGGTTCTATGGCGTGATGGCTAGATTCTCTGGCTATAGAACTAGAATCATGCGTTCAAACTTAGAGCTTCTCAAAACATTTTCTTTTTTTATCTATAACATATAGATTGGATTGAGTTCAATAAAACACATGTACAGTTTTTTTATATAATTCTTCCATCTATAACGTAATAGATTCGATTGAGTTAAATACATTAGGATCGATCGAAACGAGAGCTGGCCAAGCATTCTAAAAACATGTTCAATTTTTTTAGATACTTCCATCTGTTCATGGTTTACAGTAATATCGAATAATAATGACTCCTTCTCATTAATTTGCGAAGCGTTAGTCGTGCCGATAATTCTACTCGATTACACACATGTAGATGCTGTAAGAATAGATTGGATTGAGTTAAATACATTAACATCGATTGAAACAATGAACTGAAAGCTGGCAAAGCATTCTCAAAAATTTTTCCATCTCAGAGTGTCCACCGGGATCAGAACAACACGAAACAAGTATTTTTGGAAGTACGGCATTTCGATAAATCAGAATTATGCTGCAATATTAGAATTGTGTTATTTGACGAATATCATGACAACAGACATTTTCATATTCTTTCATATTGTTCAATTTCTCCGTAGAGAGAAAATATGTTCTTTCTGTCACAATTTTTGTAATCTTGAAACTGATTTCTACTCTCGGTTCATCAGAAACTACCATAAATAGAATGAGCATTTTTTCTGTAGAATTCATAGCGTATGTTAAAATTTGTAGCATTTTTATGTACTTATTATTAATTAGTTTCTTTGTTCAATAGAGACAATGAGAACGACCAAAAGCAAGATGGCAAGTAGTTTCTACTTGGGCCCAGGACGATGACTTCAATGTGATGTTTTCTTCTTAAGCTAATTCTGTTTGTATGATAGCCGATAAATGTAGACTAATTGTTTTTTACATAAATTATTCATGTAAATATTTGTACTATGAAATATTAAATAAGTTTTGCATTTTGCAATTAATATAATATATAAAGGCATTTTATTCTTTTTAATGTTTTGCTAATTACAACTGCTGACATGCTTAATAATCACTATTTCTTTATATTGCTCTTGTAAGTGTGCATAATAATGTTTACAAACAATTATTGTTATTAAGCGTTTCACCATTTGCATTAGCCGTGATATTTTGAATTGAAGTAAAATCATTGTAAAGGAAAGTACTAGGTGCCCCAAAAAGGAGTGGTAACTTTTCTGAATTGTTTCAACAGATGTCGCTTTATCTAAAGTACAGCGACCAAATACTTATTATTTTTAAATTAAGTGATACCAACTCAATTTAAAAATAATAGATATGGCGGAGATTGAAGGGATCAGTTGTAAACAAACAATACGTCAGTTACGTTGTGAGTGTGCTTTGGTTCACTTATACTTGTGTGTGGTGTGTTCACTGATATATCTAATATATTCTGATGCGTTAACGAGTTAAGGACATTTAAAGTTGCGTTTATTTATTCAGATAAAGCCAGAAAATTCAGTAGGTAAGCTGTTTTGTGTTAGATTTATATTAGGGCTTGACGTACCTAATTGTTTATATTTTATTAATTACAGCAAAGCCATGGACGAATGTGCCTTTTTAACATTTCAAACCGTGTTTGAGTATTTGGGTGCTACGCCTAGTTCGCGCTGCATAAACGAGGGCCAAGCAGTATTAAATGCAAAACATTTAATTACATGCGGAGTGACTGAAAAAACTGCTGAAAAAGTAAACATTTTTGCACTTTCCCTGCAAACCAGTGCATTAACAGAACGGCCCCATGAAGTAAAAGGGACCCTGCATTGTAACAATGGAGAATTTGGTATTGCACAATTTCTATGCAGTTGCAAGGGTGGAAATTCGGGCCAGTGCAAACATATCGCTGCTGTTTTGCTTCTGTGTACCAGGGAAATCAAATTAAGTAATTTTTAAATAACATTAAACAGTTACCTATAATTATTGTAGAGATAATATATTGGAGTTACCGCAACTGTCCTCCACCGATTTAAAATGTTATTGGACTTCGCGCACATCAGAGGAGCAATATACTCCAGCTCCTATGTTGGCGCAAGAGTGCATAGCACCAAATGTGTCTCCCACCAAAAAGGCGTTGTCTTGCGGAGAGACAAAGTATTCTGCAAATTTATCCCTAATTTGCTGAGCATCAATAGAACTTCTCCTTGGGACGGCAGGCAACTTACTTATCTGGCAAGTGGCTGGATCACGCCTCCATAGGCCTGGAAATACTTCTCCACTAGATGATTCCCTATCCAACAACCCAACTGAGCTGTAAACGTTTCTCGAACCGCTTTTCCTCAAGTAGTTATATAAATAAACTGCTGCCAATGTCACTTTTGTTGCTGTATCTGGTTCCAATAATAATGGTTTTGTGAAGACACGAAAACTGGAAGACATTATGCCAAATTCATTTTCGGAAACTCTTCGAGACCTACTTAGTCGGTAGTTAAATATTCTTTGTTTTGTTCTTTTATTATGCAGTCCCGAGAATGGCTTAATAACATTAGGTGTAAGTTTGAAGGCTTCATCTCCTACAAAGACGAATGGCATCGGAAGGCTTGATTGGGGTAAAGGGCGTGGCTGGGGAAGGTGCATCATGTTGTCCTCTAAACATTTTTTAAAAAACGTACCATTGAAAACGCCACCATCTGAAATTCTTCCCTGGCAACCAACGTTCGCGTATATAAAATTATAATTTGCATCAACTACAGCAAGTAAGATAATGCTAAAAAACCCCTTGTAATTGAAAAATTCTGTTCCGGAATGAACTGGTGCTTGAATGCTTATGTGTTTCCCATCAATGGCTCCGACACAGTTGGGGAAGTTCCACTTCTCATTAAAACATTTTGCAACACTTTCCCATTCCTCTGCATATCGCGGCATCTGTAAAGAAACAAAAACAGTCCAAGTAAATCCAATCATAATTCATTTTCTTCAACTCAAATTAAAATTTTAAAAAAAGTATCTTCATAAATAGTGGGTGTATAATTGTGTTTTTCTAGGGATCACAAGAGCCAGAATGTGAGGAACAACAGAAAGAAAGTGACAATGAAGAAAACGTAGGCCAGGCGGAGACATCAAAATGGAAAGACAACAATGAAAGTGCAAGTACACCACTGCATAAAGAAACATTTACCTCCCCGAAGACGCCAATTAAAAGGCGTAAAGGAAGTTCCAACTTCTGCCGTTGCTGCCAATGCGCCTATCATGAATGAAGCGGTTAACCTATTGAAATCTCTCCATTCGAAGAAGAAAGACAAAGATGAGTATGATTCATTTGGCGAACAAGTAGCCATGAAACTGAGGAAAATTACTTCACCTCAAGCAAGGTTTGTAGCCCAACAAATAATTAATAAAACATTATGTGAGGCAGAGATGGGGATGGTAGGTTACTCGTACAATGCCAACACAACTCAACAAACATCTCACAATATCTTCCCATCTACAAATCAAAATTATCAACCTCAGTTATCGCCCTACCCACTAACACAATCTCCCACGTTAAATTCACAATATTCATCTTCAACCTTTTCTGCCTCTCAGTCCCCTGCATCTGTTCGATCTGAGTATACTTCGGATAACTTGGGAGGACAACCTGAGTTTAACGAAAACGAGCTCCAAGAATTGTATTGAACGTATTTAATTTTATCTGAAATATATAATTTAACACTTTTTCCAAATTTGAGTTATAAACACATTGTAACCTGTAATTTAAATTGAACAAACAAAATATTAAAATAAAGTATTGCTATTACTGAAATGTGTATTTAACTTTCTTACCTTGACATAATCCTGAAGTGCTTCTACCAGGGCATCACAAACTTCTGGAACAATGGTAGAGATTGCTTGTTTTGAGATCTTCAACAGGTAGCTCAATGAAGTGTATGAATCGCCAGTTGCCAAAAAGCGCAGGGTTACTGCAAGGCTCTGATTCACTGGAATTGCTTTTCTGAATGGTGTGTCTTTTTTAATTATGTTTGGCTCAATCATCTTCAGAAGATTTTCAAAATCGGAAACATTCATCCTAAAAAAGTTTTTAAAACCCGCATCACATCTATATTCTAGATTTAACTCGTCAATCTCATCCAGCAATAAATCTTGCATAAATTCCTCCGTACTATACTTTTTTCTGCCTCGAACAAGGCTAGGCCGTACCCAAAACCTCCGCGGGCGACGACGTGGTTCTTGTTGGCTTCCAAAGATGGCAATAAGAATTGCAGCAGAAGCCGCTACTGCAAACCACCTCTCTGGAATCAGGCACATCCGGACCATCAAAATAGATTTGTTGTGGGTAAATTATGGAATGGTATTGCCGCAGAAAATAATGTGAATCGTAAGTTAACATTTTACATTATTTTCGTGACATTATTAAATTACCAACATTTTATAGGAAAAATTGTTTAAAAAAAATGGAAATACTTACGTGATTACATGAGAAATGAGATGGAAAAATTGCCCAAAAAGAGGTCAGGGGATGCACGGGGAACCATAGTAAAGTCAAGCTGGCAGTTTTATTCACTAATGCTGTTTTTAAAAGATCAGCTAGCAAATAGAAAATTGTGTAGCCAGGCAAGTACCGAACCGGACGAAATCGTCGAAGAAAGTTACGAATCACAAGCGGCTGGTTTAGAGTCGCAGAATAGTGAGGTAATCATGGAAGAATCACAGAATAACCAACGAATGACACAAGATTCACCAGAAAGAGCGATTTCATTGTCTCCACGTGCGGAAACAGTTGAAGAACCTAGAGTAGCTTTGGCGACCAGAAAGCGCAGTCGCGCAAACGAAGTCTATGGTAAAGCTTTGCTGAATGTCGAGAAAGAAAAATTGGAATATCTAATGCAGATGTCAAAAAAAGCACAATTCCAGAGTCAAATGATGACAACATGTTCTTTGAGAGCTTGCTACCATTCGTGTCAAAGATACCTTCTCATGAAAAATTATTCTTTCGAAATCAAGTCCAAGAACTTGTACAAAAGTTTGTCTTTAACAGGTCATTGGATGTATCTCTAAATGATACAAGGACTGTATAGAATTATACTACTAATACTGGAGGCCATTCTACTTCGTTAGCAAGTCCCAGTAGCCCATTGCCCACAAGTTCTGAGAGCCAAAATATGACGTTTTGGTTATCGAATACTGAAAATTTATAAAAGTAAAATATTGATTAGGATTAGGAAGTATCCTGTTTATTTAGTATTTATCTCTTACTAATACCATTTTTCTAATACAAAAATGTCATTAATTATGTAATGGTACTTAAGACTGAGTAATAATAAATGCATAATTAATCTTAGTTATATTATTTTTCTACGTAAGCAACACGATTACGACACATGAAGATTTTAAATGTATGTCTGATGAATTTCGCAGTATATCTAGGTCGACCGGCATTCATAATACTACAACATCTATTTAATGCATCTGGAATTGGTACCACCTCTGTCAAATGTCTTTCAAATCCTTCTTTATCTATTATCACATTTTGTAACAAACACACCGTTTTTATAATGTGATCGGCTACTTTTTCATTTGTTTCTATAGCTTTGGATACCAAACGCCACTTGTAATAATTTTATATGCACATTCAATTGTTTTTCGGGCTCTTGACAACCGACTATTAAAATATTCACTCTCAAAATCAAAATGGTCACCTCCAAATGTTTTCAGTAAATTATTCAGTAGCGGATAGGCGTCATCGCCGATAAAAACGTAAGGCATTTCTACATTTGCACCGGGCAGAAAATTATTTGGAGGAATATTTAAACGACCTTTTGATAAAAGTTGAAACATTGCGGACGATCTAAATGTACCTCCATCGCTTTGATTCCCATATCCGCCAACTTCTATAATGATGAATCTATAACGAGCATCTGCGACACCTTACAATACAACCGAATAGAAATGTTTGTAACTGAAGTACATGGTGCCGGAATGTTTCGGACATACAACACGTATATGTTTCCCATCTATGGCACCCATACAATTTGGAAAATTCCATATTTCGTAAAACTCCTTAGCAATTTTTTTGAAATCCTCAACCTTAGGGGTTGGCATAGGAATGGGTTGTAACACTTCCCAAATCACCACCACAGTGACCTTCACAATTTTTCCCACAGTATTGTCTCAAATTCGAAACTCGAATGATAATCATAACTCTATAATAAAGCAGAACACTTCCCAAGGTCAAACATGCATGCGCGTGGTCTATGTGTAGTTCGATTGTGGGCGTGGTCTTGATATTTTCTAAGAGCCAGTAATATGGAAGGAGAGAACAATTAATGCTCTTGTTAGGGCCTACACACATTTTTTACATTACACAGGATTGTTTGTACTATGTACACATAAATATTAAATCTGCAAATAACCTAAATTCGGAGCTTTGTACAAAAATATGGTTATAAACTTTTTGCAAGTGGACTTTACTACCTCTAGGAAGAACGGTGGTTATAATAATGGCGTCCGTTCTACCAAAAAGAATAAAAGTAATAATTACTGTTGTGTGTTGCAGTGTAAAAATTATTGCACGGACAATGTTCCTATGCACGGTTTTCCGCGCAATAATAAAAATTTGTGCAAAACATGTCTAAAAATAGGGAAACCCGTGTCGGCCCATATGAAAGTTTGCAGTAAGCATTTTGTGAAGGAAGATTTTATATTACCCGGTAAGTAGGTCTTGCCAGTTTGTATTTTCGCTGGCTTGAAATAATCATAAATATGCTGCCTTAAAGATACATGTTAATTAAGCAAGTGCCACTTGATGTTAAACATCTTCAGCTTACTCCATTAATTTCATAATTTAGGAGTTTCAATATGATTGTTTACTTGTAGATTATGTCAACAAGCCCAGATGCCTGAAAAATTTGCCCCGTGGAAGTGTCGACAAACCGCCATCATTTAAAACGGTCCAAAGCAAACAGGAGCATTTGAATAGGCTCTAAAAGAGGAAAACGGAGCAACTCACAAAAAGCACCGGACAACCTGAGATGGAAGCAGCTAATGCTCTGTTAGAGTTGCACAATATGCAGATTGGCAGTAATAAACTGCATGAAGACAAAGCGGAGGAAGTGAACACATTTGTAGATAGGTAAGTGGTTGAAGTTTGGCATTGCCGATATTATAAATAATGAATATAGGGTAAAATGTTGTAGAGATTAAATTGGGGCTTACATTTAGATTTTTGGCAATTCTTTTTAATGTATTCAGTTTCAATATGATTGTTTACTTGTAGATTATGTCGACAAGCGCAGATGCCTGAAAAAAACTGCAATTCGTTCCCAAAATTTGCCCCTTTGAAGTGTCGACAAACCGCCATCATTCAAAACGGTCCAAAGCAAACAGGCGCATTTGAATAGGCTCTAAAAGAGAAAAACGGAGCAACTCACAAAAAGCACCGGACAACCTGAGATGGAAGCAGCTAATGCTCTGTTAGAGTTGCACAATATGCAGATTGGCAGTAATAAACTGCATGAAGACAAAGCGGAGCAAGAGAACACATTTGTAGATAGGTAAGTGGTTGAAGTTTGGCATTGCCGATATTATAAATAATGAATATAGGGTAAAATGTTGTAGAGATTAAATTGGGGCTTACATTTAGATTTTTGGCAATTCTTTTTAATGTATTCAGTTTCAATATGATTGTTTACTTGTAGATTATGTCGACAAGCGCAGATGCCTGAAAAAAACTGCAATTCGTCCCCAAAATTTGCCCCTTTGCAGTGTCGACAAACCGCCATCATTTAAAACGGTCCAAAGCAAACAGGCGCATTTGAATAGGCTCTAAAAGAGGAAAACGGAGCAACTCACAAATCGTGTTACTACTGTTATGGAGGAACCACAAAACACAGGCCCGTCAAGTACCGAACAACCCGAGATGGAAGCAGCTAATGCTCTGTTAGAGTTGCACAATATGCAGATTGGCAGTAATAAACTGCATGAAGACAAAGCGGAGCAAGTGAACACATTTGTAGATAAGTGGTTGAAGTTTGACATTGCCGATATTATAAATATTGAATATAGGGTAAAATGTTGTACAGGCATAAATAATTTAGCCCTTTTTAACGTAATTGTTGATGTGGTGTCTAAACTATCACCGTCGTCAACAAAGTTCTGCATTAGAAAGCAGGTTTTATTAACTACAATGAAAATTAAATTGGGGCTTAATTTCGATTTTTGTAAAAATTGGAGGTTAGCAGGTTAGGTTTTGCATCAGTTTTGACCAAGAACACTATACTAAGGAGATGCAACTTCCTATGACGGCTGTATATAAAAGCGGCCCCTATGCCGGGGATAGCCGTCGCGGCACTGTTGACAGCGTGTAACTACTTCGGTCATTTTCGTTTGTTTTCGCTGCTGTTCGAGAGTTGGAAGCGAGCTAAATTAACCTGTAATCCCGGTTAAAAGTCAGTTTACGGTTGTTAATCCAATGGAGTGTATTTCAAGTGTGTTATTAATTGTTAAAACATGGTCCGAATTTCCAGCTACACTCAGTAAATATTAGACATTGACAGTTCACGAGTTTTGTGAATGAATAAAGCTACACCACGACCGCCTTATTTGTCAACTTTTAGCGGTTCGCTTCGAAACGGGAGTTGCGACTCCTTAGTATAGTCTTCTTGGTTTTGACACAGACCGATGCAAAACCTAACCTGCTAACATCGAATTTGACATAGACTTACAGTGCCACCAACATATTATTCTGCTGCATAATGTCACATTTTACTGACGTTTGAATAAAAATACATTTCTATCGTGCAAAAAACCTCATGAGCATCACGAACGTTATGGAATTACCAATCTCAGACAATAATTGGAGTCGTCGCTTCACTCCTCCAAACAATTGTCTTTCATCGGTAAAATGTCCTTACCGTTCTTAATATTTATGATACTCTATAGGAAGTATAAATTGAATGACAGAAATAATAATGATAAATGGCTACAAAATCGTTGATATTTTAACTTTCTCTTATGGCAAATAGTATTTAAACGTTTTCTAAGTCATGGAATTGCCATGTTTCGTACAATTTTAGGCAACCTCTATATAAAAATGTTTATTGCAAGCAAAATAGTAATTGTTTTATTGAATTAAAAGTGTCACTTTGTTTGACAAGCAATTATTTTAATTATATATTAACTCAAAAATTGCAAGTCAAACAGAGCCACTTTTAATCCAAATAATGCATACTATTTTTTGTGCAACCTAGAAAAGTAAAAATTCAAAATTTTAGATTGCTTTTGACGTTACTCATTTAAAAATCATTATGACAAGTGCATCCATAGACGACCAGTTAGACCTTAATTTTAGTTCATAGGAAATATAGGCTATTTATGTTACAAGTATGAAGTTAAGGACTTCTTTTGGGTGAACCGCAGTGTACGGTAATGCGAGCGATGTACATAAAGAAGGCCAACCTTAATGAAACATTGGAATTGTATATATATATATTTATTTTTATAATTAATAATAAAATAATAAGTACATTTTATTGTTACTCTTTTCTCACTTAGGTGTTATCCTGTAATAAAATAATTTTTAGGTAATTTAATACCAGTAGAATTGTTCTGCAAATTGAGAAATAAGATTGAGATGACAAATTGCAATAAAATTGGGAATTAATTAAATTGCTCAATTTATTTAAAGTAGTGATATTTAATAAAACATTATTTTTAATATTAAGAACTAAAGTAAATACTTACAATTAAGAAAGGTTTTTGAATATGTACTTTGTAAATGCGATTATATTAATTATCGTTATGAGGCGGCAGTATTATAGTACCTTTGAAAGAGGTTTTAGTAAAGTTTTCGAAAATTAATTTGGAAGGATTCCAGAAAATCAGACTGATTTACAGTTATCAATTGAAAAAAAATGCAATAATACTAGCAGTCTTTTTTAAATCTCGTGGGTAGAATATGTTCAGGAAATTTATTGACAAATATAAATGTGTAATAACATTAGTTAAGCCAATTAGGTATTTTTTTGTAGAAAAAGTAAGTAATATGATGGACATTTTACTTACCATGTTGATTCACACACCACTTATAAGAACAAGACACCAATCTAAATAAACAATATACCAAGACAAAATTACAAGAGCGACTGAACACCAAGAACTTTAAGCAATAATGTTGCTGATATCAGGTAGTTTTACAGGTGGGGTTGATTACCTGATTTTTTGGAATAGGAAGTAGACACTTAAATACGTTTACAAATTATCCATCATAACTAAAGCTGATATTATATGGCAAATGCATATTTTGTATAATTGATAAACCGGATAAACTTTTCGCATATGTATACTAATTATGTGAAAACAAATTGTTTAAGCCAAGTTTCACTTTGCATATTTTGCATATTTATACGTTTTTGAGCATACTTTCTGGATTTTGCATATTTGGTTATATTTAGCAATAATTTGTAATGTATGAACTTTTAAAGATTTTTTTGTTAAATTTACTATTTCATGAAATTTATTAATTAAATGTTTGTGTGCAATTGAGATATATACTTTCACTTTCTGCCGCTGGAGTGCAGTGCACATATCGAAATAAGCAGAGGAAAGGGAGAGTACCTATTAAAATCTTTGACTATATCAACATAGACTGCCAGATACCCCCACTTTTCCCATAGAAGCAATGTATAAAGAATCAGACAATATAGAATCCACTTCAAGAGTGTTGGGTGAATAATAGTCTGGCGGGGTTACGGGAAATCTCATTTTTATGTTGATTACAACCTGAAGTTGGCGTTGGCAGTCCATGTTTATATGGCCAAACGTTAAAACGAATGTCGTCTTTGAATAAATATTAGGGAATTAAATAAACTCATACAAAATAATTAAAATTTTTACATTATTTAGAATACTCCTACCTATTTTCAAAATAAAATGAGGAGCATAATGTGCATATATTATAGCTTTGGGTGCATATACTCAACAAAATATATGCATATATATGCGCATATTTTCGTACATTTGAGTGCATATAATTATCAGCTTTAATCATAACAATAAAACATAATATTTCCTTTATATTTGGGATATTCCAAAAGCAAATAAGTACTTATTTGTCCCTATTTTCAGAAAGTGGTAGGTTTGTCTAAATATAGTGCTTTTAGATATCAGCGAACGGAGGATATAAGATGGGGAATAAAGAAATAAAAATAGTGTGCTACGCCTAGTGATGTGGGTCGGGTAAATACCCAGTTGGTACGGTATTTATAAATGGGTATTTACCCCTGCCTCGGGTAAATACCTAAACACTGGGTATTTATCAAATGTGTAATATTTAGAAAGCTAAGCTAAACTTTTACTCACATCATAATGTTATCTTAATAAATAAACTACATATAAATGCACTGGAATATTTTATGTAAAATAACAATTTAAATGTAACATTGAATAAGCATTCACCCAGGTAAATTACTCATTTATCGGGAAAGAACATTGGCTGCCGAAGTTTGTGGAAATAAACAGTTAGACGCAATAAATTGCGCCTGTTAGAGATTACAAAAAACATTGTGACGGCTCTGACTCCATTTTTAAAAAATGAACATAACATTAATTTGAAGAAATAATCCTTATAATTATTAACATTAATATATACTGATAGACATATTACGAAACAATCTTAATAAGGCAAAAAATATCACAAAATAATATAAACAACGCTGTATACCGATGGGACCATAAGTATGCAACAGCAATAAGATAGCATGAGCAAAAACACATAATACTTGAATAAGAGATAACCGTAAAAAAAGTTATTTTAGTAGGCATATTTTGTTGACATATGCCATAATTAAAATGAACATCAAGTTTACTCAAATATTTGTTTGTATGTTCATCTCTTTCTTATTCAATCATTGAATTCTGTTTCTTCTTCATGCTATCTCATTGCTGTTGTATACAGGTTGCCTAAAATTATATGGAACATGGCAATTCCATGAGTTGGAAAAGATTCAAATACTAATTACCATAAGAGTAACCGAAATAGAAAATGCAATAATTACTTTGGTAGCTAGGCAACAAGTAGGTATAATAGCTTCTTGTTGCCTAGCTACCAAAGTATTGCATTTTCCATTTCGGTTACTCTTATGGTAATTAGTATTTGAATCTTTTCCAACTCATGGAATTGCCATGTTCCGTACAATTTTAGGCAAAACCTGTATAATTATGTCCCCATCTGTATTTTGGGCAGTAAATGTTCTCAGTTCAGCTATTTTCTTAAACATTTTTATAAAATTCGAATAGAGTACCTTCAGTTATGAATCAATTATACTCATTAGATAGATACATTAAATTATAATATTTGTAAATGAGTCTATAAATATCCGCTTAAATACCCATTTTGGGTATTTACCCGGATAAATACCCCAGGTATTTACCCCTAAAAATAAATACCCGGGTAATTTACATCACTAGCTACGCCGATGATGCCGTGCTCCTGGCAGAAAATGAAAATGACTTGCAACGACTATTGTTTAGGTTCAAAACAGCAGCGGAAGAATTTAACATGAGAGTATCAACAGAAAAAACAAAATCATTGACTATCTCGAAAGAACCTCTTCGATGTAACTTGGCCGTTGATAATAATATGATTGAACAAGTTATGAACTTTAACTACCTAGGTGTACACACATCTAGCATGATAAACCTAAACGAGGAAGTTCGCAATCAAGCAATGAAAGCGGCTGCGATATCAGGCTACCTACGAGACGTGATATGGACAAATAAGCACATGTCGGTTGAAAGTAAAGTACAGATCTATAAAACCTGCGTCAGACCCATCTTAACTTATGCCGCCGAAACCAGAGCTAAAACAGCCAAGAAGAAGAAGAAGAAGAAGATATCAGCAAATTCCAAGAATTTAGTTTTTGGAAACTGTCCAGTGACATTTCCACTAATTCAATTTACAGCATTGTAACAATAATTATTATCATTTAATACTGAACAAAAGAAACCCATTTTAGAGGTGTTCAACTGGAAAATCACCTATCTCACATCAATACACATTAAAAATGTAATACAAATGAGAAGTTTGAAAAAAATCGTTAGAACCGTTTTTGAATAAATCGAAAAAAAAACTGAAAAATCACAAGAGTAAACACCTACTTCCAGTTATGCGATTTTCTTCAAAAGCTTGCTGTCGCATCTACATAGTACACAAAACTTATATATAAAGTTTCAACCCCATACCTCTTTTCGTTTTTGAGATATTCTGTTCACAGACAGACACTCACACAGACACACACACACACAGACATTCTCACACAGACACACACACAGACACTCTCACACAGACACACACACACACACAGACAGACCAATAAAAAAATATATGTTTTTTGGGTTCAGGAGACTCTGAAACGTGAAGATCTGTTGAAAACTCAATTTCGAATTTTTGGGTTGAATCCAATACTTCCTTTATTGTAAAAGGAAGTAAAAAAGAAGACACTATTCAATTCAGCAGTATCGGCTGTATCCAATATGTAGGAAAGTGGCCTGAAGGCTATCCAAAAATTTCCAATCTCTAGCGTGCTTTTAAAACTTTCTTTAGTGCAACAAAAGTTATTAGATTCGTCCTACATTTTAAATGCGGCATATGCCGCGGGCTTCAGCTAGTTTACCTATAAATTAAGTGTCTATTTTGACAATTTGAAGGTTGATACCGTTGGGATTTTTTGGTGTATTTATCAAGTTTGGAAGCCTAGAGCAGATTGCAAAAGTGCCGCGTCTCTTGTGTCACTCTTGCGTCACTTATGTGAATTGATTTGCAAGGTAATTTATGTTATTACAGCTATAGACCGATAAGTCTTCTCCCAACATTGGGAAAATTGTTGGAAAAAACTATTAAAAGCAGGCTCTCGTCCTTTATTGAAGAGAATTGCAAACTTCCAGAACATCAGTTTGGGTTCCGAGCAAATCACTCTACTATACACCAGCTGCATAGATGTGACAGAATATATAACGAACGGCTTTGAAAGGAAAATGTACACTATTGGGGTATTTATGGACATAACACAAGCCTTTGATAAGGTTTGGCATACCGGGCTTATCTATAAACTAATAGACATTCAAACACCACACTACCTGCTCCTCATTATAAAATCGTTTCTTGTAGACAGGACCTTTGCCGTTCGAGTTAACAATGCATACTCAAGACTCAGGAGCGCAACTGCTGGAGTTCCCCAAGGGTCAGTTCTGGGCCCCCTTCTGTACAGCATTTACGCACATGATATACCGAGAAACGATAACTCGGAACTGGCAACTTTCGCCGATGATATTGCAGTATTAACTCAGCACGAAGACATTCAACAAGCAACACTTCATATTCGCGAAGCAGTACGTGCAATAGAGCAGTGGAGTAACAAATGGTGCATTAACCTCAATCCTACTAAAACGCAAGCTAAAGTTTTTACATTAAGAAGATACATATCTCCAGCTAACATCGTCATTCAACATAAAAATATAGACTGGACTCCAAAGGATACTCCCGTTAAATACCTAGGTCTTTACATGGATACGAGACTAACATGGGCGGCACACATAAACAAGAAACTCAACGAGGCCTACACGCGACTTAGCATGTGATACCACGTGTTAAATAGAAGATCGCCTCTCAAAATAGAATGTGGCGTTCTGTTATACAAAAGCGTACTTCGACCAATCCTAACGTATGCTAACCTGTTATGGGGAACGACATCGAAAACCAATATAAACAAAGTGCAAAGGTTTCAAAACAAAGTGCTACGTATAATATGCAATGCACCGTGGTTTGTACGAAACGGACAGTTACACGAAGAGCTTTCAGTGCTTACAATAAAAGAGTTTAATCATGTAAGTGCTAAGAACTATTTTTCAAAACTTCAAAATTGTCCTGGCGCAATATTCTTTAATATAGGTCAACGAACAATGACTCGTTTTAAAACAAAAAGACTACCACAAAACTGCCTTTTATCGTCAGAAGACTCTACAGTTAGTGACAGCAACTAAACAGAACACTATTTTGTGGTAAAAACTTTTAGTGTATTAACTTTGTGTTAATTTGGTTAGGGATAAATCCCACATGTAACTAAAATGTCACATATTGCCTTTTGTTACCATTGTTGTGTAGAGCATTGATGCTGAACCGACAAAAAATAACTAAAAAAAAAAAAAAAAAAATGTTATTACATTATTTAGCTTATATGGTCGTATCTGCGTGTGATGTTTCATACTGCCTTAGTTATTCAGTCGTTTTCTATTCGATTTTTGCCCATCGTCTATACTATTTCGCAAATGTATTGTATTGTATTAGTTAGGAGTTTCCTTTTACGGTCAGTTATCTGCTTTTTTTTGTCTTTAAACTTCACCAGAGACGCGCATCCTGCCTTGAGAAGAAATTTTGGAGATTTGGTAGTTGCGGCGTTACTTTTCCCAATTGTTAGTTGGAAAATCTGTGAAATACACCACGTGGATATATTTATATGGAGACAACAATTTTGATGGCTTTCGATAAGTCAGCAACTCCTTTGAAGAATGGAGCACTAAGCCGTTTTACATCTGAAACCTTTTTGTAATTTTCGTATTTAAACCTGAAGGTTTTTCTTTTTGGATAGACTTGGATTGTAGCATTTTCGTAGTTATGGACTTGAGTATCTGAATTTTCCACTTTATGAACTTGGTTGCGAGTATTGTCCCGCTTTTGTAGTATATAAGATCTTGCCTTAGTTGGCACCGTCCTATTCATCACTTATGCGAGATTGAAGCCACGTCAGTTTCCTTAATCGACGCCGGATTCAACAGATAGGCAACAGTCTTATACTCTTAAGTATTTTTGCCGCAATTCATTATGTATCAGCTTGAGTAAGTTACGACATTGACATTTTCTGTTAATGCTTGATTAACCATTTACTTCTGCAATAATTCGTCAGTGATTTATATACGTATTTCATACGTAACTAGCGCTTTGTTTATTTCTAGGTTAAACTTACATTCGAAGTTAAAAATTACAAATGTTATGCTACAAATGCCTCGTGTACACGTCGCGGGTTTGGTATTGAGTTAGCCTTAATTACCTACGAACCAGGTCTTAAGGTAACATTGATTCAATAATTTATTTCGCTACTAGGAACTGACCTCTTTTTTATATTTTATTGCCAGTTCAGCACATGGTGCTATTCATGACATGGTGAATTAATACATTCTGAAGGTTACATTACTATTCACTAAAGTACATTGTTGGGTAGTTAAGTTATGTAATTTTTTTTAAATATCTCATGATATCAGGCGTACAATGTGTAAAAGTTGTATTGGTAACTGTTCATTCACTATCACTACCAATTAGATCTATCGGTAACTTCCTTTCAAGTCTACTGTGCATTGAACGTTTTCCGAGATCATAATGCACTGCACCATCACATTGAGCAATATTTTTATAGAAGAATTTAGTCACTTTCGTGATGTGTTCTTGTATTGTTGGAATACCAGTTTCCCTGTGCAGCTGTGAATTTATTGTGAACCATTCAGCATTTGTTATTAGTATACGGAGCACTTTGTTTTGTAAAACTTGAAGTTTTTTCAAATTGGTTAAACTCCATATACTGTAGCCATATGTAAAGATGGGCCTTATAAGTGACGTATAGATTAGTGTGCCACATTTAATTTTGAAAGTTGATTTTTTTTTAAATTGGATATAACAATCCAAGTCCCACATAAGATTCGGACAACTTTTTATTAATATGGAAACTCCAGGTGAGTCTTTTATCCAAATATATTCCCAGGTATCTTACTGCACTTTCTTTGTGGTTCCATGGTATAGGAGTATTGTTAAGGACGATGTTAGGCGGATCAGGAGGTCGACGTAGCGTGAAAATTTTGGCTTCGCATTTGGATGCATTTATAGTTATGGACCATTTGGAAAACCACTGATGAACTATCCCCCATGTATATATTAAATAATGTGGGACCTAATATTTAGCTTATATGTGACAAGTAGAAGAGAAGCACGAATTCACTCATACCTGGAAGGTTATGTCAGTTACGAATGATATTATTGATAATAAAATTTAGGTGGGCAATTCCATTTTAATAAGTTTATACTCGTATATAAGGCCTTTAGTCCAAATGCGATCAAAAGCTTGCGCAACAACTATAAACGCAATACGAGTATGTTTTTGTTTTCAAACCCCTCGTCGATTTTTTTAGAAATTCGCAGTATTTGATGAGCAGTGGAGTGACAAGGTTAAAAACCAAATTGCAGATGTGGGAGTAAGTGGTTTTCATCCAGGAACTTTTGTAGTCGAGTTAATACAGCACGTTCAAGAAGTTTAGATATGGATGATAGTAGTCTTATCGGACAGTAGTTTTGCGGGTTATCGTGTTTTTTACCTGGTTTTGGGATCATCACTATAACTGCCTGCTTCCAGACGTTAGGAAAATATCCGATTCTTAAGCAGGTATTGAATATTGCTGTTAAATATGATACGGACTTTTTCGGAAGATTTTTGAGTATTATATTTGGAATCAAATCCTTTCCGGGAGATTTCTTAGTTTTTAGCTTGTTGATATACTTTTTTACTTCGGCTGGTGGTATTGGTTCTAAGAGTGTGATGATATTGAAATAGTGCTGTTGGAGTTTATTTTCAATTAATTGTACGGATTATAGTGGTTTATTTTAGTTGTGAATGTGTTTTCAAGATGTTCAACAAACAATTCGCACTTGTCTTTGTCTTCTGGAACTGGAAGTCCTTGTGCTCGTAGCGTCGGAATGCTATTTGGCTGCCTGAGGATTGTTTTAGTGGTTCTCCACATGTTTGGGTCCCCCGGGTTAAGCGACTATGTAATTATTGTAAGATGGGATTCTGTTTTGGTCTAGTTCATTTCTAATTTGTCTGATAAGTCTATTCAGGTATGCTCTTGCATCTTGATTTCTGGTATTTTGCCATAATCTGCAAACTCTGTGTTTTTCTCGTATTAGCTGTTGTATATGTGTCGGGGGTGTTTGGTTAGCACGGTGGTTACGCGATGGAGTATTCTGAGTGGATTGTTGTATGGCATGAGTAGCAGCCGTTATGAATATTTCAATAGCCTTATCAATGTCCTCTCTAGTTTCTAGGTCAATAGGACACGTTAAGATAGTATCCATTTTGGCTCTGAATTGTTCCCAGTCCACTGGGCCAGTGATTAATCGTGGGAGTTGGGGATAATAGTAGGGGGTACAGGTTAATGTAACTATTACCAGTAAGTGATCTGAGTCAAGTTCAGGAAGTACAGTATGGTTTAGTGGAAATTGAAGATTTCTATGGACAATGATATCAAGGATATCAGGAAGTTGATTTTGCCTGTATGGAAAATAGGTATATTCGTGTGGGATCGATATTTGCGCTCCTATTTGGGAGGTCATGTTTTCCAGTTTTACTCCATTGGGGTTAGTTTTGCGGCATCCCCAGTTCTCATGTTTACAGTTTAAGTCTCCAACGAGTAGTGTAGGATGTTGGTTATTAAAGATGTGTTGAAGCTCTTCCTGTAGAATTTTGTTGTTGGGAGGCTTGTAAGATGAGATTATTCGCAGTGTGGAATTATTTTCAAGGGAGAGGCTGATACCTACGGCTTCTAATTGTTGAATCTTGTCCAAATCTAGTGGGATAGCAGCGAGCTTACCTTTGATAATTATCGCAGATCCACCCCATCCAATTACATTTATTCGATCTCTTCTGAAGATTTGATAGCCAGGTATTGAGAACTTTTCATTTTCGATAAGATGGGTTTCTGTGATGCATGCTAGATCGATACCATGTCTGGCCAGGAATGCAATAAAAGTTGCTCTTGGTTGCTTTAGCCCGTTAGCATTTCAGTTTAGGAGGGTTAACTGATTTAGAGGATGTTGATTATTTTGCGCCATTTTGAAATAAAATAGGAATGAGAGAGACGATAAAGTTTTTTATTTGGTCAATATATAAAGTGATTAGTTCTAAAATGGTTTGAAGGATGTTTGGGATAACAGAGGAGTTAGGAGTTGTAGAGTTGTTATTCGTTGGGTTACTAGGTTTGGGAGCAGAGGGATTTTTTTGAAGTTGCGATGCATACGTTTCGTTAGACGTAATTTTACCACTGAGTAAAGAGTTGGGACTCACGTATTTAATAGTAAGAAATGATGGTTTACTATTGAATTGCTTTATGTAAGGGCAGCCTCTATAGTTTGTCGTGTGTCCCCCTCCACAATTGACGCAGACGGGTTTGTGTGTATCTTTGTTTTTTTCGCACTGGCAGTAGTGATGTGGCTCTTTGCATTTGACGCATCGGGGGGGTAAGTGACAGTAGTTCTTGGTGTTCCCTATGAGTTGGCAATTAGTGCATTGAGGTGTGTCACTGTTTTTCCGTCTTGGTTCCACCTTGACTACACAATATAGTAATCTATCTAGATTAAATATGTCCTTTGTGTTATCTCCTTTAGTAAGTTCCAGAGCGATAATTGGCAAAAGAATTTTTTGTGATTTAATAATCGAGTAGCTTTTTTTACAGGATACTTTAGATTAATTAATTCTTCATGAATTTTCTTTTCGGTTATGGAAATGGGTACATTTTTAATTATAGCTGAGGTGTTGCTGTCTTCAGGATTTCGATAAGTATAATAATTTACTTTATGTTCGTTGTAAAATTTGGTTAGCTTACTAAAGTCATCTGGTATATTAAGGTTAATGCGTAGTTCTGTGCCTCTGTAGGTAGTTGTAAAATCTTCAGAGATCCTTATCTTAATGTCTTGGATAATATTTGGTAGTTAGTTCCGTTCGGTAAAAATATCGGGGGGATTTTTGTTTAGAAGGTAGTTCGGTTGTAGAAGGCGTTGAAGAGGGATTTTGTTCACTGGGTTGTAATAGATAAAATTTATTCCGTGTAATTAGTGAATCATTATTAAACATGTATTTTTTGTTAAGGTCATTTTCTTCAGGAGAGGAGAGAGTTCGCTTGTTTGAGTTTGGATTCGTTCTGCTGTCCAAACTGCCTTCCCACTCCATTTCAGTCGGATTTGTGATAACTTTAGGTCATTGTTAAATTATGTTTGTCGGTTTTAGTATTAATTTTTGTTTGTCAGTCATTTTGATAGCTTAACATTTGTTAGTTTGAGATAAACGAGGTGAATTATAAGGTTATTAGCCAGAGCAGCTGTACTCACCGCAAGCGGCGATAGCAGCACACGACCTCCACAAAAGACACTTTATGTTTGTGTTCGAATTTTAACAATTGTTTATAAACGAAGAATCTTAGCTGTAGCCGTACAAAACAATTATAACGCGAGAAACTCAAGTCACGTCCGTTCAGTAACTCGTATTGCACTCGAACGAACTGCCTTCTAATGTTATTGGTCTGCATGTATTGGAAATAAAAATCACATTAATTGTCTCGTATTTTGGTCTTTGTAATCTTTCTGTAAAAGGGTATAGCTTATTAAAGAACCTGCGTCTGATAATTGTAATTTTGAGATATCATATATATATATATATATATATATATATATATATATATATATATCCTTCCTGAACCAATAGACGAACCGTACAATTCCAGACCACCACGAAATAGTAAAGTTTCAAGCAGTATTGTGTAATATATGAATTCCACTGAACTAAGTAACCTATTAGCAGCAATATATATATATCAAATTAAATAATGAATATAAACACTGCTGGCATGTGACTCAATGTGAAAGGATTATAACAGTAATTTAAACGTCAGTGGTCATAAACAAATACAATTTAATAGTTCTTAGCAAGGCCAAAGGTTAGATTGTCATTAACTAATACACAATAATGCAAATATAGTCTCAAATCAATCCATTAAACGAGCATTCAATTACACCAAAATTATAATTGGGCAAGTGCACGCAGGAGGTGCGAAACACCTGTGATATAGTGCGACAAGTGTATTTCCGGTGAACGGGTAATGCAGTGTGTGTGCCGTAATCCCACGTCGACATCAAGCTGCAAGGACTCGAGCAACTGGTTCGGGACGCTCGGATGCAGACGGCAGGCCACTGGAGGACATGGGGTGTTGGAACGCATGGCAGTAACATGGAGCAGTTCCAATCAAGGGCGAATTCTCCTGAAATAACAATAGCCACGTGAAATAGCTGGAAACATCAACAAAAGCTAATCACACCTATGTCAACACCTGGGTTAAACTGGGATATCAACACCAGGGACGAGCAGGGCCTGGATGCCGTTGCAGGTGGCGTTCCTCCAAAGCAATATAGCATGATCACCAGGTGCCGTTGTTTGTCAGGAATCCAAACGCATCTGGACGGGGGTGTGTGTGTGTCAGCGGTCCTCCAAAACGAGTGCCAAGGGTGTATATTAGTCACGGAGACCTCTACATATAATTAAGTTAGCAAAATGAGTAGATTTAATGTTTTAGTTATTTAATTAGTTACTAGGTTCATTTTTCCGCTCTATTTTTGTGAGCGTGGCGTGCATAGAAAAGCCCGCGAAATTACACAATAGATACAGTATTTGTTAATGGGCGGCTATTTCCTGCCATATATTCTAGTGACAAGCAATATTTCAAGTGTCAACCCATATTTCACGTGTTAAAGTAACGAGTCGTTGTCAAAATGCCCGCCAAATGGACATGTTTGTAACGGCCATTTCACGCAAAACTGAACCCAAATGACTCAACAACAAAATGTACGTCATATGACGAACCAATTAGAGAGAATTAGACGAGTATGGGGGTTTTCAACCCTTCTAGGGCTATATAAGCTTTTTCGCGCCCTTAAGGAGGGGCTTGTGCAGGCTTGTCTGCTTATGTTCTGTTATTATACTTGAAGCTGATGAATTTGTATCACGTTGTTGTTACTTGACAAGCGTTGAAAATAAAACGAGTGTTTTTTCTAAGTGTTGTTTGGTTTCTACGCGAGAAAAATCAAGTCAGCTTACCTCGTCATACAAGCGTCTACGATCCTGCGGGGCACAAACCACGAGTGAGGACAACTAAACAAAGAATCACCAAGCCGCTGACGACAACACCTGTTGATGACACCACGAGCGCCGCCATTGAAATTTGCAAATCTCGAATCGATCTACGATCGATTCGCGCCGGCCCACAGCAGGGATTCCAGGACCGTACTTCGCACTTGGTAACGTTCTCTGAGTTATTCTGCTGCATAAATTGCCCGAAAATTTTGGTTTTATTGCCGTTATAAAAGTGTAAGGAATGATTTGAGAGTAGGATTAAATCAAAGCAATCATCTCTTTGACCATCAACCCCTAGGAACCCGCGAAATAATAGCAATTAGTTTGTATAAATTTCTATAACCCTGAGATTATTGCATTTCAAATTGAGTCACATGCAGATTAGTTAGTAAACAAATAAGAGCTGTTTGTGGTATCCAAGGCTGTGCTTCGTAAGCTAAAATAAAAGTACAGGTAAGGTGTAAATTTCATTTAGGCATCCCCTTTTGTGCGAGGGCTTAATAAGCAATTAAGTAATTAGCGATTAAAAAGGGGGGTGTAAATTTGGTATCACGGCAATATATATATAATATCACCGGAACCTCCAACTTAGATTTGCGAGTTGTTGAACAAACAATTTGGTGGCGTTCGTATTTGGCTTTGAACATTTTAGTGAATGGTATTTTCACCTTGTCGATGGCATTTTTCTAGGTGGGGAGGCTCTTGTGTCCTAAGGATCCTGTGAGCCACACCGGCTGAAGTATAAGCTCCAGGTAGGGCAGCGGGTCATGGGGTACACGCCAAAACCGGTATTACGACAAAATCCAACTTGTTACAGCTAAGATCGACCTTTACGACAATGGCACTCGGTACAGTACAAAAATACTGCCTAGAGGAATTCAGCCTCAAAGGCTGTATGACAAAATACTTGTCCCACTACACTCAGGGGGATAAGAGTGGTACTATCTGACCAGGCTGTTAATTAGGGCGGAGTGCCATTGCAGTAGGGATACTCCTACTCGAGACAAGTACAAGGAAAGGGTAATAGGGTGCCACGGGCTTGAATTGGGATGTGGACAATATTTATGCAAGACCCTGGGCGGCGTCTCCAGCTGGCTCAGGGACTTACCTTCAGCGGTTAAACAGCTCCCGTCACTCCACCTTGATCTTTACAGGTCGAGAAAAAACAAATTCGTCACAGGGCGAACGCACAAGTTGTAAAGAAACAAAGATAACTTTGGTTAAAATAAACAAAATGAGTGTACAGGTACACCTTAAGTAGTAATTCCTTAAATTACAGTAACAAGCAAACCTGATAAACAATAAACGTACTAGAATATATTAGACGCGGCCAATCAATGTTCAAGGCGCGTTAAAATATGCTAAAATGTAAGTCCCAAAAGCTCAATATAAAACTACAGTGTTTGATTACGGTTACTGTAAAAAGAGACGCTACATTCTAAATTTTAACGTAACACTTCAGTAAAACTAATTCAACAATACCTGATGGTCAAGCGACGACCTTGGTGTTGATGTCCAGAGGGAGAGCCATCATAGGGGACGCTGAGGCAGGCGGTCAGGAATATAATCCATAACAACGGATAACATATGCGACGATACGATACAACAACCGATTGATACGATTTACGTTGCTCCACAACACGTTTGATCACATCAGCGTAGGGTTTATCGCCACGTCTTCGACACTTGGTGCACCAGTAGACTGCTCGACAGTTAGAATTCGAAACCACAACCCCGAAACGTTCTTGAAAGCACCCACAGCGGGCTTCAACGGTAGGAGCCATAGAGGCTGCTTACGCAGGGCAATTCTGCTAGACTACGTGAGTTCCACTGCCATGAAAAAAGTCGCGCTACCAGAATTGTGGGGAGAGACGCATAGGTATCCCGCTAGTGCGCTTCTTAAATTCTAAAGCAGCACGAACATATGGTCAACTGTCTCGATAAACGACAAGGGTGTAAGGCAAGTGCGATTGCGCTCTCCCTTCCACTCAAACAACCGATTCATTCTAACGCTGTTTTCCGGCCGAATCTTTGCGCTAAGCAACGGTCCGCCGTAGGATCAACAATAGACACTATTGCAAGTAGACACAGAATTTAAAATGCGCATTACACGACCGAGCGGTCTGAATTCGAAATGACACTCAAAATTTTCACCAAATCGAAACAAATAAAAGAAGATTATAGAAGAATTTCTAGAACGGAAAATTGACATCGCCATAATTTCTGAACATAGAAGAAAGGAAATGGAGTGGAGAACACAAACGGCTATATGCATTAAGTGGTGTAGATAAAGGCAAAAGGGCCAGATTAGGTGTGTCTATTCTAGTAAATCAGAGATTAATAAAATTTGTTAAATAATGAGGACAAATTAATGAACGACTGATAAAAATGACGATAAAAATTAGAGGTAGAAAAATTACCATAATAAGCGTATACGCACCAAATGAAAACGAGAAAGTGGAGATAAAGGAGAACTTTTAGGAAGCATGGAAAAACTTTATCGAAGAAGTTCCAAATAACCAGGGGTTAATAATGGCTAGAGATATAGACAGTGGAGTAAAAAAGATAAGATATATTAAGGTAGTAGGAGTACACGGAAAAGACACATTCATCAGAAACGGTGAAAGATTTATAAATACATGCGAACAGTATGAATTACTAATAACCAACATCTTCTTAAAGCACACATGGCACCAACTTACCCTGGGACAATATTAAGCAAAACTTAAATTTCAGGATATACCTACGAGTCAAACGAGGAGCTGAATGCGGCCCACTATCTATTGAATGCAGCCATATAGGTACATTCCATATAGACAAACCTATCAGGAGAATCGGGAATAAATTTCGAATATGACAAGAAATTATGTATATGTATTCAAGAGAGTTGGAACACAAAAGTACAAGGTATCCATATCAGAATAAATTGGAAGAAAACTAGTTGAGGAAAATAGAACAATAGAGGAATAATATAAACATACGAAAAGTGCAATAACAGAAGCAGCAAAAGAATTAGTAGGAGCAAATGCCTTCCAAAAGAAGAATACAGCGTATTGGTGGGATACAGAAATAGAACATCAAATAAAAGACAAGAAAAAAACTATGAGAAACAAGAACATTAGAAAGTTAGAGAAAAATACAGAAAACTGAACAGAAACTTAAAAAACGAGATAATCAAGAAAAAGAACGAGGCATGGGAAAAGAAATGAGAGATTGATCAAAATATAGGAGGTAAAAAAAGTTCAGAAGCATAGAAAACTATAAGACAAGGAGAGCATTAAATAAATACCAAGCTAATTTACATAACACACCATATGGAGACTGGATTAGCTACTTTTCGAAACTACCACAAGAAAGAAGGCATATGTCAATAATAGACACCAAAATACACAGACAGAGAAAATAGAAATAACAGCAACTGAAGTCAAAGGAGCGATTAAGTCAACTAAATTGAGGAAAGCACCAAGTCATGGTGGGATATACCCAGAATTGATACGATACGCCCCCAAAGTTGACTGATATATTGACAGCTATATCCCGACGATGCATTAATGGAAAACAGGGAGGACAGTGCATATCACTCCTACCGGGTGGCCATAAATATCTGATATCACATTACCTTTGGAATCAACACCGCTTTAGTAAAGTGATGAATCCAACTAAACTAAATGTCATTAATGTCATCACAACTGAAATTCCTATCTGTCAAAAATTATTACAGATTGCAATAAGTAATGAAGTTAGAACAGGAGATTTTTATAATCGAGTCGTAGGCCAAACTGCAGAATCCGAGGCACATTCCCCTCCTCTTATTGCATTTTATTACATTACATAGGTACCAATACTTATTGTAATTGCAATATAATGCTAACCAACATTTATAAGTAGCTAATTCCATGGCTACCGGGATCTCAGATATTTATGGCCACCCGGTATAAATAAAAAAGAAGCAAGGGATTGCAGTGATGCCTGCAACAGGCAGAGTCTATTCAAGGTTTCTAAAAAAGAGTAATAGAGTTGGATATCATAGACAAACAACCTGAAAAGCACGCCGATTTTAGGGGAGCGAGCTGCAATAAACAACATCTTCACCTTTAAAATTGCCTTGGAGAAATGAGAACAAAGAAATAAAAAAACGCACATACCATTAACAAATTTGGAGAAAGCATACGTTAATGTACCAATATCGCAGTTATGGGGAGAAATGGAAAACTTAGGAATCAACCGAACAATCATCCAAGAGGTTAAACATTGCTATATAAATAATAGTGCAAAAATTAAATTAGGTAACACACTGACTACGGAACTCAAGGCTACGAAGGGGTTAAGGCAAATATATTGTCTATGTCCCACATTATTTTCAATATATCTTGGCATAGCCCTAGTAGGATGGACACGCATAAGATTTAAGGTGCGAAAAGACAACCTTTTCAGTTGATATTTCGCTGATGCCCAGATGGCAACTGCGGAAGATCAAGATGATCTGAATTATATGGTTCGTAAACTCCAGGAGAATATCGAAAAGCAGGACTGCAAATAAATATTGCTAAATGTGAATATTTAGCAGTTGGCACAAATGAATATGATTATCTACCATTAGAACTGGGAGATAGCACAAGAGGGATCCATAAATGCAAATATTTAGGGTTACCTCTAATAAAAACGGAACCAGCAATTACGAAATGATTGACAAGATAAATAAAGCTAGGAGAGCAATTGGGCCATTAAATCCAGTATTTTAGGACAAAAATCTTAGAAAGTCAACAAAGTTTCGTTTACACCATAGGCTTGTGGAGAGTGTCATGTTTATGGAGCAGAAGTGTGGGATTCATATAAACCAAATAAAAGAAAACCAATGGCTACATAGATGAGAAGACTATGAGAAGAAGACAGCGGATGAATATGAATAAAAGCATTGGTAACGTAGTCGAGAAGAGACAACTAACGTGGTTTTGGGCACGTTAAGCTCATGGCAAATAATAGATGGCTAGGAAAAATACTGGAATGGTTATCATCTAAACGGCGTAAGAAAGGTCGACCAAAACGAAGTTAGAAAGACTATGTCAATGAGGCAATGAATACAAAAGAAGAAATTGTAAACTATGGACGGAGAAGGGGCGTCAACCATAGAAATTCGAGAGCTAAAGATTCAACACAAGCACAGACTTTTTCTCCAAACTGTTTTCGTGGCACTGTCGAAAACCCCTTGAAAATAGGCAACTGCAGGACGCTGCGTGCCAAAGTACTACAAGATGGCTGCTGCCTTCATAATTGTATTGTTGCACCAAAGGGGATAAATCAAGCACTATTCAAATCAAAACATCGTTAAAAAACTGCTATTTATTTTTAGGTAAGTAAGTGTTTCATAACAAATTAACATTCATACATCAAAACAAATACAAATTTTTAACCTCAAAACAGCTGAATACACGACTATATATGTGGATCGTATCGCGAGGAAAAAAAATTAAGAAGTACTGGTTTTTTCGGCGCTTTACTTATATAGCTGCCAAAACACAGAAGGTGAAGATTTAATTCTGATTCTTTGTTTGGCCGAATTTTACGTCACCGCAAACAAATTTAAAATAATATTTTAGTAACAAGTGCCGATCATTAATTTTCCAAATTCTTATCCTATATTTACAAATGCCTTACATCTAAATGTGAAATTAATAACCAACGTTTTCAGCGTATTTCATTGTATAAATGTCCCAAATCTCAAGCAGATCCATGACGGTGTCGTGACGGACAGGTTTTTAGAATGATCCGGGCTTCGCCCCTCACACAACCCAGATGTGATGCCTAAAAGGTGGATCCACAGCCCCACTGTACGTGTATGAACGTTATCTACAGGAGGGAAATGGAACTAACGAAGATTTTCTCGCATTGGTCAACCTAACATGTGCATCGCTCCACTTTGAACTAAACCATGAAGCCACACAGCTCTACTAGCGGTTGAAGACCACAATATGCCCAACAGCACTTCCTATTACCATGTGGATGCTTTATAAACTGCACTGACTCCACTGAAACCTGTTTAGATGGAATAATTAACTCGTAAAACTCTAATTTCAACTATACGTATGTTAATTGCTTTAATGTGTACAATATCAAATTTTCTCTGTTTGCAAACTCCAAATATATGCTCTTTAGCTAGGGCCCTTGAATATTCCAGCTGCCGCCCTCCAATTTCTGTTTGCCGATGACGCGGGCTTCCATGAGACCTAAGGCCAGCTCCATTATACACCAAAAGCGCAATATGCTTCGCCAGTGCAATGATCGTATCAATCTTTAGTATTCTGCCCGGTTTTATACGCACTTCAACCGTAAATACATTACATGCTTACAATTATGACGCAACCCTGACGCCAATACTGAATCGTATATAAAGGTGTCGAAAATGTTATGTTCTGTCTGAGCTAATACTAATATGACGCTCTATACGAATGTTGGCTCTTTGTGTGGCTAATAATGATATATTTAAGCGATTTTTTTACCAGAACGTAACCCCACAACTGGCCGGGAAAATCATCAAAATAATGCAACATAGAGGTTACGAGTCGTCAAGGTTATCAAAGTTTTAACAAATAAAGAGAAAACTGAAAAAAGTTTCCGATATTGTGAAAAATAAAGTTTTTCATATGAAACAACTTAAAAAAAATGTGAAAAATAACAAAACCTGATTTTCATCGTAGATAGGTGTAATTGTGCATTTGGACGTAGTTTTCGATTCTAATCAACTTTTCTTCATAACAATTTTCGATATTGTCACAAATAAAGGTACTTTACTCTTGAGCAGAATTCATATTTTTTGACATTCCTCGTATACGGCTTAAAAAAATTTATATCTGATGACTGAATTTTAAGTTTTGGACCATGCAGAACTTTTTAAAGTTTTTTTCGTAAAATTAATAATAAAAAAGTTTTCCATATGGTGCGAACTTAAGCAGACACACTGTATATAATTTTAGTGTTAACCCACTTTCTCTTCTGGAGCAGTTCAGCTGGCACGTTAAACACTATTGGTTAAGGGATTGTTTTGAGTTTTCAGCTTGCTATCCTGCTGATATTGAAGTTTTATAAGATTATTATTAGTTTATTCTAGTACTATTGCGTATTAGAGCGTTCAGCGGTTTCAAGCTCCAACTTGATAACAAAGTAAGTAAAATATATTCCAGATCTTTTAGCTATATATTAAACGTTTTCTCAAGTGTATTGTGCAAAAATGGGGATAGTTTAAGTGTTTTCTATATTGCAATGAAAGTCCTGACGGACTTAGCGCACAGTTTAAAATATCAATTGACTGAAACTACTGCAGCCAAAAATTGATGCTGGATATTAATACACTGAGGCAGATTAGTAAAAAAGCAACGTAATTATATTTGTCAGTAACTATTTCAAACCAATACCAGCAACTAGTGATCAAAACGAAACCTAAATTTTGGTACATAACAAACTTACACGGGTGATATCCGCATCAGCTGACAGCTCATATTTTACGTTTGAAACATTTATTCAAATGACATTTCAATTTGAAGCGCTTTGTTTTAAAGTTTCGGCTGTTTACGAATTAATTTGTTTCCATCATCGCTGCTTACAGGACATAACTGTTTTTGATTTTAATTTTCGTTCTCGTTAAGAGTCGGAGACCGTAAAAGCTCTTTATTCTAATTCACAGCATCCCATTAAATGGAAGTTTTCGTTTCTTTCGTTTCCCACTGCTCTCACACAGAAACATACGCCTTATTTGAGGAAATGTTAAGAGTAAAATTTTAATCCACGCTATATTGGAATTTTATAAAAAAATATTATTGAGTTGCGTGCAATTTTTTGTCCTTATTAACGATACCTAGTTGGTTAAATTACCCAATCATTCTTTAATACGTTTAGATAAAGATTATACTTTACACCGCATACATAAACTGTCGTCGTTTAATGATATTTACTTCTGTACGAAGTAATCTACCTTCGGTGCGTACCTTAACCTTATCATAATAAAAGAGAAAGATGTCTAGAGCCATTTAAAATTTTAGAAAAATTGGGAGCTACAAAACTCCAAATTGCACTGCAGTAACTTCAGCAAAAAACTAACTGTTAGCTTGAACATGCTTCCATGCGTCTGAGTAAGCGAATTGTTCTGTTTGGTGGCAGATGCGTTCCATTTTTATTATTAAAAATGTATAAAAATGTATAACTCATTTTTAAGTTGTTTAAACTTGAAAGAGTTTATATCTCAAGTACAGGTTTTTAATGGAATGTATGGATATACGTATACGATACGAGGAATGTAGTACATAATTGACTGCCCCTCGTATAAACTTAATGCTTATTTTTCTGCATAAACCCGTTACACTTCGAGAGAATTATTCCATCTATGTTCGAATTAAGCAGTAACAACTTTTTTGAAAATTTCTAAACTATAGTGTAGAATAACTCCTTTTAAAAATTCATAATTATATGACTTTTTTAATTCTTGATGAGTGTTTAGGAGACTATTAAGTCAAAATGTTTTTAATAAAGCATGATTTTTGATTATAAATAAAAGTCATTTTGCCGTAAACATACTTTAATATTAAATTGAACTATTTTAATTACACGTTTGGCTAGTTATGTTAGCTCTTCAGTAATTTGATAAAACACTATAAAAATTGCAATTTTTAACAAATCTGAAAAGAGATAAATTAGATTTTCGAAAAAATACGGTTTTCTTTTAACTTGCATACTTACGATAATGAATAGTTTAAATTTAGACTTCGTTAACGACATTTAAAAAAAATTAATTTTAACAATTAATGAAGTAAATGGGATTGCTCATGATAATCCATTTTTAATACAGTTGAAACCGAACGCTAGCATTCCGAAAGCAGAAATGTAAAATGAAATTGATAACAGCATGCAAGGTTATTCACATATTTTTATTATCAACAATGAGCAAAACTGTAGAAAATTGGGACCTTGCATATGACATAGGCAGGGCATTATTAAGTTAAAGATTGGTTTTAAGTAAAATGTTGGTGGTGAATTGTAATAGCATAAAAATACCAATAAAGTATTTGGTCCATGTAAAAAAAATTATTTAAATAAATTATAGTAAATACAACCGAGGGTGTCTATTTCAGTTCGATCAATAGACAAACGAATGTGTTCATTAAGAGTAAGAAATAAGTTTTTCAATGTTACATTTATCAACTGTCACGCACCAACGGAAGACAAAGATGAAGAAACTAAAGAAGAATTCTATGAAGAGTTAGAGAGAACGAAAAACTCCCACAACACGACGTGAAGGTAGTACTTGCCAATTTCAATGCCAAAGTCGGAAACGAACCGCAGTACCGACCAACAATTGGGAAACACAGCAAATACAATCAAAGTAACGATAATGGTGAAAGACTGATCGATTACGCCATGCTAAGTAATATGATCATAAGAGGCACATGCTTGCAACATAAATACATCCATAAAGAAACCTGGGTTTCTCCTGATGGCATCGCGAAGAATCAAATCGGCCACGTCATGATAGATAAACGCCATCAAACAGATATTATAGACATTATACAAAATACAAGCAGAGAATAAGCAACGAGAAGAAACAAAAAGGGACAACACCAAAAACTTACAACCTAGTGACCTTAAAAATAGAAGAAATAAAAAACAGATATGAAGATGAAGTAAACAACCTAATTAGACAAAAAATAGAACCAATTCAACAAATAATATCAGTAGAAGAACAATGGAGAGCTATAAAAGGAGTGGTAAAAACCGCAACAGGAAACAAACTAGGCAACACAAGAAAAAGAGAGCGAAATGGCTGGTATGACGAGGAATGCAAGTATGCCCACAAACTAAGAAATGAAGCCCGAGTAAAAATGATACAACGTAAGACGCGATACACAACACAACAATACGAGGAAAAACGAAGAGAAGCTCATAATCTCTGCAGAAGGAACAAAGAAACTTTGAGAAGAAGAAGTTGGAAGAAATAGAAAATGAACATAGAAACGACAACATGAGAAAGTTCTATCAAAACATAAAAGCAAACAAAACAGGCTTTATAGCGAGAACAAGATACGTCAGCAATAAAGAGGGAAACCTAATAGGCAGAGAAAAGGAGATCCTAGAAAGGTGGGCCGAATATTTCAAAGAACAACTCAACGACAATGATAATATACAAGGAGACAGTAGGGATGATGGAGGCGACGAGGAGAATGCAGGTGAGAATGAGAATACAGAACAACGCGGCGAGCACCATATAATTATTGAACCCCCAACAAAGGAAGAAGTTGAGACGCAAATTAACAGGCAAAAAAATCACAAGGCACCGGGGGAAGATAAAATAAGCTCAGAACTATTGAAAAACGGCGGAGAGCAGTTACTAATGAAAATGCACAAACTAATAAATGGAATTTGGACACACGAAAGAATGCCAACCGAATGGAGCACAGCCCGGTGTTCAAAAAAGGCAATAAACTTTTATGCAGCAATTACAGAGGCATATTATTATTAAATATAGCATACAAAATACTTACAGCAATAATAGCCGAAAATTTACAACCCTATGCAGAGGATGCTCTAGGAGAGTACCAAAGCGGCTTCTGGAAAGATAGATCAACAACCGACCATATCTACAGTAGAAGGATGATACTAGAGAATTGCTACGAATACAACACAGATGTACATAAATTATATATAGATTTTAAACAAGCATACGATAGAATCAAAAGAGATTATCTGGAAGACACACTTAAAGAACTTAATATACCAGAAAAATTGATTAGACTAGTAATGATGACACTAACACATACACGTAACAAAGTGAAAATAGGGACAGGCCTATCACAAGAGTTTGAAATAAATCAAGGTGTGAGACAGGGAGACCCTCTGTCCTCTACTTTATTTAATTTGGTTCTAGAGAGATGCATGAGAGCAATTACAGGAAACCCGGGTGGAACCCTTTTCAACAGGTCCTGTCAGTATTTGGCGTACGCAGACGACGTAGCCATACTATCAAGAACGAGGGAAGCACTCAGTACAGCCTTCTTAGAGCTAGAAGAAGAAGCAGGAAAGGCTGGTCTCAAAATAAACAAAGAGAAAACCAAATACATGTACATGCGAGGAGATGGCGAAGATCAGCTACGAAATATTCAAATAAACAACTATGTATTTGAAGAAGTAGAAGTTTTAAGTACCTAGACAGTGTCTTGAACAAACAAAATGACACCAAGGAAGATATTAAGGAGAATAGCCACAGGAAACAGAAGTTATTACGCATTACAGACTGTCTTAAAATCGAAAAATATATCTAGATCTGCGAAAGTCAAAATATATAAAACCATAATAAAACCCACAGTCACGTATGCCTCAGAAACATGGGTACTTACGGCAGAAGATAAGCGTAAACTGGAGACATTCGAAAGAAACGTGCTAAGAAAGATATACGGACCAATCAACGAAGGGGGAATATGGAAAGTACGAAGAAACCAGGAGATAAGACACCTATATAACGAACCCAGCATAATTAATACCATAAGAAGCCAAAGATTAGGGTGGATAGGTCACGTATTGCGCATGGGAGAAGCAAGAGTCCAAAAAAAAAGCATACCAATCGAGAGTAGAGGGCGGAAGGCGAAGAAGAGGCAGGCCGAGGAAGAGATGGGGTGATGAAGTGAAAGAAGACCTCAGAAAACTAAATGTCAGGAGATGGAGGACGAAGGCGCTAGAGAGAAAAGAGTGGAAAGCCGTGGTTGAGCAGGCCAAGGTGCTAAACAGACTGTAGAGCCAAGGAGAAGAAGAAGAAGAATTAATTGCATTAGGGCTTTTTTGTATTTCAATCATCCCCAGGCATAGACGTTTTTTAAGTTATTTTCTCTATGTAATATCTTGGGAGTGTTGAAATTAAATTTATGTAGAGATTCATTGCCGTGATCAGTTAATACTGTGTTTTTAAATTAGAAGGTGATATATTCTTTATTTTAATTGAGTGTTTGTGCTGATTAATTCACTACTGTAGAGGCATTCAATTAAACACCACTATCAACTTAACACCTTTATTTAGCACTTACAACTTGTGAAAATAGTGATCAACGAGGTAAAATAACTAAAACAAAGCAAGGAACTTAGACTACGTAAATAACACAAAACAGTGTGCGTCACTATTGTACTGGCGCATCCCTAATCCGGCGCGCCGGTCGCGCTTGAGCAAAAAGGGCGTCTGAAAAATGCTGTCCTTGCTACACTACTCATTATCGTAAGTATGCACGATAGAGAAAAACCGTACTTTTTCGCTAATCTAATTTTTCTCTTATTACTACCTTTTACGATAAAGGAAGTATTGGATTCACACAAAAAATTCGAAATTGAGTTTTCAACAGATCTCCACGTTTTCGAGTTCTTTGGACCCAAAAAACATGTGTTTGTTCAGTGGTCTGTCGGTCTGTCTGTATGTCAGTCTGTCTGTGAACCGAATATCTCAAAAACGAAAAGAACTTCATATATGTACTATATAAGTTTTGTGTACTATCTAGATGAGATAGCAAGCTTTTGGAGAAAATCGCCTAACCGGAAGTATAGTATATACTCTTGTGTTTTTTCAGTTTTTTTTTTCGATTTTTTCAAAAACGCCTCTAACGATTTTTTTCAAACTTTATATTGTTATTACATTTTTAATGTGTATTGATGTGATATAGGTGAGTTTCCAGTTGAATACCTCTAAAATGGGTTTCTTTTGTTGTCTTTCATATTTTTTTATTAACTCCTTTTTAAATAGAACACCAGGTATATTATTACATCTTTGAATTCAGCTTAAAATTGTAGAGAAAATATGTCTCTTGCACTAACGTTCGGTTTTATACGGTTTCTGTAGAATATGTACTATTTATAGCATTACTGCTATAATCTAGTTTTTGTAATATTAGTGCTATAAGGCAGTCTTCAAAACACTAGTACTCGAAGACTTAGTCTTAATAAAATTAGTGCTATAAATCCAAAAAATTAGTTTATCTCAGTAGTTCTCTAAGTAGTCCTTCGAACACTATTATTATACGTAGTATTACTAACAATGGTTTTATAAGTACTTTTTATAACACTGTTGGTGTAAGGTATTCTTTACAATACTAGTTATAAGTATTCTTTAGAACATTTAGTACTATAAGTACTTAGTCTTTTTAACTTTAGTGATACAAGTCCACAAGGTTACTTTAAATCACTATTGCATTCTTAAGTATAGTGTTATAAGTACTTTTCATAACACTTTTGTTGTGAGATGGTCCTTATAACACTAATGCTATAAGTACTCTTTAGAACATTAGTTGTGTATAACACTATCGCTGAAAACACTTAATCTCTTTAACTTTGGTAATACAAGTCCAAAAGGTTACTTTATAGCACTATTACTGTATACAGCCATCCTCAGAACATTGCTGTAAGTATCTCTCAAACACTGGCGTTGTTTGGTAGTCTTTATAACACTAATGCTATAAGTATTCTTTATCTACAAAAGTGTGTAAAATTGCCTTTTAGTTGGCAGTTTTAAGTTTGTAAAACGACTGTTTAATAACATGTTTTCATTAGTTTACGTCGTCAGTAGTAACGTATTTAAAAAATTTCTTTAGGCACGTTGTGAGTAACAACGTGTTTTAAAATTTTAAAACACGCAAAATTACGATCGGTTGCTGGTAATCCTAATTTACATTTAATTTTTTTTCATATTTACCGTGTTTTCTAGATTCTATCGTAGATAAAATATTTTATGATACACATGCGTAAAGCATCTTTAGTCACTCGCGGGGCTTAAAACGCTCGTTCACTCGCGTTTTAACTCTACCCCACTCGTGCCTAAAGAGTAGCTTTACGCACTTGTATCGTAAATTACTATTATAACACTAGTAATATAAGTACTTAGTCTTTCTAACTTTAGTGGCACAAGTCCAAAAGGTTACTTTAAATCACTATTGCCTTCTTAAGTATAGTGTTGTAAGTACTTTTCATAACACTTTTGTTGTGAGATGGTCCTTATAACACTAAGGCTATAAGTACTCTTTAGAACATTAGTGCTGAAAAGTGTTGTGTATAACGCTATAGCTGAAAACACTTAATCTCTTTAACTTTGGTGATACAAGTCCAAAAGGTTACTTTATAACACTATTACTGTATACAGCCTTCTTCAGAACACTGCTGTAAGTATCTCTCAAACACTGGCGTTGTTTGGTAGTCTTTATAACACTAATGCTATAAGTATTCTTTATAACACTAGTAATATAAGTACTTAGTCTTTCTAACTTCAGTGGCACAAGTCCAAAAGGTTACTTTATGTCACTATTACTACATACAGTTGGTGCTGTAAGTACTTTTCATAGCACTGGTGTTGTGAGGTAGTCTTTATAACGCTATGCTATCAGTGCTCTTTAAAACATTAGTGCTGTCAAGTGTTCTCTAGACAACTAGTGCTGTAAGTACTTAGTCTCTTTAACTTTAGTGATACAAGTAAACAATTTTACTTTATAACGCTATTACTGTATACAGCCTTCCTAAGATTATTGCTGTCAGTACATTTTATTACGCTACGCTGGTGGAGCGAGATAATCTTTATAACACTAATGCTAAAAGTACTCTTCAGAACACAGGTAATATACATTATTCTTTATAACGCCAGTGCTGTGAGCACTTAGTTTCTTTAACTGTAGTGATACAAGTTCAAAATATTACTTTATAACACTATTATTGTATACGGTCCTAAGAATATTGCTGTAAGTACTTTTTGTAGCACTGGTGTTGTGAAGCAGTCTTTATAACACTAATACTGCAACTACTCTTTATAACACTAGTGCTGTAAGGTATTCTTTATAACAGTAGTGCTACAAGCACTATAAGATTAGTAGCCTTTTGGGCGTTATATCTTATATAAAGGAGAGGTTGGAATAAAACGCTTGTTGTTTCATGAAACCAATATAATAACCTGTTTATAAATATGTTTTGGTCGTCACCTTCAGAACATAAAACAAGTGACGATCGCTACTGTACCTACTCTTTTTAACTTTAGTGATACAAGTTCAAACGGTTACTTTGAATCAATCACTATTACTGTATACGGCTTTCCTACGGATAGTGCTGTAAGCACTTTTCATAACACTGTTGTTATGAGGTAGTCTTTATAACACTAGCGCTATAAGTAATTTTTTCTACGACCACTACTAAAAGTAGGCCTTTTAGCGCTAGCTTTTTTCACTAAAAATTACCTTTTATAATTCAGCGTGTTAAAAGTGAAATCAGCTGTTTACTTTTAGCACATGCGTTGTAAAGTAAACAGCTGGTGTTGATTTAGAATTTTGAACTGGAAGTGAGGTTGTAAAGTTATTCTAGTTACTACTTTCGTTAGAAGTAAAGTATTTTCTAATAACTAAAGAATTATGTACTGAATAAAGTAAAAGGTGTACTTTTATAATTACCTTTGATAACTAACTTTGACAGCTACTGGCTGCAGAAACAGTCACTGCGCGTCAAGGACATCTCTTTACTATGACATAAATTATAACTGTCATAAATGCAATCGACATTTATGGATTAATAGCAGTAAATTTAAGGCCGTAGAAAAAATATTGTGTGCAAACTTGTGCACAAACATCCACTTTTAGAACTTGTTGCACAAATAGCTATTTAGAACAGTCGTGCTGTAAAATATTCTTTATAACACCGGCGCTATAGGTTTCATTCATAACAATATTGAAAAGGAACGGACTAAGACCTTGTCTGACTCCTGTTGGTGTTGCTATTTATTTTGTTGTTTCATTGTTTACTCTTACGTATGTTGTATTATTGGTACTTACTTTACGTACTGCTGATACTAACTTAGAGGGAGTGTCTCTTTGTTCCTGTATTTTGACGATATCCTTTAGCTGTATGTTGTCTAGTGTCTTTGTATGATTAATATAACAGATATACCCGGGTTCTTCGAATTCTATGGCCTTTTCTTTTATTAGTTTAATCATGAATATGACATAAATTTTTGAACGATTATTGCGAAATTCTTACTATTTTTCCATGATAGCTACATGCGTCTCAAGTTTGCCTCTTAGTATACTTGTGTAAAGTTTTGAGATAGAATATCGAAGAGTTATTTCTGGGTTTGGTTTTTATCTTTGAAACAAAAACGGCGATACATTTATGCCATTCTTTCAGTATTATCGATCCCTCTACCACCTTGGTAAACCGCTATGCAAGCATCATAACAAGCGTTTTGTAGCACACCTGGAACCTTGTCTATTTCGGGTGCCTTGTAGTTTTTAAGTTACTTTAGTACTTCAATAATTTCCGATTTCGCTATCGTCGTAGCATGACGTGATTATAATATTTCAAAATGTTTTTCCCGCTGTTCTAGCATAATTGTCTTTGTCGGAACGTATTCGTTCACTAGTTTCTTCCGATTTCTAAGCACTTTTCAGACCTTCTTTTGGGTGTCGAATTTATAGCCTTTCTTTCTTCTATTAACTTTCAAGTTTCGTCTGATAACCATTCCTTCTTGTGCCTTTTCTTCACCTTTAGGATTGACTGGCTCACTTCAATAATGTTATATTTCAATTATTGGTCCCAACTAGCTTCTTGTTGTTCTATTTGTTTCTTTACTAATGTTCTAGCACAAGCTCGCAAAAGAAGCAGCCCGTAATGCAATGACCGGTCCAGAACCTGGTCTAAGCATTCAGAAAAACCAAGCCCGCTCAGCTATTAATGAATGGGTCAACACCGCACACCAACTAAAGTGGAGAAACTACAATCAAGCATCACACTGCAAAAGATTGCTAAAAACTCCGAATCCACAAGCCACCAAAACCCTGTTGAGACTGAACAGAACTCGAATCAAGCAAGTAGTCAGTCTACTAACAGGCACTGGAGCATTCAGAGAATTTATGCACAGGATCAATATCTATAGAGATGAACCTGTTTGCAGACTATGCCAAGAGGATGATGAAACAGCCTATCATATCCTCTTTGAATGCCCAGCATTAGAGCGTAAAAGACACCAACTCGATTGGAGCCTTAACTCTATTGACAACCGCAAGCTAGTAGGGGACATTGCAAATCTAGTAAAAGATACAGATGTCGGCCTGCTAACTTGAAAACTCCCGACAGTACAAAAATCCCAAAGGGCTGACGTGCGCATGCCAGCAAAAGACAGTCGTGGATCTAAATCTAATCTAATCTAGTTTCTTCCGATTTCTAAGCACTTTTCAGACCTTCTTTTGGGTGTCGAATTTATAGCCTTTCTTTCTTCTATTAACTTTCAAGTTTCGTCTGATAACCATTCCTTTTTGTGCCTTTTCTTCACCTTTAGGATTGACTGGCTCACTTCAATAATGTTATATTTCAATTGGTCCCAACTAGCTTCTTGTTGTTCTATTTGTTTCTTTACTAATGTTCTAGCACAATCAATTCTTCTATATTACTGCTGTCTCTTCTAAATATGTGACCGAAGTATTTAGTAATTTTTCTTCGATGCTAGTGAATAGGTGGTATTGAGCGCTAAACAACTAAATATTATAAGTAATGTCCATTATTATAAATTCAACCAATAAGAAACATAACAGTTGCACTACGCAACATGTTTAATGACGTGATTATTTTTCAAAAGTAGTCGGTTATTTTTCAAATCGGCTTTTAACTGTACATTTTATTATATATATATTCATTTCTATTCTGGAAATGACCTATACATACATCTCTCATCCATAAATTTTAATTATTTAAACTGTGTAGTAAATTCAATATTGCAATGGTTTTGTGCTCTCTACAGTTATGTTTGCCCATTGAACTAGAATGCATTAAAAGTAAAACCGAGGCACAGAATTAATTATTTTAGTTCGTGAAAGCTTAGCTTACATTTATTGAGATAAATGCACAGATGGGTGCAGCAGAGTTTCACAAATTGTGGCAAAAGTAACATGAAAAGCTAGTTCAAAAGGATTACGTTCTTGGGGTCAGATTTAAAAATATTTTGGAAGTGAGAATGCAGTTAGACTGTATCTGACGATGGTAGCGTTAACATTTGCAGTATTATGTTTGTTATTGTAGGAAATGGTTTGTACAAGTTCAAAGTTATGAGCAGTATAGTGGTCAGAAAGTTAGGCAACGTAACTGAAGGGTGCAGTACGAGGATTAGACACGCTGCAAGAAGCAACCGACGAGAAATGTTGCAAAGGAGCAACCTACGAATAGCAAAGAAATAGAACGAAGGACATTATTGAGTGCATAATAAACTACAGAACATAACAGTAGGGTTAAAAACACAGTGAAAGAGCAGAGTATTAGGTCTAATGCATTATAACATAAGAAAAACGTTTATTTAGCTTGTAAGAACTAAGGATGTTATCAAAACCTTATTCTATAAGTTAATTTTAAGTATAAAACCTTATTTCTTTTTAGCATTTGTGGTGATATGTTGCTAAAATACCAGTCGGTCTTTTGTTTAACAACCACAGAAGAGACCTTTAAAATTATCCAGGCTGTTAACATTGTTCTACATCAGCTCCCAGAAAAGTTTAATTTTTGTTAATACAAACACATTCATCTAGTGCAGGTGTTGGTTTTATTTAACCACAAAAGTGTTAGGCACAATTGGAACCAGTTTGCCAGTCTTCAAGTGGTGTAATTTGTGATTATTTGTCGTCAACAAATCCAGGCTGGTGCGGTCCAGGTACGGGCTGCGTTCGAGAGTCGAAGCTGGTTAGATGCAGTTTGGTGTCTTCAACATCTAGAGGAGTCCTCTACGCAAAACTTCAGGCAGAGATTTGAGTCATCAGGCCTTTAGCAACCAAGGAAACAGAAAGGTGAGATCACCTTCGGAAGAACCTGCAAACCAGGTATTTTGTGCAATTTTCATCGTCCAGAACCCTTTTATTTTGCTGGGGCCTGCAAGATTGGAGTTTCCACAGTTTCCGATTATGCAGTGCGTCATTAGAAATTGTAGGAATTTAAAGGAAAGTTGTCCATTCGTTTTCAAGCTAAAATAATTACTGTTGGCGTCAATTGTACGTCACGCTAGAACAAAAACCGTTAGTGCTGTTGCTATGCGAAAATTAATTGCTGGGATTTATACGAGTGCACATCGCTTTGTGTTTTATGTCAATTTTTGAGGTTACCTACTTCGGATTTAGTTTTGGTGCATTCACAAGTAGAATCCCAGTTAAATTGGAGCTACTAAAAATTAGTTTGCTCTACCCAGTATTTCTAATTTTACGAACACCCCTGAGACAGAGTATTTATGTTCACCGGAGCAGCCGAATATTATTTCATATTGTCAAAATAAAATAAGGGCACAAAATCGTTCAATTTTGTTTATCAAATATTTGTACTTTTTAATACGCCTGAGATCGTGCACAGGCAGCACTATTTTTATTCAATACGTAAATTTACTCTCTATAGTTCATATATTGGTATTATATGAAACTATTAGACACTCAAAACCACCGTTTGCTAGGCAAAATTTCTATATACTTACACAATTTAACAGATTTAGCGTGATGCACTCGAGTTATAATTCCCGATTATTGCTCTTGTTATGATATTGTAGAAGGGCCACATATAAAACTGCCCGTATTTCTTTAAGCAAGTGTGATGTCAAGGATTATCTTTGAATACGAAACCACGTGCGCAAGCATTTCACCTTTCTTCCAAAAGGTAGCTGTAGGTTGGAGCATGGACTTCCATATTTTTACCTTAAAAGGCAGCCTTAAAGTATAGTTATAAATTAAATTCTAACATTCTCTGCAGAAAACGTTATTTTCGGAGAAGTATTTCGCAAAATATGTAAAACATTTCTGGGCTTGCTTAAAAGTGCCCGCATTATTGGCATAAAGGAAATAATCTGAACTTTCCACTTCTTGGCCCAAACCGCAGACTACATTCAGCGGTGAATGTTATTCACTTTGGAGCAGGTATTAACGCTCACAGCCGACCGTGATTGTTTAGCGAAGCGGTAGCGAGTGTTCGAACCAAAATTAGTGTGACGGGTTCATCAACAAAATTTTAACATGTAGAACCACAAATTGGCCGGCTTATGTCCCAGCTAAACTGTATTAAAACCAGATAATAACAATAAATTGCGTTAACTGTAATACACATGTGATTTTGTACAATACAGGTTTATTAGCTAACAGCGGCTTATTGCATTTAATGCCGACGTTCGTTATTATCCCAACAGATTGTGTGATCCTAAAGTATTTATGTTATATCTATAAAATGAAAAAGAATACTTAGAAATGTTTAAATGTTCTTGTTTAATTCGTAAGCTTCTGACTCATTCTTATTTGTATATTACGGCAATTGTTGTTTAGCAGTTTGTTACAGGCTAAAACGTCTCTAACGACGAGGCTCTAATTAGTATTAGTTTGTTACAGCCTAAAAACTACATTACGACAGGGGTGCCAGTTAGTTACACATAAACGGGACTGTGCGACATGATACTAATTAGCTAAGTGACTACCGCGTAAAATGACTCATAACGGAAGAGAATCACACAGGACCGCTGCTCCAACCTGTATCAAAAAGGGTGCCGGTGTCGCTAAGTGGAGCTGGGGTGGTCCCATACGAGACTATGCAGGGCAATGGTCTATTAAAAGAAAAGCAGATGTTAGATGCCAAGGCGTCACCACTTTCCTTCTTTTTCTTCCTCTTATTTTAGGCCAGTGGCCTGTTTTAACCACAAAGTGGTTCTATGAGCCCCCTTCACCCTTAGGCCGGGTAGGTGGCTAGCCTTGAACGTCGAAACTAAGGAAGAGTTCCCTTGTTAGAGTTTTACAAGAGAAAGAATACATAAAATCGCATGCAAATATTAAAAATAAAATCATAGTTAAATGAAAATGAACTGTATTAACAATAATAGGTAAATGAACAATGGTTTAGCAAATAAATGCAACAAAGCGTGTTAGTAAGGGTTAACTTCTTTTACGTAATGTTTTAAACTCGATAAAGGAGGTAAACTTAGCAACAATTAATTAGTAATAATAATAATAATAATAATAATCCTTATTTAGTTATAAACTATTTTCAGATTTACAGTTGTTTACATATTTACTTAACTAATAATTTTTCTTAACATAATCGCTTAGTTTTTTTTTAAACTCAGATATTTTTAGTTCCTTTAACTTCAATTGGAAGGTTATTATAAATTTTGAAGCCTTTATAAAAGAAACAAGTTTGGGAACTGCTTTTTGTAAGTTTGGGTAATCTAACATTCTGCTTATTTCTAGTACTATATGAATATCACAACCATAAACACTAAGTGTTGGGTCATATATTCAGGTAACAGGTTATTGACTGCTTTAAAAACTAGCAACAAAGAATTGAAATAAATACGTTGCTTCATACTTAACCATTGTAAACAATCTAGCATCGCAGAAATTCTTGTATATTTCGAACAGCGTAATATGATACGCTTGACTCTGTTCTGCTGTTTTTGCATTCTAGCCAATTCTTGTTCATGACATAAAAATAATATACTAGAGCAGTAATCGAAATGCGGTGCGATGATTGTTTTGTAAATCATAATTTTAGACTGTATACTAAGCTTATTAGAAATTCTACTGAATACGCCTATTTTCTTAACTACCTTTTTAATTACATAATCTACGTGTGCTTTGAAGTTTAATTTATCATCTATAATTACTTCTAAATATTTAACTTGAGATACCTTCTCTATTTCTAAGTTATCAATTTTTATTTAATTAACCGATTCTGCATTAGTACCTGATAAAATTATTGCTTTCGTTTTTGCGATATTCAGTTTCAGTTTATTACATTTTAACCACTTAGAAATAATTTCTAAATCTATATTCATTTTATTCATGGCATTTCTAACATCTTCGTCAGTAACTGTCACTAATGTATCATCTGCAAACAGATTTATGGTGCAATGTTTTAGATTCAATTCCAAATCGTTTATATACAAAATAAACAATAATGGACCCAAAAAAGAGCCTTGGGGTACACCCAAGTTGTTTTCCATGTAGCTTGACTGGCACTGATGGAAGTGTGTAGTTTGTAGTCGATGAGTGAGATAACTTTGAAACCACATATTTTCGTTACCACGTATTCTATATTTATGTAGTTTATTCACTAACCGCTGCCTGTCGATAGTCTCAAATGTTTATAATCTAGAAAAACAGTAACTACACTTTTATTTAATTCTAATTCACTTTTCCAATTCATGAGAACCAAGTTTAACGCCGTTTCACACGAATGTTTAGATCTAAATCCTGATTGGTTTTTACTTATAATATCATGTTCATCTAAAAAGATTTGGAGTTGATCTTTCACAATAAGTTCGATAATTTGCTCGTATACCGGTAACACATTTATTGGTCGAAATTCTTCGCACTTGTTAGTTAATTTAATATTAGGTACTGGAACAACTCTAGATATTTTCCATGATTCTGGAAAGCACCCTGTTCCGAGAGACTGATTTATTAATTTAACAAATATCTCACCTACAACTGGTAAGGCATCTGTAATTACAGTAACTGTAATATGGTCGAAAGAACCCATTCGTTTAAGTTTAGCTATTGCTTTTTTAATATCATTTAATGTAATTGTTTTAAATGTAAAAGTACTGATATTATCCGGAAACGTAGCTTCTTCAAAGCGGTCGTTTATAATAATGGACTTGTTTAGCTCTAATATACTATTTACAAAGTACTGTTTAAATTTAGTAGCAATATCCTGGGAATTGCTAATTTCATCTCCGTCAAATAAAATGTTTGAAGAAGTAGTTGTCCTTTCATTAAAGAATTGACAGTTTTCCACATCTTTTTCGGATTTCCACGACAGCTTTCTATTCTATTTTCATAATATTGGTTTTTCCTGTCCTTAATTTTATTGCTGTAAAAATTCCGAATACGTTTATAGTTTTGCCAGTCATGCGTGTTTTTTGTAAATTAGTCAAAGAACTGACTCATAAACAATCAAACTTGGCGGTAAGCAAATAAACGTGGCACAAATGCCGTACATACTTTAATCGCGACAACGTTAGGTTAAGCAGAAACATGAAGTCTGACGGTGATCGGTTGATTCAGCATATTGACAACTACGATAGTTCAACAGTAAATCTTACATTGTTAGCAACGTTACACAAACTAGCCGACACTTCGATTAAACCCTACGGGCACTGTAACCTATGGCACTATAAAACTAATACATAAAAGCGGTACGCACTTTCATAAGGAGTCCAGGTGGTTGCATACGGCGTCCGACGGAACTGCAGGTGGCCGCTCTCAAGCAACTGCCCGAAGACGCTTGCAGACTACAAAATAACACAGAGATGTTGCCGACGGAAGGGGTCTGAGCGATAGTAAGATCCTTAACGAGGGTAATACAAAGTTCGTGACAACATGGCAAGGGTTCTAAATGAAAGACGAAACTTTATGATGTCAAATAAGCAGCCACTGAAATTCCCACAGAAGTAATCCGCCAAACGGAGTTGACTGAAGCTGCCCACTTCGCAATGAAACAGCACCTCTCGGCTTAAGACATCCACCGACAACACTTCACAAACCCCCAGGGCCGACCGTCAACAAATACGTACAGTTAATGCGGAAAAAGTAACCTTTACTCTAAACACCAATAATTGCGATCTCTAATCGACGGGACTTCAAATATCGGAACATCTAAGCATGCGGCACGCACGCACAAAAGCAACAACCGTTAGCCGTTAACACGAAGATATGCAACAACCCCAGTAAAGGCCGGAAGGCCTAAACCTGGGTGAAAGGACACCTCGAAAACCACTTGTTGCTTATCGGTAGGCTGACGTTAGGCTCTAAAAGCAGCCTAAAATTTGCACACATGTTGTCAACACCTGGCCTGCGCCAGAGAAGGTGGGTTAAAACAGCTTGCTCCCTCTTATTCTTACACACACACAACGATTCTTTCTTAGAGGAATAATACTTGGTTTAAAAGTGACCGATGCAACAATATTCACGTCTAGAAACGGATCGATAAAATATACGTGTTCGTCTGCCTCGCTTGCACTCACATCAACCGATTCCTTTTAGTGCTGTAGTCTCCGTCCCAAAACGGATCGATAAAACGGAATGTATGCCATTTAAGCAGCTGAAGACACATGATTCGAAATGCTTCTGTACAGGCGGGATTTTAAATTCAGAGACGGGAAAATACCACAAATTCATAAAAATGAAAAATTTCGTCACAATTTTCTGTCAAGTTTTTACTTTGCGGAAATGATTTTCTAGCTAGATCAGTTCCTCTTCCTTCTTGTTTATCATTCATTCCTTGTTCACTAAAGGTCATCTCCCACAGACACAATAAGTATCGCTTAACAATTACCCGAATGCATGTAGAGGTTTTGAAGGTGCAACTTTTTGTTGTAACCTGCGCGAGCGAGAATTTCTTACAGCTGAAACTCTTCTCCATTGATCTGAATGAAACACTTTTAGTTTGTTGCTGAGTCGTAAATCAGTTTTGTCATGTAACAATCGCACGTTCTTTCTTTCAGTTTTTGTAAATAGAAAGTAAACTTTGTACTACTCTCCGGTACTCACCTTTGGAACTAGTTTAGTCTAAGTTTTGTGATGATTTCGCGTATGTGAATAACCTTTATCTATGTAAATTTTGTTTATTATCAAACTTAACCTTCCACACGTTCTTACTCAAATATTTACTTTATAAGGTCAGCTTGGCATAACCTCTAAATTCAAATATAGATCGCTAAATAGTTTTTGCTTTATTAAATTTCCCGGTGTATCAATTATGTTTTGTTAATTAATGTAATACTAGTTTAGTCATTCCATATAAACATGATAACTATCCTGCAGGTTGGGAGATGCCTTTGTATGATTCTAGTAAGAGCTCTTGTTAAAACTCAAATTTTCCGGTAAAGCAGATTTCTCCAATAAAAATTGTAAGTTGACAGTTAAGTCAACCCCTAAATTCGACACAACTTTGATTGTTATTATCAGATTTTCCCAGGATATTGCCCTTGAGATGATATACATACAATGTTGTTCAAACCTTGGAATCCTCCAGGGTTAGTTTTAAAGACTCGTAATAGATAAGGGGGAATTTCCTTCAGATCCAAAGATATTCAACCAGTTATCTGCACCAAATGGAAGATGCTGGTACTCACGAACGGGTAAATGCTTTCATTATTTTATGTCAGTTGAATTGGCAAATATTTAGCAATTATATAAATTATTTTCTGAAACATTGGAAAATGCCTGTATTTCCTCTCATTTAGTAAAATACATTTCCCTTACTCTGAAGCAACATATGACTGAACAGCCAGCGTAGTTACTACGATGATCCTTGCAGCTACATAAAATTGACGTTTTAAAATATAAATTTAACACTTTAAAAGTTTAAAACATCTAAAAGAGGTTATTGCATACCACAAACCTAAATTTTTCTTACAACTACCTACATCGTAATTTTAATATTCTGTCTAAACGAGTCTATGTGTCACGTTTGGTTTTAAACGTAGTAGTTTCAAACAATTTGGTTATCTTTCCAGATTAGTACTACAAATGCCAGAGCTGCACTTATATTCACGTTCGTTGTTCAGTTATTTGTCGGAATTCTATATTTATACTACCTCAGTTACAGTCCAAGTCCCACAACTTGATATGTCCACAGTGTCAACTCAAACATGTTTTGCTAATAGTCACTTCCGTTGTCATGTTTTCACATAGAGCTGATATCTTGCATAATGGTTTCTTCAAGCGGTGTGAAAACAGCAGCCAAAAGATAGCAGCCAATTTTAACGACGATACCCGAAGCAACCACAAAATCAAAAGATGTAGATAGCCACACACACTACCACGTATAAGCTATTATTCGATTTCCTTAGTTCAAAAACCATACATAGCCAGAAATACGTAAGGAATAAATATCTATATTAACAACAATATCCTAACAACTAAATAAAAGCTCTAATACATGCAAGCTGTCGAAGAGGGTAGCAGCCAACCCCAAAATATTCAAAAAATAATTACGAGAAAACTGTACATGGTGCCACGATTAAACTTATACATAAATTAAGTTGCCCCATAACCAATCTAACAATGCCCCTGTCAAACACTCGCAAGCCGTCGAAGGGGGTAGCAGCCAACCCCAAAATATTCAAAAATTAATTACGAGAAAACTGTACATGGTGCCACGATTAAACTTATACATAAATTAAGTTGCCCCATTACCAATCTAACAGTGCCCCTGTCAAACACTCGCAAGCCGTCGAAGGGGGTAGCAGCCAACCCCAAAATATTCAAAAATTAATTACGAGAAAACTGTACATGGTGCCGCGATTAAACTTATACATAAATTAAGTTGCCCCATAACCAATCTAACAGTGCCCCTGTCAAACACTCGCAAGCCGTCGAAGGGGGTAGCAGCCAACCCCAAAATATTCAAAAAATAATTACGAGAAAACTGTACATGGTGCCACGATTAAACTTATACATAAATTAAGTTGCCCCATAACCAATCTAACAATGCCCCTGTCAAACACTCGCAAGCCGTCGAAGGGGGTAGCAGCCAACCCCAAAATATTCAAAAATTAATTACGAGAAAACTGTACATGGTGCCGCGATTAAACTTATACATAAATTAAATTGCCCCATAACCAATCTAGCAGTGCCCCTGCCAAACACTCGCAAGCCGTCGAAGGGGGTAGCAGCCAACCCCAAAATATTCAAAAATTAATTACGAGAAAACTGTACATGGTGCCACGATTAAACTTATACATAAATTAAGTTGCCCCATAACCAATCTAGCAGTGCCCCTGCCAAACACTCGCATGCCGTCGAAGGGGGTAGCAGCCAACCCCAAAATATTCAAAAATTAATTACGAGAAAACTGTACATGGTGCCACGATTAAACTTATACATAAATTAAGTTGCCCCATAACCAATCTAACAGTGCCTCTGTCAAACACTCGCAAGCCGTCGAAGGGGGTAGCAGCCAACCCCAAAATATTCAAAAATTAATTACGAGAAAACTGTACATGGTGCCACGATTAAACTTATACATAAATTAAGTTGCCCCATAACCAATCTAACAGTGCCCTTGCCAAACACTCGCAAGCCGTCGAAGGGGGTAGCAGCCAACCCCAAAATATTCAAAAATTAATTACGAGAAAATTGTACATGGCGCCACGATTAAACTTATACATAAATTAAATTGCCCCATAACCAATCTAGCAGTGCCCCCGCCAAACACTCGCAAGCCGTCGAAGGGGGTAGCAGCCAACCCCAAAATATTCAAAAATTAATTACGAGAAAACTGTACATGGTGCCACGATTAAACTTATACATAAATTAAGTTGCCCCATAATCAATCTAACAGTGCCCCTGTCAAACACTCGCAAGCCGTCGAAGGGGGTAGAAGCCAACCCCAAAATATTCAAAAATTAATTACGAGAAAACTGTACATGGTGCCACGATTAAACTTATACATAAATTAAATTGCCCCATAACCACTCTAACAGTGCCCTTGTCAAACACTCGCAAGCCGTCGAAGGGGGTAGCAGCCAACCCCAAAATATTCAAAAATTAATTACGAGAAAACTGTACATGGTGCCGCGATTAAACTTATACATAAATTAAGTTGCCTCATAACCAATCTAACAGTGCCCCTGTCAAACACTCGCAAGCCGTCGAAGGGGGTAGCAGCCAACCCCAAAATATTCAAAAATTAATTACGAGAAAACTGTACATGGTGCCGCGATTAAACTAATACATAAATTAAATTGCCCCATAAACAATCTAGCAGTGACCCTGCCAAACACTCGCAAGCCGTCGAAGAGGGTAGCAGCCAACCCCAAAATATTCAAAAATTAATTACGAGAAAACTGTACATGGTGCCACGAGTAAACTTATAGATAAATTAAGTTGCCCCATAACCAATCTAACAGTGCCCCTGTCAAACACTCGCAAGCCGTCGAAGGGGGTAGCAGCCAACCCAAAATATTCAAAAATTAATTACGAGAAAACTGTACATGGTGCCACGATTAAACTTATACATAAATTAAATTGCCCCATAACCAATCTAGCAGTGCCCCTGCCAAACACTCGCAAGCCGTCGAAGGGGGTAGCAGCCAACCCCAAAATATTCAAAAATTAATTATGAGAAAACTGTACATGGTGCCACGATTAAACTTATACATAAATTAAGTTGCCCCATAACCAATCTAACAGTGCTTCTGTCAAACACTCGCAAGCCGTCGAAGAGGGTAGCAGCCAACCCCAAAATATTCAAAAATTAATTACGAGAAAACTGTACATGGTGCCACGATTAAACTTATACATAAATTAAGTTGCCCCATAACCAATCTAACAGTGCTTCTGTCAAACACTCGCAAGCCGTCGAAGAGGGTAGCAGCCAACCCCAAAATATTCAAAAATTAATTACGAGAAAACTGTACATGGTGCCACGATTAAACTTATACATAAATTAAGTTGCCCCATTACCAATCTAACAGTGCCCCTGTCAAACACTCGCAAGCCGTCGAAGGGGGTAGCAGCCAACCCCAAAATATTCAAAAATTAATTACGAGAAAACTGTACATGGTGCCGCGATTAAACTTATACATAAATTAAGTTGCCCCATAACCAATCTAACAGTGCTTCTGTCAAACACTCGCAAGCCGTCGAAGAGGGTAGCAGCCAACCCCAAAATATTCAAAAATTAATTACGAGAAAACTGTACATGGTGCCACGATTAAACTTATACATAAATTAAATTGCCCCATAACCAATAAAGCAGTGCCCCTGCCAAACACTCGCAAGCCGTCGAAGGGGGTAGCAGCCAACCCCAAAATATTCAAAAATTAATTATGAGAAAACTGTACATGGTGCCACGATTAAACTTATACATAAATTAAGTTGCCCCATAACCAATCTAACAGTGCTTCTGTCAAACACTCGCAAGCCGTCGAAGAGGGTAGCAGCCAACCCCAAAATATTCAAAAATTAATTACGAGAAAACTGTACATGGTGCCACGATTAAACTTATACATAAATTAAGTTGCCCCATAACCAATCTAACAGTGCTTCTGTCAAACACTCGCAAGCCGTCGAAGAGGGTAGCAGCCAACCGCAAAATATTCAAAAATTAATTACGAGAAAACTGTACATGGTCCCACGATTAAACTTATACATAAATTAAATTGCCCCATAACCAATCTAGCAGTGCCCCTGCCAAACACTCGCAAGCCGTCGAAGGGGGTAGCAGCCAACCCCAAAATATTCAAAAATTAATTACGAGAAAACTGTACATGGTGCCACGATTAAACTTATACATAAATTAAGTTGCCCCATAACCAATCTAACAGTGCCCCTGTCAAACACTCGCAAGCCGTCGAAGGGGGTAGCAGCCAACCCCAAAATATTCAAAAATTAATTACGAGAAAACTGTACATGGTGCCACGATTAAACTTATACATAAATTAAGTTGTCCCATAACCTATCTAACAGTGCCCTTGCTAAACACTCGTCAGCTTCCGAAGGAGGTAGCAGCCATTCCAAAGGTATTCAGAAATAGGTTATGGGAACGCTGTACACAGTTTTTCAATTAGTTCTGTAAGTCTTAGTTAATAGTACTGAAGTGGTGTGAAGGGTAGTTGTAAGGTTTAGTGGGGAACGAACTTTCCGTATCCCATGCGGTGTACATGTCCGGACCACTTTAATTGTTTGTTCTCAATTTCGTGTATAATAGGCTGTTGGTCCAGGTCCTTCCCTAAGCTGTGGCACCATGTACAGTTTTCTCGTAATTAATTTTTGAATATTTTGGGGTTGGCTGCTACCCCCTTCGACGGCTTGCGAGTGTTTAGCAGGGGCACTGTTAGATTGGTTATGGGGTAACTTAATTTATGTATAAGTTTAATCGTGGCACCATGTACAGTTTTCTCGTAATTATTTTTTGAATATTTTGGGGTTGGCTGCTACCCTCTTCGACAGCTTGCATGTATTAGAGCTTTTATTTAGTTGTTGGGATATTGTTGTTAATATAGATATTTATTCCTTACGTATTTCTGCCTATGTATGGTTTTTGAACTAAGGAAATCGAATAATAGCTTATACCTGGTAGTGTGTGTGGCTATCTACATCTTTTGATTTTGTGGTTGCTTCGGGTTTCGTCGTTAAAATTGGCTGCTATCTTTTGGCTGCTGTTTTCACGCCGGTGTTTCTTCAGTGCTTATTTCCATCTTTTTACAGGTGAACTTTTTCTTTACTTAGTCATACCCTCTCATTCTTAAATGCAATGTGCTTTATTAATATTCTTTTTCTTTAAGGTCGTACAGCTGCATCCACACGCCTTTGCTACTTCGTCAAACTACCTACCATGTTATGTAAACGACACAAATTAATGTGGCTCCATCGTCACGTTCTAATGAAATATTGTAGAAATTTAATATCAATATGGATTAACGAATAACCACAATAGTTGGTTCCACCGTAAATATGGTGTTTAATAAGATCTAGTAATATTTAAAAAAATGCTTTTGCCTGTATAAGATCTTCTAGACTTTATTCTAGATGACTTGGATTGTGCTCATCAAAACACAGTTGCAAACTCAAATAGTTGTATTATTTGACCTAGTAAATAGAAAAAATAGAAATCTAATCTTAAGTAGCAATGAATCCGTGAGTTCCTCACTTAAAATCACATAATAGCTGTTTCTATGCTATTGCGTAACTTATATCAAGCCTTAATTATCATATATCCCAGCTCCGATAGTATCGATTAGTAGTTGTACATGTTCACATACCAACAGCATCCTCTTCCCATTCGAAGCCACTAACAATTTAATTAAATTACTGCCTATAATTTGATTTACTGCATTAAATACCACGCGCCCTAAAACGCACCCACAGCGAACAAAATACCATGTCAGGCCCAAGTACCTGCAACATTCAAATTAAATTTGGCGACCATGGAAATGCTTGGACTGAGCGCAACCTAGATCGCTATTTATCATCGGGGCGGCGTTTTTGCGAACAATTTTATGTAGCAATTCCATTGAAAAATTGCACAAAAGAAAACACAGCCGTAATTCCGTACTAAATGGAATTACGGCCAACTGAAGCACCCCATTGAGTTGTTAATGTATGTGTTGCGACACGACAGCGTGGCCGTATCAAATAGGAATAGGGTTGTGTACGAATACGATATCAATCGGTCGCTGCGACCCCTACAACGGCTGAATTTTAAACAGAACTAATTACGGAGTTAAACACCGTAATGAATGCGATTAGCGAAATTAAATCTGCGGGTTATATTAATGATTAATGAATATTTCCAACGACACGCGCTGGCTTCGGGATAAATAGAATAAAACAAAATTTGCGCTAATTTACTGCATTTCATAAATTCTGATAAAACATCCGGCTTCCCTGCCTCAGCCAAACTTAATCGCACAATTCTACCAGAAAAGTTAAGATTACTGCTATAGAAACAGGTCGAAGGAGTCGAGGTTGTCTAAAGATAAACGCCAGTATTAATTTCATAAGAGTAATAAACTAATTTTTCCAGAAGTATTTGTGGCAACTTTGTATCTTTCTCAAGGTATTTTCATAGCTCAAATTACAATTGCTCTAGTGCTCAACTTTTCGATAAGGCTGTCAACACATTTCAGAAACAATTTCCAGTAATTAACAATACTATTAACAATTTAAACTTAAATTACTTGAGTTTATTGCTAACTAGATTCCAATTGTGGTCATGTTTCGTAAGTCATGTTATCAATTATAATAACTAAACTACCTTTTCGCAGCTGTTTGAACGATTACAGTCGTGGTTATTCTGTAACAGTTTGAGTTTTTTTGCCTTCTGTGCGAGCACGGCGCGGTCTTCCAAATCTCTCCATATTAACCCGCTGCCACCATCAACAAAAAAACTTGCATATGAATGTTGCCTCATGAAATAAAGACGTAGAAGCTATATTTGTGCCATGAACGTCGTTCAAACTAATATTTGATCGATCATGGGACAAGACAATTTAGTGGAATTAAGTAAAATCATGCGGACACAAAAGTGCTTTCAATTAGAATATAAAAACTAGTTCACGACATGTGCCAGTTAAACTATTTGTATACAAAACTCTGCATTAGCGTCATTTCAATGGGTCACGTTGCACTACTATAAGGAAGCTTTATGCAGACCGCTGCATTATAATGCTACTGCTGGGTCAGATTTCACACACAGTTTGTACCGGCAATGTATTATTATGCAAACGTCGTGTTTTTGGACCTATGCCAATAATAGGTTATGAGCTTAAAAACAGCAAACACGACACATATTCAATTACATATAAGGACTAGTGTTTGAAAAATAATTCAATATATTTCTAAACGCTGAAGTGTATTCATTTGTGACGAAGACACAAGCTAAAATTGTATTTAAAAGGGTGGTTAGGCCTGGCCGCTCCAGTTACATCTTATTGCAACCAAAAAACTTGATCTCCTTTCACAAAACTACCTGGTTCTACAATATTATACAAATTATGTTCCGAGATGCGAACTGAACGAGTGCAAGGAGTAATTCTCAGAACTACGCAAATCAAAGGCTTGCATAAATTCAAGAAGCGTCGCGGACAAACATAATACTTAATTTATTTTTAATGAATCTACCCTTACATTAAGATAACATGATCATAAATATCTAAACACAAGTTTTACGAAATTTCAAGATTAAAACTTTTTCCAGCCAGAGATTTATAGAGATGTGAAGATGTGCTGCAGATTGGCACCATTCTGCTCAAATGGTTACTTCTGTTGGCACCCGTGACAGAAAGTTTGACTTCTTGTCCTCTCAGATTTCGATTATGGTTCCACGTACCACACCTTTTTTTAAGAGTAGGGAAAAATCTTCGAAAGACACCGTGCTTATCTCGGCATGGCGGATTCACCGGGGAAGGGGACCCAAAAGCCTACCGACTAAAACAACCCCTTACTTAGTACCGTCGATCTGCTGGTACCACCTTTCGGTATATGTTCATGCAAAGCGAATCCATTCTTCATTCACGTCATTCTCTTCCTGTAATTTCTTTGACTAACTTTATATTATCACTATTGCTGTGTGATGATTTCACTGACGCCACATCATTTTGTTTATCTCTATCCCGCTTTCTTCGCTTGTCAAAATTCGGTCTACCACGTTGTCTCGGGTTAACACTACGTTTACTTTGTTTTGACAACTTGTACAACCAAAGATGTTGTGATCTGGTGTATCCACCTCATCACAATCTTTGTAGATAGCTTTAGAAACAGCCACTCACCGTCAAAACCTGGGATAAGTGGTATCCAATATCGCCATGGCTTCTGGTGAGCCATGGGTGTGTTCGTGGGATTAGTAGTATGGCCCAGCTTCGTAGCTTCTTGTTTTCGTGCCATTCTTACTGCCAGCTCTTTAATATCGCTTCCCACTCCTCCTTTCGCGTTGCCTTTGTGTTGTTGCCCGTTTTGGCTCTTTCTCTCACTAGTAGGTGTATCGGGATAATGCCTGCCGCCACAAGGACAGCTCTGGTTGTGACCGTTTCTACAGGCTCTTGCTATATGTGTGACGATTCTCTTCTGCATCCCTTCTAGTTTCTTCTTGTAGCCTTCCATGCTTATACTCTGTGCCCATCGACATATAGAAATATATGTCGATGTCTGTGCCTGTATTAGAGCCCCGTATAGTACATACGACGGAGTTGACGAACGATCCCATTAATTTTCTTCGGCTAGTGTTTAGCCCCGTCACGTTTTCGAGGAGGCGGCTCAACGCCGTTACGGCTTTGTCTGCCTTCTCTACTGCTGCGCCTTTCTCACATTCATTTCTATGACTATTCCCAAATATGTAATGTGACTTTGGCTTCTTATGTCTATTCCGGGTATTCTGGCTGTTAGTGTTGCTGCCTTGTTCCGTCCCGCCAACACGACCATTTCCGTCGTGTTTGGGGCCAGCTCGAGTCGGTTTCTGCACATTGAAATTTCTACGATGTCTGTCTTACTAGCGTCGGATCATCGGCGTATGCGACGGTCATTGATCCAGATGGCACTTCTTCCAATAGGGGCTATAGTAGATGTTCCACATGGTTGGCCCCAACACCGATCCCTGTGAAACATCACAAGCCATGCTCATACTTTGAGTTTTCCCTACTATTATCTTTCTATCCTTTAGGTAGCTACATAATTATAATCTTTCTTATGTAGTGCGAGATCTGTATTCTTTCCAAATCCGTTATAATGCCAACCCATGGGGCAGAATCAAACGCATTCTTGACATCGAATCTGACTAGTTTGACCTACTAGTGCTTGTACACTTGTTTTGCATCCTTTGCTGTGTGTAGAACTTTCTTTATGGTGTCAGTCGTCGAGCGTTACTTTATAAACCTCTATTGTTTTTGTCAGGCATTCCTTTACTTCTAGCTCGTCTTGTAGGTAATCTTTTGTTAATAAGCTGTTCCAATAACTTATCCATGATGTTCAATAGGCAGATTGGTCTATAGGTTCTCTTAGCATCCCCCTTATGTGGTTTGAGTATCAAGACCAGCCTGCCTACTTTCCATTCTTTGACGATATCTCCTGTTGTCCAGTGCTTCTTTTCTTATGGTCAAGTTTTTCTGGGTAATGACTTTTATTGCCTCAGAAGGGATGCCATCTAGCCCAGCTGCTTTGCCTGGTCTTACTCTAGCTATTGCCTCTATAAACTCTTTTTTCGTTAGTCTTGGTATTTCAGCTTGGTTGACTTCTATTGCTGGTCATGCTTTCACCGAGCTTCTTGGGAATAGTTCTTCAGCTGTATTCAATTGTTCATCATCTGACATCTCCACATGCGATCTCAGAGCCAGCTTGCCGGTGACTATGCGATATCCTATCAGTCCCACATCCCTCCTCGCATAACCTGATCCGTGCTCTTTCTTTAGATTTCTACATCTCTTTTTTAGGGCCTTTCTTGTTATTTTATAACTATTCCGTGCGGCTTCCTTACTATCCTCTATGTTGATCGGATTACGATTGGACCTTGTCATAGCTCTTCTTTTCTTAATACATTCTTCTCTTGCTGCTTTAATTGTGTCGTTCCACCAGTATGTCGCTCTCCGAGCCTTTGGGGTTTTCTTTCTCGTCAGAGCTACGCTACATACTTTAGTTATTGTCTTCACTAGGTCTTCAGTCGTGTAACCATACGTATCGTTTTCTAATTCCTGTTTCGCCATTTCGCAGAGGCGTACGTCGCGTTCTTTTGTGTATTTCCCTCCTTTCGTTCTCCGTTTTTGGGTAAGGTCTTTGTTATGTATGCTTTGCCGACGCTGAAGGTATATTGTAACGATTCGCCCAGTCGAAACGCGTTTTTGTGAATTAAAATCAATTCGCCCGTTCCAGCCTAGCGATTTCTACGTTACAAGTTTGAATTTTTCGCCTGCGCGGCCGACTACGTCATTGAGAGATCCCTGCTCCACGTATTGCCCTGCTCCCCCACTTAGAATGCCCGAGGTGGTTGCTTGACGCACGAAGCACGAAGAAGAGCTATAAAAGCCGCTTCTCGTCCGCATTCAGAGGGCAGACTTCATTCGTACATTCATCCGCATACATTCCAGTATCCTTCCAGCCCCAAATTATCCCCAATCCTGATCCTGTCCGACCGTTTAGAGAGAAATTTTCCGTCCCCACATTAGTATCTTCCCTTAGCTACAGTCGAACCCGAAGCCTCCAGTCTTGGAGACCGTGTTCCTAGCTAGTATTTAATTGAGCTCATTCCCCGAAGAATCAGCTTTCAGAAGCGACGCCCACGAATGGGAAACCGTTTCGCTGATTAAACTGATACCTGTTAATATCCTGAACTAATAAATTTTGAAACATCTCCTGGAGGACGTTAGTAAATAATTGTATCAAAATTTTCTGGAAGACATATTCGAAACGAGGGTTTAACAACCAGGCCGTTTCATATGTCAATTTCGTAACACAAAATAAATCCACCGAATAACATAACATTTGCGCGGCCCGAGCCGGACAAATTTCTTGTTAATAAAGGCCGACACGAAGTCGACCTTGAAGGCCCCTTTAAGATTGCACTTAATTTCTGTTTGACTACAGGACTGGACTTACCGTTCGAAACATCTCCCTGTCGTAACACCGGAGATCTGCGGCGCCCTCGAGGCCATGAGCTGTCGAAGTCGCCTCCACGAACCGGAACTCCAGATGGACAAACGTCGACAACTTTCCCTCCGGCCGCAACTCGCACACGGGAACTGGCAACCGGACGCCCAGCATAATTAATTAAATTCATTGTAAAATACATTTTATTTGATTTCTTAAGAGTGATACTTATGTTTGTAAATATTGAACATTATAATTAAACTGTCTAAAATTATCCTAGTGTTTGCTTGCTAATTTCCAAGTGTATATCTGGCTGAACCAAATTATCTCCGACTGAGAAAGATACCCGAAGGAAATTTATTAAATTCATTAGCCCTAATTAGCAGAGGGCTAGTACCGTTTCATGGCGCCCGAGCAGGCAACCTGAGCTCAGATATACATAGAGATTAGCAAGCACCCGCCGGAAGCTCCAGAACTAGAATTTGGCATCGATACCTGAAAAATATTTGTTTAAAATTTTGTAATATGAAAAATTTACAAAACCTGTTACAATATAGCCGTCCAGCAAAATCTTCCGGAACCCAGAACCAGTCAGAACCAGTGATGTCCAGTATAGCATTCCTAGATCCCTGTCCAAGTCTTTTCCTGATCTAGATAAGATCTTTCCGAAATCCCGTGTAGTCCAGATAAGATCTTTCCGAAATCCAGTCTAGTCCGTAAATCCTCCTGCAAACCTCAGGGATCAGCGGCTTCACTGCTGATACGGGATTTTGCGACCCCGGGGTGCCCTAGCTGTTTTCCGAAGAAACGCCAGCGTAGCAGCGTATTCCGCCACCCTCAGGGACCAGTTTGCCTACTGGTTCGGGCTTAGCGACCCCGAGGTACCCTAGCGAAGAAGGCGAAGAAAGCGAAGAAGGTGAAGATGGCAAAAGAATGCCAGGCCATGGCCGGAATGCCAAAAGATGGCCGGAATGCCAAAAGATGGCCGGAATGCCAAAAGATGGCCGAAGACAGGACAATCCAGGTGTCCGCCCGTGGAAGTCTTCGTGTGCCAGTTCCGCCGTTGTATCCAAAATTTTTCAGTCCCAGAGCCGCAGGTATCCGCATATAAGTGCCTGGTGAATCTGAAAAAGTGAGATATGTAAGATTGTGTGAATGCCGCCATAGTTAGCATGAATGCTTACCCTGAAAGATCATCCTTTTGAAGCGTGCTCTCTGTCACCGTGAACCCGGGTGTTGACAGGAGATAGTAGACTATAAGTCGAAGCTTGGAGGTGAAAATGCGTTTTCAGTGACAGAATCCTGAGTCCAGTATGCTGTTTTCTGGAAAGTGTACGCTGGTTTCCTCTAGTGAGATTGTTTTGTGAAAAAAGGTTATCCTGCAACCTGAATCCTTTCGCATACTTAGAATCTCCCAGTATGAATGTAGGTCGATACCGCGACCGATGCATTTATTCAGAGATGAATTCGCTCCAGAGAACCCTGCTAGTGTGATTACGTTGATACCGCAACTGTGTCCACTTCGTGAGTTTGAAACTCTTCGCTTAATCCAGATAAGCGTTAGAGTGTGTTCCAGATGAATGCACTTGTAACAGTACGATTCCAGAATGAATGCAACTGTGAATCCGCTCCGCGAGTTCGAAGCTCTTCGCTTAATCCAGATAAGCGTTAGGGATTATTCCATATGAGTGCACCTGTAACAGAGCGGTCGTTTTTAAAAAAAATGCGATTGATTTTAAAGTGTGATTGATAATACTGAAGTTTTCCTTTTGAAGTGTACTCATAGCTACCGTAGACCCGGATAATAGCTGGAGATTGTAGATTTATCGAAGCTTCAAGGAGAGAATGTGGAAAGAAAGTCGTTTTTTTCTGTACCAGTGCCTGTAAGTTTAATCCCGTGCACCTGGTTCCTGGATATTGTACGCCGGTCTCCGCTGCCTATGCAATTTCTCCCCAGTTGAAAAGTTGTGTGAAAGTGAATTGCCCTGAAACCTGAATACTTTCACATCACTAAATATTCCCAGAATGTATACTGAAAGGTATGAATGTTTTCTGTATCGAGATATCCAGGTATCTTCACGACGTCTTCTCCGCCGGTGGTCCTTCATTTTTCCGAGAGGAGGATCATGTGTAACGATTCGCCCAGTCGAAACGCGTTTTTGTGAATTAAAATCAATTCGCGCGTTCCAGCCTAGCGATTTCTACGTTACAAGTTTGAATTTTTCGCCTGCGCGGCCGACTACGTCATTGAGAGATCCCTGCTCCACGTATTGCGCTGCTCCCCCACTTAGAATGCCCGAGGTGGTTGCTTGACGCACGAAGCACGAAGAAGAGCCATAAAAGCCGCTTCTCGTCCGCATTCAGAGGGCAGACTTCATTCGTACATTCATCCGCATACATTCCAGTATCCTTCCAGCCCCAAATCATCCCCAATCCTGATCCTGTCCGACCGTTTAGAGAGAATTTTCCCGTCCCCACATTAGAATCTTCCCTTAGCTACAGTCGAACCCGAAGCCTCCAGTCTTGGAGACCGTGTTCCTAGCTAGTATTTAATTGAGCTCATTCCCCGAAGAATCAGCTTTCAGAAGCGACGCCCACGAATGGGAAACCGTTTCGCTGATTAAACTGATACCTGTTAATATCCTGAACTAATAAATTTTGAAACATCTCCTGGAGGACGTTAGTAAATAATTGTATCAAAATTTCCTGGAAGACATATTCGAAACGAGGGTTTAACAACCAGGCCGTTTCATATGTCAATTTCGTAACACAAAATAAATCCACCGAATAACATAACATTTGCGCGGCCCGAGCCGGACAAATTTCTTGTTAATAAAGGCCGACACGAAGTCGACCTTGAAGGCCCCTTTAAGATTGCACTTAATTTCTGTTTGACTACAGGACTGGACTTACCGTTCGAAACATCTCCCTGTCGTAACACCGGAGATCTGCGGCGCCCTCGAGGCCATGAGCTGTCGAAGTCGCCTCCACGAACCGGAACTCCAGCTGGACAAACGTCGACAACTTTCCCTCCGGCCGCAACTCGCACACGGGAACTGGCAACTGGACGCCCAGCATAATTAATTAAATTCATTGTAAAATACATTTTATTTGATTTCTTAAGAGTGATACTTATGTTTGTAAATATTGAACATTATAATTAAACTGTCTAAAATTATCCTAGTGTTTGCTTGCTAATTTCCAAGTGTATATCTGGCTGAACCAAATTATCTCCCACTGAGAAAGATACCCGAAGGCAATTTATTAAATTCATTAGCCCTAATTAGCAGAGGGCTAGTACCGTTTCAATATAGGTATTATGGTGGTAATTCAGGTTTTTTCGTCACCTATACTCGAGTTTTGCACCTTTTTTTAGCATGTCTCTTGTGCAGAACGTTATATCAATATGAGACGTTCCCTCGTTTCTCTCAAAAGTAGGACTGTGCATACGATTTAAAATGCATAAGTCTTTCCCACTTAACCACTCGCTAATAATTCTTGCTCCTTCGGTTTCGTGTGTAGCCCACTAGTAGTGAGATTCTATCGAGATCTACATTTGGGGAGATTCAGCATAAGTATATAGTTGCTTTGTTGTTCTCGGGGCATACGAAACGGTTTCCTCGCCCGGTTCTTCTTATACGTGTCACACCCTGTGCAACTGGCTAAAACAGCAAGAGTAGCCATATATTAAGATACTATGATACCTATGGCAATTCTGGCTTTTTTATTGTTATTAAATAAATGTTAATTAAATGGAAATCAAACATGAACAGAATTGGTGTTTTATTAATCGCTACAAATAGAAATATTTTCAGGATTAAACGGTGATAGATTCAAAAACTGTAATTGATTACTGATTAGTAATTTATAATTTAATTAGACTACCAATAGGAAATAGATTCCAACAACGATATCGGCAGGGTTTCATTTAACTCAATTCAATGTTATGATTTAATATGCTACTATGATATTGGTGAATGCTCAGATATTTAACGTAACGTAATTTATGCTAATCAGATTGTGTTAGTAAAAAGGTTGGCGAAGCGTCATAGAGAAAAAGTGCAGTTAGTTTTGTATTCATAGCGATGTGCAAGGCTGGTGGTTAATGAAGTTACGGGTGATGATATATTTTTCTTTAGGCAAAACGGTAAACGGTAATTCGAGTATAGCCTAGTAAAAACCGTTACTACTGTAAAATCGTCACTACTCTGTAACTACCGTCATTCCTCTGGTTCCTAAAAGTCAGAGGAATGATGTTTCCTAAATTATTTTGCGACTGAAGCCCCGTGTCTGGTATTTCTAACCTCAAAAGTTATAGGCGAATACATTCATATATTAGGAGTTATTTTGAAAGTATTTTACTGTGATTCTAATAAAAATCTGCAAATCGTACTTACCAGAGGAATGATATGGGCAACTGTGACACAACTGGCAAAAGTCTTTGCGTAAACAAAATTTATGAAACGGCACTAATAATTTCATTCGAACTAAACACGCTGTCAAATTACCCTAAAATACAATTTCCTACGTACGGCAGTAACAACTCGCACCATCCCATAGTGAATTATTGTTGAATTAAAATTGGAATCCAGAGGAATGACGAAGAAATTAATTACAACAGGTTTATCACATTTAATCAACAAATAAAAACTTAGTTAAACAAAATGTTGTGATTAATGTTTGAGGCCTTGTTTTGTTGTCTTATTTTGTGTATAAAAAGTTTAAATTTTACAGTAAAACTACACATGCAAATCACTAATAACGTTTCAACTGCGGGCGTGGATTGATATTTGAGCTGCTTGTTGCATAAAAATATTCTATAAATATTTCATCAAAATGGTTTAGAAGTCAATAATAAAGACGTAATAGGCTAACTAATTTTCAAGAAATATCGTAACTCTTTTGTATTTTAATAGGTATGTGGAAAATTCTTGTGACAACAAATAATGCAGTTATCAGAGAATCGCCCATATGCAGACTATATAATTTCAATTTTGCTTTTTAACTCGCGTGCCATAAAAATTTCACCGACAAACTAGAAATTATTGAGCTATGTAAAAGAAAACTTGATCGAATAGAATCAGTAGTAAAATAACGTAAGAAGAATAATCACATGCTAGTGACACTCAACAACAGCATGATAACACATGCTAATACCGCAAAGTATCTTGGAATGAACGTGGTTGCCAAACTACGCTTGAAAAAGCACACAAAAAGACAAGAGAATAGTTACATAAAGATATAGAAAATGTATTGGCTGCTTGGAAAAAAGTGTAAACTTTGAATGCACAATAAGTGACTCATATACAAACAAGTATTAAAACCAATATGTACATATAGTTGCCAACTTTGGGGCTCTGTAGGCAAGACCATCATTAACGGAATCCAAAATTTCCAAAACAAAGTGCATATGAACTTCGTGGATGCACTCTAGTACGTCAGAAACAGTGATACCATTGGAAAATAGGAATAAAAACCGTATTAGAGGAAATACATATTTTTCTCAAAAGCATGACATCAAGCTTCATCACGGTGTAAACGTCAAGAGGACTAAACTTTTGAGCTAATGTAGAGTGATGTGCAGAGTCAGCAAGAGAAAAAAACAGCGTAAAAGTAAAATGATAACATGAAAAAAGAGTGTTCAAAGATACTAGAACTGAGAAGACACTAATGTGTGAACTCTTAACATAAGCAAGCAGGCAGTTTAATTTAGATTGTGGCTAATTGTAATGAATAAAAAAAATAAATTTAGAAGCTGCCTATTTTTAACTCGTCTTCGAGTACGAGTTTCCGGAAAGCCTTTGGCCGGTAGCGTGGTCTTCATTTCTGCATCGATGCCGTTTACTTCCCTGAGCTCAGTTAAAATTAACCTGCTTTTATTGCCTGTAACTTATCTTCAATTTTTATACGTTAGATACTGTTATGTGTAAAAATTACGGCCTATGTAATTGGTCCAGGAATAGTAAGTGGGTAGTTATTTTCAAATATAGTTATTTTGAGATGACGAGACTTATGTCACAGCTTTTTTGTGGAGATACGTTTGGTTGGTCTGTTTTTCTTTCGAATTTCACATTTTCAAAATTCATGGACGTTTCGGCGAATTTCTTAAAAAGGTTGCTTACACAGATAGAATATTTTCTGCTTCCTGTGATCAGTTTTGGACAGATTGGTATGATTGCTGCAGGTTCTTTGTGTTAGATGTTTTTCGAAGATGCACGTTGTGGAATTTGGATTTTCAGGCATCTCACGATTTCCCAAATCACACTGATGTGTAGTACATTCAGTCACTGAAATTAATCTAGCACCGCTAGGATTCCAGGATATTTTAGAAATAAATTCACCCAGGCCACCTTTTACATTTTGCTAGCTCATCGTTCGTTCGTTTTCAGTGTTTACGTCGTTATGTTGAAATATTTCAGACACTTCTCCTTCTTTGTCATTGTGCCACCCGTTTAGAGTGTGTGTGTGTATTTTCGTCTTGGGGCTTTGGAGGTATTCCATGACGATTTAGAAAAACGATTCGTTATTAGTTGCTGGGTTGTCGATTCTGGTCGTGTGTAATTATTTTAACGTTCAATGAAAACCCTTGTGTGCCATTATATTATTGCGAAGCAGTATTAAGACTTTGTCTTATTAATCGTGGACAGCTAGTACACAATTGAAAGTGCAGTAAAAATATTGCCACACAAAAGACCTATTACGCAGAAGTATCTTGAAGTATTCATACGCATTTTAATTCAGTGCTTCATATAACAAGAGATCAATAAAAAAACCAATTAGGGTAGGCTGTGATACGTGTTATACGTTTGGCAGTACTGAAGTGTATTGTCAGTCTATGTCAAATTCGAGATTTGCAGGTTAAGTTTTGTGTCAGTCTGTGTGAAACAATAAACAAAACCTAACCTACTAATCTTGAGTTTGACATAGACTGACAATACACTTCAGTACTGCCAAACGTATAACACATATCACAGCCTACCCTAATTGGTTTTTTTATTGACCTCTTGTTATAAGGAATTACTTAAGTACAACTCTACGAAGTGAGATACCTTAATAGTACTTCTTTATATTAACACCTTACTCGGTGCACCAATTACGATATGTTCTGTGAAATAAATTTCAATACTAGCTCACTTAACAATCCTTAAAAACGCACAATTTTCTCAAGTAGGGACATGCATTTATAATTGTTCTAGATTTTAAATTACTTTTCTCGTTCAAACTCTATATCGTTTATGTAGATTATCGTAATATAAAGTGGAAGTTAAAAATTCACTTAACCTTTCAACTCAACAGTTTTTATAAATATAATTTCTCAGCGTAAACAGGTAATTACCGTTAAATTTATTAATCATAAATCTTCTCTTTCAGAAGCAATTACTCCAATCTTCTATTATAGACACTAGTCTAACCTTTTAAAACACTTCTTGGTACCAACTCACAGCAATTATGTAATTCTCTGCTACATATAGCTGATAAACCTCAACCAGTTCAGAAGATCTTCCTCCATGTACTTCACATTCTATGATGATGACACTCCTTTTGTATATGCCAATTAACAACACAAATTTTTATTTTAGATATCACTTTAATCTGGAAATTATTCGATTTTATTCGATTTAATACTATCTAATTTTTTAACATTTTAATATGTGTGTAATTCCTTTTATCGATAATTCCGCACCGCTTGTTGTTAATATTAAAACTCTCCTAGCACCCAGCCTAGTTACATAATATTCTTAGTTGTTGGTAAAATGTTGACCACTATTAATTAAATTTGACATTATTACATTTATTAAATTATGACTATGCGAGGTGGAAGAGATAATGATGGTAACGTAAGGAAGGTGTACATACACGAACATCTTTCTCTAGCCAACAAGGAAATCTTCAATCTGGCCAAGGAAAAAGCTAAAATGTGTAATTATAAGTTTGTATGGGTACGCGAAGGGAAGGTTAAAATGCGGAAGAACGAAGATTCGCCTGTGTTGACTATTAATAGCGAAAATGACTTTGCGCTTGTTAAATAAACTTAATTAGTTGCAGTATTTCTTCTTCATAAATCACTCTATTAATGGCGGTAATTAGAAATTTAGATGATATTTTGAATATTGATACTGTTGAGGTCTCTATTGTATAATATTTCATGTGCTTATTTAATTCAATGTCAAGTTTTTTAAATTTATTACAAATTAATATTAAGTATTATTTCAATTGTATGAGTGCTCTTACTCAGGGTTGGTTCGCCAAAATCTAGTAAGTTTGTTTGTTGCTATTTTATTTATCTGAATTGAAATATTTTATGAAAGTCGCTTGCTGTCAGCTATTAATTTAATACCGTGTTCAATGACACTTTTAAATTAATATGACATAATAAAATTCTTTACAACGTTTTTATGACCCAATAATGTTATGATAATAAACCTTTCTAATTGTCTTTTTATTACAGATTACTTCATATCTCTTTGTATTGACCCACCTGGAAACAGCTCCAACTCACCTTGGTGTGCCTCTCTCCTGCTATCCAAACTCCTACACCTCAGCTATAAAACACTGGGCACCAACAAACCGCCTTCCAACTTGTTACACCCCAAGACACCGGTAGACATTCACTCCTTCTCGAACCCCAACACAGCTGTCACTCCTGCAACCTTCCTGCGTCCAATTCCTCCTTGGTAAGTATACTTCCAATTAAGATGGTAAATTAACTGTGTCCTTCCTTAGCTCCTTATATCTCCATACACGTCGTCAGCATCCAGCACAATCTGCAACCTCAAACAGCTCCTCCCTTCGATGCAAGCAAACCGGTCCCTGTCAATTGGTCCTTGGTATTTTGTCTTATCTCCAACAGCTCCTCCTTTTGATGCAAGCACACTGGTCCTCGTCAAACTGGTCCTTGGTTCCTCAGGCGTAGTCCTCGAAAACTCCAAACAACAATAATACTCCAATTAATGTAACTCCTGATGACTTGTAATATAACACCAATTCAATTATATCCAAATCTATTCTTCTTGCTTCTACGCCTTGTTCATATGTAGATCCACCAAATAAAATGCACAAATTGTTGAAAAATCAACCATTCAACACAGGATTGAAAAATAGGTATTTAAATTATCGTAAGAAATTGAGTGACCTTCTAGCAATTACTAAAAGTAATTACTACGAAAGAAAGTTTCGAGAAAATAGATTGAATATGAAAAAACAATGGGAAACTATAAATGAAGTGACCAACATGAAATCAAACAAAAAAAGCATCGAAAAGGTAATAGGGGAAGACGGATTGGAAGTAACTGACAGTGCAAAATTGCCGAAACCATGAACAATTATTTTTCCACTGTTTCGAATGTGTCATTAGACAACGATAAATATCAAAAAGCTCAACCGTTCCTCCTTAAAAAAATTTTGTGCACATTTGCATGGATACCACTTCAAGAGGCCGAAGTCAAGTCGGAAATCCAATCCCTTCAAATGAACAAAAGTTGTGGATTGGATGGTATTGACTGTAAAACTCTAGGCAAAAATACTGACACATTTACGGGAGTTCTGACATATCTCTTTAATATGTCTGTAATCAACGGTATTTTTCCTAGTAAGTTAAAGAAAGCAGTAGTATCTCCAATCTTTAAGAGTGGAAAAGCGAGCGTTTGCGGAAATTATAGACCGATGGCTTTGCTATCAATAATTTCAAAAGTCTTTGAAAAGATCATCTGTAAAAGGCTGTTAAAATTCTGGGACCAACAAAATTATTTTTCTGAAAATCAGTATGGGTTTCTGCAAAACAGAGGTACGGAGCTGGCTCTCGTTACATTTACAAATTTAGTTATAGAATCTATTGACCGAGGAAATAATGTAACAGGCCTGTTTCTGGATATAAGGAAAGCATTTGACACTGTGTCATTTGATATACTTATGGAAAAACTATATTGTGCGGGAATTAGAGGCAATATACATAGGTGGCTCAATTCATTCTTAACAGGCCGTGAACAATGTACAAAAGTAGGAATCTCGTACAGCAATTTTAAGGCGATCTCTCGTGGTGTTCCCCAGGGCTCTGTCTTGGGTCCTATTTTATTTCTTGTTGCGATAAATGATCTTTGCTCAGGCCCATTTAAGGGGATAATTTTTACATTTGCGGACAATACTGCACTAGTGTATGCAAACCGAGATAACAATACAAATTACAGTGACATGGTACATGACATAAGCATATTGCATAAATGGTTTAGTTATAACAGAATGTCCACTAACATTAATAAAACTAAATATATACATTTTCATCTAAAGCATAAGAAAGTATTTCCTCAAAATGCTAAATTCCATTCATCTATAATTTGTAAACAAAACTGTACTTGCCCAGAAATACAACAAACAAATAAAATTAAATATTTAGGAATCATACTAGAAGAAACTTTGTCTTGGAAAGACCATGTTAGTGCACTCTTGCAAAGATTGCAATTTATTAGGATTTTATTTTGTTAGAAATGTATTTCCGAAATATATCTTGCAGATGATGTACCTAGCTCTAGTTGAGCCTTTGCTGAATTATGGGATTTCTATCTGGGGGGGAACTTACAACACAACTCTCAATCCGCTGATTGTAATTCAAAAATCTTTCATTAGATGTGTAGCGAGGGTATCGCCACTGACTCACACAGCGCTCCTTTTTATAGACCTACATATATTAAATTTAAAAAGTTTATATTGCACCACAGTGTGTAAAATAATTTTTTTTCAAGAGTAAATTTTTCCAGTTTCAAAAATACTCCAGTTCGCGATCAAAACAGGAAATTTATAAAGTTCCATTATTTTACAAAACATACTCGCAGAGGTCTTTTAGCTACTTGGCGCCTATCATTTATAATAACATTCCAAGCGAAGTGAAACAAAGTAGACCGTATATGTTTACAAAAACATTCAAAAACTATTTCATAAACCACCCTGAAATATCAGAACATCTGCTTAGGAGAATTCAGTAGAGTTTTATTTTATTTTATTTTATGTAACTAGAGTAGATATGGGTCATGTGTATGCGTGTTTTTTGTTTGCATTTCATTCGTGTTGTTTGCTTACTTTTAGTTATATTAAATAGTAAGTGTACATAGGATTTGCGCTTGATCTAGCCAATAATATCACGGTAAATTAAAAAACACCGATTCTACGCACAGCTTGGGGCTATGTAGAACGGTTTATTTATAAAAAAAGTGACTTTAAATTTAATATAACAATATCACACTAACATCTGATATAGACTCAAAATTTATTTATTTTTGGTTTTATTATATACTTCAACTCAGGAAAATAGAACACTTTTTTATTTATTAGTTCCAAAACAGTTTTTGTTTTGGTGAAATGTAGTTAGTTTTTATGTATCTATTTATCTTAATCTTATGATTTTTCATGATTTAATTTTGTTATATTATTTTTAAGCAACTATGTATTCTTTAAGCAATAATTAAATTTACTCACTTACTAGTAATATAACAAGGGCGATAAATACTTACCGATAATTTTGCACACGCCAAGGGTGGAGTGCTGGTTGCAATGAAAACTGTCCGGAGGGTTGCCCGAAGGCAGTTTTTTAAGGACAACCAGCACGATGACTTTTGGCACGGGCAAAATTATATGTAAGTATGCTGTCCGCGTTTATATTTTGAAGATTGTTACACAAAACCCGTATACGAATTATGATTTAAAATTGATCTAATAATGCAAAAAAAACTCTTAATTGCTTGTTTCTTACATTTATATTTCTAATTATGATACTATTTACGGTGTCGATAATCGGCCCTAGGGCGCTTATCAGGTAATCAGTTCGGGATTGGTCGATTTTCAAAAATGCATGGTTATCATTGGATGTGTCATGTGACAGTTACGTGTAATAATCGTTAGTAATATACCAAGGGTGAGACATACTTTCTGATAAGTTTGCACACGCCAAGTGTCGAGTGTTGGTTGCAATGGAAACTGTCCCGAAAGCTTGCTTGTAGATTATTACACAAAACCCATAAATGAATTATAATTTAAAATTAATCTAATAATGCCAAAAAAGACTCAAATTGCTTGATTCTTGCATTTCTAATTCTAATTATAGCACCATCTACTGGGTCGCTAATCAGCACTAGGGCTCTTATCTCTTGATAAGCAGCACAAGGGTGCTTATCAAGGAATCAGTTCGGGATTGCTCGATTTTCAATAAATTCGTGGTTCTCATTGGAGGATATCAGTCATGTGACAGTTGTGCGTAATAATCTTTGTAAATTCCAAACTACAAGTCATCTTCATAATTACTTCACAACTTCCAACAATGATTACAAATCCAGACAATATCGTTTTCCTCTGCATCTATATTCAAAGGTCCTTATGTCAAAACTGCATCCTTTCTCATTTCTGGTGCACTCTTGTTCAACTAAATTGAATTTTACCATTTCCCATTTTACACTTCTTATGGTATAAGTTCTTTAATTGGCGGTCTCCAGCTGTTTGTCGAGTCTTTATTAGTTACTACAATAATCTACTCACCCTTATGATCATGAACAGGAAGTAAATTGGCTCAATCTCACTCTCTAATTAACTCGCTAATTCAAATTTCCGTTGTTACTTTTATTCATCAATTATAATGCAAATAATATCATGTTAATAACAATGTATTATTATTAAGCTAGCAAATCAAAATGAGGTGTACATCCCGATTCTTTAATATTAGCTATTTAAGTAGCAAGGAATGTAAGGACCTATTAACATTTGAGGTAGGCAAGTACAAGCCAAGACGAAGTCGCGGCTTGTTGCCTGCCGAAAATGTTAATAGGCGATACATTTCGAGTTATCTTATTATATTTTTCCCGCTGCTTATCGAAATTTTCCTAGAATTTTGAAAAAATCATTTGGTTTGTCACCAGGATTAGTTTTCGTGAGTCGTGTTACCTGTGAGTGTCACATGTCACATAAACACTTGCAATTTCTAAACAAAACGTCTAAATCTGCATCCTGCTTTGCTAATTTTATTATCCTAGGAACTTAATAATAATATTAAGTTCCGTTGTCAAGAAAAAGCAGCAAACAAATATAATCACCGACTTACACGTTTTGTTACTAAGGCTACTTAACTGACTTACATGATCAGCAGCTGGAAAAATTATTTATTTAATATTTTATGCAGAAGCAAAGAAACGTTGCAGTATGTAATCTTTAACAACCAGGAACGGTTTTGTAATTGAAAAAAAATTAAAAATCTGTAAAGGGCTCTACGCAGAACTTCCCTCGTCGACATTGTGACACTAAATAATTTGAAAAATCAAATTAAGTTAGGAGTAAAAATATCTTCACGTTTCTAATAAATTAAATACATTTTTAAATTTAAAAAAATGTATGCCGCTGGAGTTTGAACCCGGCGCATCTGCGGCTCTGCAGAATGCTCGATCCTAGCCGAGGTTCCGCCGGAATTCCATCTGCGGTACCGCGTCTCTTCGGGAAAAGTTCAGCGCGCGCATCTCATGAAGAGCGCGGTGTAATGGTTGAAACATTTTTACTCTTTTGTGACATTATCCGTTGAGTCTTATTTTCGGCAAATGTAAAACCTGACCTATGTGAAAGTTATTACTTCCTTTTATTTCAAAATTAACACAAAAATAAACAAAATTTTATTTTTTTAAGGTGCTCACCCTGTATATATTTGTATGAAATTGTATCGGTTTCATGCGAGGTAGATATACAATATGTATGCAAAATATCGTCTTTTGGAAGGTGGAAGGTAATTTTTTCGTGATTACAATACTTCCATCGTCTTTAAGACGAGGGAAATAAAAATAGTACCTTTGCTTAGACTACTACTTCGATGATATCACACAAAATATAATCAAAATCCAATATCTATTAACACAAAAGCTGTTTAAGTTAAATTTCAAGGCTCTTAATTCTGTGCAAGCTGTAAATCTTTAGAAATATTTTCTACCCAATTCATAGCTCCTTAATTCTGCGATATCAAATTTATTAAGAAACCCAAATACTGGCGTTCCAGATTTCTGGGGCTTTGTCTCCCAAACTTTATCGAGTTTACTGTTAATTGTTAAGACTTTCATGGCTAATACCTCTCACTTCGAAAGGCGTCGTACTCGGGCACTGCACACAGTTGTGTGTAATGTCCTTGTTTCGAACTTTTGGGGATAATTTCTCCTTCCTGAGTTTATTAAGTCGCCGTAAGTAAATATTCCTTCTTGCTGGTGGCCTGTAATGTGCCTTTGTTTGAAAGTAATTATTCTGCTGTAATTTTATCAACTCCCTTAGTAGAAGACCTGCGAATATTACCTTCGCAATTTCAGCATTGCCCAGAAAAGGCAAATTAATATAACATACAACTCCATCTAGCCTTCATAGACTTCAAAAAGACATTTGACTCAATTGAAATGTGGGCCCTCCTCATAGCATTGAATGATGCCAGAATAGACTACAGATACACGCAGCTTATCAAGAATATATACGAAACAGCCACGTTTTGCGTTAAAATAGACCAGGATATACAAACAAATAAGATCAAAGTCAACAGAGGGGTACATCAAGGGGACCTAATCTCTCCCAAAGCTATTTACGTTAGCCTTAAAGAACATATTTAAAGAATTACATTGGGAGAATAAAGGTATTAAAATAGATGGATCATATTTAAGTAACCTTCCCTTTGCAGATGACATCATACTAATTAGCGGAGACTTAAATGAACTTAAAACAATGTTAGAAGATTTAGAACAGGCATCTGCAGCAGTAGGACTCGAAAACTAACTAGTTATATTTAATGAGTAAGCGTTTTGTTACGTGTAATTGGTTCCTAGGCAATATTTCAAATAATTAACTAATTTCTACTATTCGCATTTATTTCCCCACAGGTATCACATACATCTTGCCTGACTGGGTAGGCTACCCTATGTTCTTCTGCTGCTAATAAATTTCTAGTTTAAAATGTGATGTTATCAGGTGAGAATCCTCCATATTTCAGTGATTTTTTGTAGGTCCTCTTGCCAAAATGTTGGGAAGTTTTTGATAACTTGAATTGGAGGGCATGTGGCTGGATTCTCTCGTTCTTTTCCATTGAAAAAATCGTGCAAGCAATTTGTGTGCCCCCTCGGCGTGGTGCTTCAAAAAGTCGATTGGTTTGGCTAAGCCTCATTGGATGTGAACGATCTGGAAGCACAAATGCCTTTTTGACGTTCGAATTATTGGTTTGATGTTACAATTCTTACGTCTAACGCCTCTGCGGAATTGTTGAGCCAGATTTTACCACCTGCACGTCCACTCTCGGCTACCGTTTAACCCCAGGTTAGTTTACGATAGCTCCTACCTTTTTATAGAGGCTCACCTAGAAATTTTGTACGCTTTTAGCCAACTTTCCTTGGATTTCGCAGGGGTATTGGAAATCACTCTGCGCCGCATTCCTTGGACGCGCTCGGAAGCTTCGCCTACCTGCATTATGCTCGCTCGTCCTGGGCCTTGAAGCAAGACACCTGCGATAACCGCACCCGCAGACAGGAGCCGGCGGGCCCTCGATGTCGCTCCTGCAGGTGCGAAGCGGGACCACACGCAGCCTTTATGAATATTAGTAAGTAAGTAAGTAAGTAAGTATATTTGTTCATCAAGATAGATGTTTACAAAAAAAGACACATAATTCATTTACAAACAGATTTGACATAGTTAGAACATAACCTTTTAAATTGCGATACATTTGTTGCCTGTTTCGCTTCATCAGGCATTTCATTATATAATTTTAAACCTTTGTAATATAGATTTTTTTATGAACACGCTTTCGTTGTTGTAGGTAATCTAAAATTATTTACACTTCTTGTCTCATAACTATGTATATCTCTATTGTATACAATAAATTTATTTAAATATGCAGGTAATTTGTTATTAACAATTTTAAAGATCAGAATTAACGTATTAAAATAAATTCGCTGTTTAATACTAAGCCATTGCAGCGTTTCCAACATTAAATTGATGCTGGTTCGTTTATTACAAAATAGAATAATACGCATTGCTCTATTTTGCAGTTTTTGTAGACGCTGCAATTCACCTTCGTTGGCTATAAATAACACGCTAGCACAATATTCAAAATGTGGTGCAATAATTGTTTTGTAAACAAGTATCCTCGACCACAAGTTTAATTTGGAACTGATTCGCCCAAAGAAACCTATTTTTTTAGCCGTTTTACCTACAACAAAATCCACATGTTCCTTAAAAGATAGCCTATTATCTATTACAATTCCAAGATATTTTATTTTAGGGACATATTCAATTACTACATCGTCAACAATTACACTAGTTATCGTATCGGTTAATAATCGTCCGCTACTGATAACCATTGCTTTTGTTTTTGATGTATTTAACTTAACCTTGTTCAATTTTAGCCATTTAGATATATTTTTCAGGTCACTATTTAATTTATTTACTGCATCGTTCACATTTATATCGGCACTAGTTACCAGAGTGTCATCTGCGAATAAATTATATTGACAACCTTGCACTGCTGAGTTTATATCATTAATGTAGAGGATAAACAAAAGAGGGCCTAAAATTGAGCCTTGAGGAACCCCTAAACACACTTCAACTGCTCGAGAATCTTCACCTTCGTATCTAGTAATTTGCTGCCGGCCACATAGATAATTCTTGAACCATCTTAATTCGCATCCTTTTATTCCGTATTTTTCCATTTTTGCTAAGAGCAGATCTCTGTCGATTGTTTCAAATGCTCTTTTCAGGTCTATGAACGCTGCTACTATTTTTTTCCCATGTTCTATATCCTCTTTCCAGTTCACTAAAACTAAATTTAATGAAGTTTCACAAGAGTGATCTTTTCGGAAACCTGATTGTTCACTAATTAGGATTTTATTTTCCTCTAAATAATTTTCCAGTTGTTCCTTAGCTATATGTTCTATGATTTTTTCGAACGCAGGTAACATATTGATTGGTCTGAATTCTGAACTATTTTTTGTTCCGTTTACTTTGGGTATTGGACTAACAATCGCCGTTTTCCAAATTTCAGGAAAAATCCCAGTTGCAAACGATTCATTAATAATCTGCAACAGCATCTCTCCTATCACTGGTAAAGCGTCACAAATTAATTAAGGGTTAATACCATCAGTACTAGATTTGTTACTCATTTTTAAAACCACTTTCTGTAATTTTTCCAAGGTAATTGGTTTAAATCTAAATATGCTTGTGGTATTGTTTCCAATATCGCCTAAATTTATTTTACATTAGCTGGCCCAATACTTATGTGAATGTCTTGAACACTATCCACGAAATATTTATTAAACTGCTCCGCAATCTTTTTAGGTTCAGTCAATTTGTTGTTATCACACTCGACAAACTCAGCACTGTTGACATTTTCGTTCTTGATAAGTTGTTTCAGTTTTTTCCACATTAGTTTAGGTGATCCTTTGGATAAATCAATCTGTTTTTCGTAATATTTGTTTTTACAAGTTTTTAATGTACGGTTATAGTTGTTTTTAATATTTGTGTAGGAACTCCAGTCTGCAGCAGAATTATTGCGTTTAGCAATTTTATACGAATCATTACGTTGTTTTTGCATATTTTTTAATTCGGTAGTAAACCAGGGATTATGTTTATTTATATTGATTGTTTTCTGACTAATTAAAGCATTATAACATATCTTCATTTTGTCGACTAGGAAAATTGCTTTTTCATTTAAGTTAAGGGTTTGAGTGTTGACCCACTCATACTGTCCTAGTTTGTTTCGATATGTTGTATCCGAATAAGCAGATTTGTCAACAACAATTTTTTGCTGGATAACATTTTCACGCGTTTCCGCTTCCTGGACAATTGCCAAGGTTTCATGATCAGCAATTTTGCAATCTAGTATGTTTACGGATATATTAATAGCGTTAGATATCACTAGGTCGATTGTTGTCTTTGATATCGGGGTCACTCTTGTATATGTGTTTACTAACTGCTGCATTCCCAAGTATGAAATCAACCTTTGCAATCTTTTGCTGTATGTGTATTGTGTCGACATATCGATATTGAAATCGCCGATAATAGTGTTTAAATTTTGGTGAACGAGGAAGTGGTCACACCATGATTCAAAATATTCAAGGAATTCGGCATCACTGGAATTTGGGCTGTGATAAATAAGCGTATATATACCTTTCGAAAATCCTTTCGATATTTTGACACTTAAAATCCACGCATTTTTCCGTAACACACTGCGCTGAATATTCATGTATTTAATACCATTTCTGATGTACATAAGAACACCCCCTGTATGTCTCGAATCCGAGGCGCACTGGATAATAGAATATCCGAAAACAGCGATTTCACATTGATTAATTTCTTCTGTTACACATGTTTCACATAGCATTACTATAGACGGGTTGTATATCTCGATTAACGCCTCCAATTGTTCGAAATTAGCCAATAAACTTTGAATATTTAAGTAGAGTATTTTGTTTTGCGAGGTGCCGGATTTAGTTATTATAAAAAATTTACTTTGTTTCTCTCAATTTCCAATTTCCGCTTGTAAACAGGGCATTCCTTATTCCATGCTTCGTGGTGTATATCAATCTTTAGTTTTAGTTTATTTACTGCTTCTTTACAGTTCACGCATTTAATTTCCTCCTTATATAAACTTAGTGATAGCTAAATTTTTAGCGCTAGCTGTTTAATGGTATGATAGATTAGAGCCTGGCCCCTTTCGCTGTGTTGATAGCTATGTTTAATTCACTACCCTAGCGATGTGTTTAGTTACGACCACGTCGAATGTTCCGAAGGTGGCCTGCGGGTTCGTGCTCTGTAATGTATTATGGGCTGCGGTTAGTCCATTAAGCTAAAATAGAACGTTTGAACTCACCTGGGTTACGGCTTAGCTGTGCTTATCGGCGGAGCCTGCTGCGATATATTATTGAACCGTCGCGGTTACGTAACTACCAAAATTTAAGTAATTGAAAAGTAATTGAAATCCGGAATTAGTAGTTATTGCAGTAGGAGCGCATTCAATCCTTTTATTTGAAATGTCATAACAAGCCCAATGAGTTTGTTTTAGAGATCTCTTCGACCCCTGTATGGCCATGCAATTTGAAGATATTTCGCCCATTCTAAATTTTGGGTACCGTCATAGGGTCAGATAAAGCTAACGACCGGGGTTAAGGTTAGCGTATCGCTTGCATCGCTCTATTCCGCGGCACCTTGCTTAACAGGGTGCGTGCCAATTTGTACCTGCGATTCGGTAACTAATTGCTAGCCCGAATTATTCCGACGCGGTCGGCTTTGTATGAACCTTCGCCTCACGTAGCTTTTCGTTAATTGATTTTATCCCTTAGTGGGCAACATTGAAATCAAGAATCAACCTGCTAACCACTAGTTTTTTTCAATTTTATTAATAAAGGTCGACCCTCTTATAATTACTTATGCACCTCGCCCTTTTATATTTGCTTATGCGGCACCTTTTTAATGTGTCTATGCTAGTTATTTGATTGTTTGTATTTATTTATTATTGCCTATTTATTGCGATTTACTTATCTGTTGTAATTTATGTTTGCACTATAGAATCAGTTGTTTAATAAATGCTGTTATTAGTTCGCTTTGCTATTATTTGGTTTGCTGAGTTTTTCTTCTACCTTGGGGAGGTTCGACCCAAGGATTTGTCGACGTCGAAGACCTGGCGCCCTCTCCCATAGCTTTTTGCAGCTTTGCTGGAACCCCAACCATTCCCGACCGATAGATAATCGCCAGCCGGCAAAATACCAAATATAACTTTCGCCACCAGGTAAGGCCGACCCTTAATCCTTCGTCACAAAGGATTTTTCACGCCCAACGTGTGGGGCTCGACTACGTCGCTTGTTAGGTGGTACTATAGTGCAAACAAATTATTAGGATGTTAGGATTTATTGGCTCTAGGTGTTATGTGCTAGGTGTGGTTTTACAATTGGTCATTTCTAGCAATAGGATTGTTTATTGCATGCTAATTAATTACAGGTTTCGCTTGGGTTAGTCTAGATTAAGTTTTTTTGGATCATCTTGTCTTGTTAGTACAGCAAGATGGTATTTCGATTAGATGTTAATCGTTTGCTTGTCGATGAGCTCGACCATGAACTTCGAGTTAGGGACGTTGCCATCTAGGGCAATTCCCAGGATCAACGTAAACTACTCCGTGTCCGTATGAAGATAGACCTTCTTACTAATGTCACTTTCACTCACGTATCTCTTGACGCTACAGAAGAACTCGCGGTTTCCGAAAACAAACTTTATATTTTAACTGCCGAAGTTGATAGCTGTACTTCTAGGAACCTGGAAAATGACGTTCAACGTTTAGGTGCTCGACTTCTTCACGTGCAAGGTCGCTTAGGTCGCATTACAGCAGAGCCAGATTCCGCATCTAGGTTAGAGGCCCTGAACGATGGATTCGGTTACTTACTGCCTTAGAGTCAATACTGCAACTTTACGCAGAATCACAAGCTCGAAACGACACGACGGTGGCGACGAGTGATTTAAGCTCGGAGGATGGTTCAATAGCTTCGCTTCATGAAACTCAAGCTCACCCCCATAGTGCTGCTGCCACTACGTCTCAGAGAAATGTTGCTTTACCTATTCGAACCACTGGTAGCTCGGTTACATGGAGTCACCCTCTGTTTACTTCACAGTTTTCTGGCTCTCAGCCTATTCCCAGTAGCTCAACCATGTCGCCTGGTATGTATTTGGATTATCCGCCTTTTGCTGATGCCATTAATCGACGTTCTTCTGCTGCTGCCGGTGTCAACTATTCTGAATCGTATAGACACACTTCGACTGCCAATTATCTAGCCATCAATAAATGGAGGATCACCTTCGATGGAGGATCCGGCTTGACATAGCCCGGAATGTGTCCAAGGACCAACTCTTTGCTGCTTCAATAGAATCTGCTTCAATAGAATTGTTTACTGCGCACGCCCGTATTTGGTTCCGCTCAATTCGTAGCATCATCCCATTTTGGAGTGAATTGTTTATTGCTTTGAAAACCGCTTTTCTACCTTGTGATTAAGAGATCAGCCTGTGGGATGAGATCCGTAGTAGGACTCAAGGACCCGATGAGCCCGTGACGGTACATGTCGCCGTGATGAAGAACCTTTTCAGTTGCCCTTCCCGCTTACCTGCAGAGATGGAGCGTACAGAAGTCATGCGTAGAAACTTGCAACCCTACTTACAAGCACAATTGGCTCTCTACTTCCCAACGAGTATTTCTCAGCTTACACAGCTAGGCAAATTGATTGAGGACGCTAAAGTGCGATCTCCAAGGTTCAAAAACCCTCCTCCTTCAGGCCCTTAAACCCGACCTAGCTTATCATAAGCCCCGTTTTGGAGCAAGAGCTGCTGCTATTGAAGAGACGAGTTTCACTCCTACATCCGCTGCTGAAGAACAAGTCTTCAACGTCACAGGTACTCGACCTTATGGTGCTTGCTGAAAAAGTGGAAAGCCTGACCGTCGCATAGCGCAGTGCCTACACCGCGCAAGATGAAATGCTTTCGCTGCGGTAAAGCCGACTAGTAGAGAGGCCAAACTAAATTAACTCGTCAAATAACGATTTTCGTAGGACTGAGTAGGTTTATACCGACAATTGGTATCTTCTTATTCAGTGGTGTTTCCTGACTATGAAAAATCATGTTGTCGCTTTCTCAGCCTGTGGAGTGAGGAGCTATGACGTCACAAAGATGGCCATTCTTAGTTCCAGGTTTTAGTACAGAAACCGGGGTTTAACCCAAACATCCAAAAAGAAAGTTCTACCCAGCAGCAAACTGTTTAGTACTCTCCTCTTAGTAAGTGGTAAAAAGTTGCGCAACATTGCGCTTCGGGTTTAGGCGGAAGGGGGTCGAAAGCTAGAAAGGTGGTAAAATGGTAGGTTTCAACAGTTTTTCGCGAATATCTCATTAACTATGACGTTTAGCGCAAACTTTTTCTTATACAAAATTAATCTATATTTAATTTACAATAAAAATGGTCTTATGAATTTTTGACTTCTAGACAAGAGTTACGGAGATATTGAGGGGGCAATGATGTCATTATTTTCTAGTTAGCTTGGGATTCATCGTAATCACTTGAAAATGAGTATGTTTCGTTATAAAGAGTATGTTTCGTTATAAAAAGTACTTAGTAACGCATCATTAACATAAGAACATTTGTATGTGTGTATGTATGTATGTACGCCTATGTGTTTGAATCTGACAATATATCTACATTACTCCCCTCCTTTGTCGTTTTTATCTTAATTTTGCCTATTTTTCCTTTTAGATAATTCATCATATCGTTTTCCTCTTTCCCACTTGAGCTTTTAGAATTACAGCTACTTAAATTACTTCCATCTTTTTTCATATTTTCCTAAAAATATAAAATCATGTGAATAGCATTGAAACAACAAACTACAAACTTTATCTAATAAGCTTTAATACAAAAAATAATGGATTTTTTTTCGCAATACATGCTTTTCAGTAAATTCAATGTTCTTAAATGGAAAGTGGTATGTACAACGTACATGGTAGTTACATAATAATAAATTACAGCAATCAGTACCCTAAAAATCGTTAAGCTCTTTTTCATGTTGAAGATTATCTTTATCGATGCCGTCGTCAATAATTAGTGCATCTCTGTTGGTGCACCTATGTCCGGAGCAATTCTTGCACATATTAGAGCATTTCTAGCCACTTCAGACGACGCTCACAGTTTCTGACACACACCGTATTACAAGTGCAAACAATGAGGGAAAGCAATTTTTCAGGAGCAGCTGCCTTATGGTTGCAACTGGACGCAAATAACAGCCAATTCTTTTCCAACCCCACTTTAGCGAATCTTTATTGACATTGAGCCATTGCTGCACTTGATAGTAAACTCTATAAGAGTGTTGTTGTCCAGCTGCTAAAGTGGGGGAAAGTACAGCCAACCTCAAATTTGTGTGTACAGGCTCCTTTGCGATGGTCTGCAAATAACATTGAAGGCGCAGAGTATCCAAATTATCTGCATTTTTTTATGCAAATATCGAAATGAAGAAATGGTTCCAGCATCAGCTAGCGCATCTGGATCTGCATTTGGGTTGTTAAAAGTCAACAGCTTTGTGTAAAACTCCTTGTCACTTTGCACTTTTTCAGAAGGTTTCATTTTTCCCTTTCTAAAAATTGAAGAAACGGTATCACATCCGGCGAAAGTGTAAGCTGTCAAGAGAACATCCTTCATTTCCTCGATACCACGCTGTATGCACCAGTGTAGTAAACTTTTTCTTCTTGGTTACCTTTCTTCGGTACAATCATCTTCAACTGTTTGTTGGCTGGAGCATGAACAACCAACAGGACCAATAAATCGATGTCATTGCCAATTACGATAGCCTCTGTTTCCTTCTTAGATTAGTCAATTACTGTAAAAACGCCCTTGATGTCAGCACCGCCTTCTGCCTGAATCGCTTTGCAGCCAGCTTACTGTTGTGTACAGTGATTAGAGCAATCAGTTGCATCTTGTTTTTAGTATTAGTTAGAAATTTTTCTTGTCCAAGAGTGACATTAATTCCATCTTCTACTTTCACTTCAACATGTGTAGTAGTGGATGATCTGCGCAAATGTACGCGTATGTCGTCTTTGGTGCTGGGTGCTTCACCATAACCATCTCGCCTCCCCACTTCCTGGAACCCTTCATATAATACACTTGAAGCGAATATTACGAATTCATAGGGGCAATTTTAGAATTTTTGCCAAACAGAAAAAGTTACATTTTTACCCCCTCCATATATCCGTAATCCTTTACTCGACTGCAAAAATGAATACGACCATTTTTATTGTAAATTAAATGTAGATTAATTTTGTATAAAGTAAAGTTCACAGTAAACTTCACAGGTAACGAGATATTTGCAAAAAACTGTTGAAACCTACCATTTTACCACCTTTGTGACGTCATAGCTCGTCACTCCACAGGCTAAGAAAGCGACAACAGGAGTTTTTCTACTGAGGAAACACCGCTAATTACGATGGTATCACTTGTTGGTATAAACCTACTCAGTCCCACGGAAATAATTATTAATTCACTTGGCCTCCCTACTAGACGTCACGATTTGTACCTGCCCTTCCCGTTCGGGAAACGGGAACGGAAGGCGTTAATAGGCCAATTAACGTCGTCACCAGCAACGATATCTGAGGCCAATGTCGTCTCCCAATCTCGAGCAACGAGCCACATCTCTTCGGAGCATCGCATACTGCTCTATTTCATTTTAGGTCACGCCAGCAAAGTTGGGAGGCCCTATCTTCGCGTATCTGTTTACGGCAAGGGACTGCTTGGTTTGTTGGACTCCGGCGGGAGCTGTACCATTCTAGGTCGTCAAGGATGGGATGCTCTGAAAGATGTCTGTAATATAAGCTCCAACAAATCTACTACCTGTAGTGTTCCCAACGGCGAGAAATGCTACAGCATAGGTACGCTTACCATCCCCATCGTCTTAAGAGACCGTGTGCGAACTTTTGAAGTCTTGGTTATATCTACACTTACCGACTTCTGGAAGAGAATGGCCCTTGTACCAGACCTTCGCCTTGGAGAATGGACGTTTTCCAAAGCTTCGGCTGATGAAAATGTAAATGCGATTTGTTCTACTGAACACTTTACGGACGAAAAACAAGCCGAGCTAGATCAAACTGTAAGTGAGGTCTTTTACACGATAGGAGATGGCGTAGAATGTACCCACTTAGTGGAACATGAGATTAAAATGGATGCTGAGCCGATTAAACAGCGTTATTGCCCCCATCTCGCCTGCCCTCCAAAAGTATGTGAACCAGGAGCTCGAAGATATGCTCGAAAAGGGCATTGTAGAACCGTCAACCTCTGCATGGTCCTCGCCCATAGTGATGATAAACAAGAAGGATGGATCTAACCGCTTCTGCGTGGACTATCGCAAGTTCAACAAGGTTAGCCAAACTGATGCCTATCCGCTCCCGTACATCAGCAACATTTTGGACAAGCTTCGGGCTGCACAATACTTGACCACCCTAGATGTCAAGTCAGCTTATTTTCAGTTTTTGGTTTCCGCTTCTAGTCGCCCGCTAATTGCCTTCACTGTTCCCAATCGGGGTTTGCTTCAATTCTTTCGCCTCCCGTTCGGTCTTCATACAGCTCTGCGACCTGCCAACGTCTCATCGACCGAGTTATTGATGCCGACCTAGTACCATATGCGTTTACTTGTCTGGACGATGTCATTATTTGTACACCTACCTTCGACAAACACCTGGAGGTCTTGAAAGAGGTCATCTTCAGGATCGCAAAGACCGGCCTAACAGTAAACCGGGAAAAATGTAATTTTTGTAAGCCCGAATTGAAGTATCTTGGGTACGTCGTGAACTCCAAAGGACTGCTCTTCGACCCGGAAAAGGTTGAAGCCATTTTGAACATACCTAACCCCAACACGGCCCCGGAGGTTAGAAGGATATTGGAAATGGCATCTTGGTATCGGCGCTTTGTGCCTAACCTCTCATCCGTGGTGTCGTCTATGACTCGTCTACTATGGAAGAACCAGAAGTTTTTTTGGTCTGAAGAGTGTCAGACTGCTTTCAACACAATCAGGGATTGACTCGTTTCGGCCCCTGTGCTTTTCTGCCCGGATTTTAATCAGCCGTTCGCTCACGAAAAACGAAAGGAAGTTCAGCACAATGGAGCGAGAATGTCTTGCGGTCCTCTTCGCTATCGAGAAACTTTGATTGTACATCGAGGGAACTAAATTCGACGTTGTAACCGATAATTACTCGTTAAAATACGGCTGCAAGATTACAATTTTAATGTCATACATCGCAAGGGCAAAGACAATGTCGTACCTGATGCTCTCTATCCAGATCCGTGCCTATTATTGACGCGGTGACTGAGGACTATGGTGTTCGAGATCGGTGGTATGCCCGGATGCGTCTAAAAGCTAAAAACAGTCCTCAACACTATTCAGTTTGGCGCGTGTCGAATTCAAAACTTTAAAAACATGTTAGGAGCCCGTATCTGGAGCTCATGCAGGGAGACGAAGACTGGAAGATGGTACTTCCTAGAAATAGACGTCACGAAATGCTTCAACGCAACTATGACGATTCTACCTCGGGACATCCTGGCGTTTTGAAAACTTTATGCCGCATAGCTCAAGATGCGAGCAGACGTTCTGCGATGTTCGCAACTGCAAGGTGTGTTCCCGCACGAAGCCTGACCAACGGCCACCAGCTGGACACATGGGAGAACACACAAACATCTCGAAGCCCTAGGATGTCACTTGTATAGACCTCATAAGACCCCTACCTCGTTCTTCTCGTGGATATCAATATATCTTCGTAGTGGCCGATTGTTTCTCCAAGCTTCCTCTTATGTTCCTCCTCCGTAAGGCTACTACCGCTTCAGTTGTACGTCACGTTGAAGACAACCTATTCCTACTGTTTGGCGCCCTCTTTCATAGTTTTTTTTTGCGGTTCTGCTGGGACCCCGACCCTTCCCGACGAGTTAGTCAACTTAGGCCGATAATTACCAGTCGGCAAAATACCCAATATAACTTTCGCCACCAGGTAAGGCCGACCCTTAATCCTTCGTCACAACCCCTTTTTCCTTTTATATTAGCTTTCGTAATTCCTAATTGAAACACAGATATCAAATATAATAAAGCGGTTGAAGTAAATGAACGTATATTACAGACAATACATGAACTGAACAGTATAGTTATAATTTACAGACTAACCTAAAATTCTAGCATCCTCGCTCAACAGCCTCCGAGGTGTCCCTTCTCGCTACTCCAATAAATCAGCCCTGCGCACAATGCGAAATAGGCAAAAGTATCTACAGTAGAAAAACTGGTGCACGGGATAAAATCATAGTCAGATTCTTAAAGCTGCAGGTGAAACGGGGGTTTAGGTTATGTACTCACTACCTCTGTAATAGAATTTGGCGTACTTGATGACAGGAAAGTTCGACAAAATGTTCAGTGCTGACTATCTACAAATAGGGAGTTATTACAAAGCGCGACAATTACCCTACCATTAAACAATAAAGAAGCCGACCTGCGATTGACTAATTAAAATAATTGATGGTAGTAAAAAAATCGCAGATCAACCCCCCTACCGTTTATACACCACGGCAGCTCTGAAAACTCTTTACTCACCGCAATGGCCCTAGCTAACTCAAATATCGGCGGCCTTAGATCGTAGGTTCAAATCATCAGCTATGTACCCTGGAATGTCTTCAAAAAAGGAAAGGAAATGGAAATGGGCGCCAGAAATCAAAAGATTTCAAATAATAAGAAAAATAAACTACAAGTGACTAGCGTTTAATTAATAAGCAATAAAAAGACTTGTAGTGTCAGTAATAAATTATCAGAATAATTAAAATGCAAACAATTTTATAACAACATTGTGGACGTGAACTGAAGGTTGCGACACGCATAAAATTAAAAACCCCTTTCGGGTTATTTTAATAACTCTAAATTCAAATTATTCATGGAATATGCATACCTCAATCATTTAATAATACCTTCTGTTTAGGCTTTTGAAATAAAAAAGCGTGACTGTACCTTTTACAGAGGGTCGAAATACACTTCAAAATAGCAACTTTAAATACAGCATAATTAGATATAAGCATAAAAATTTAAATATTAAACCAGAGCATGTATGAAATTAAACGTTACATGTAAATAATGGCAAAATGTATAAATTTAAATTTCAAATCATTACGGGTTTAAAATGTTTAAATGGAAAAACCAGGTATCAAAGACAAGTTAATATATAATTCCGGAATAGCACTAAATAACCTCGAAACATAAGCTGGACGTAAACGGCAACAACCCTTGTTGAAATCGCCATGGATGTGCCGAAAATTGCTTCGAAGCATCTCCAAAAAGCGGCAAATACGCCGAACCCTAAGGAAAATATAATTACTATGGAGATAATAAGACAGAAAAGCGAAATCGTACCTGATCATAATCAGCCCTTAGGAAACACGCTGCTCATTAAAATTGGTTGAGCGCACGTAATTTGACTTGAACAAAATCAAACCTCGGCCGCGCGAAATGCGCCGCCTGAGGCGAGAAGAATAAGTGCCTCGGACGAAAATTTCGTTTCTAAAGGGAGACTCGCACTCTGATAAGAGATAGCGCAGGTCGAGAGGGCATCGTGCAAACGATAGGAACTTGATCCAGGTATAAAATACGCTGCTTTGGAAAATAGAAGAATTTGAAATGCAAAAGGATTTATAATTCAACTAAAAATATACAGGTTAAGCCTGAAATAATTGGATAAATGGCGAAACAATTAGGCTAAGTCAAAAAATTGTTTCAACCATAATTCTGCTTTCACATGCTAGCAAGGTAATGCTAAACATTCTCAATGAAAGACTTGAGCGCATACATCCAACTTCAAATACCAACAAACAGGATTTACTCAAATAGGAGAGACAGCTAGGAACTTGAATACTCCATTTTACATCGCAAGGATTTCCATAGACTAAATAGGCTCACCTTTGGATGGTCTTACAAGAATTGAGTATACCACTAGGCTCCGTTTCCATTCGCCGGATTCTTTTTGCCTGAATTCGATTCCCTGGAAATCTTTTGACCGGAATGCATTTCACCGGATATCAATATCGAGGACACTACGCTGATCGTGAAGACAACACCGGACGTGGTAGTGAAAACAAATATCAAAGACTGCAACTAACCGAAACAGGCTAGAACGAGACACAGTACTTGACCGAATTTCGTTCTATGACATGCACCCTACAATCCGGCAAAACGGAATCCGGCGAATAGCTGTGCGGTGAAATAATTATCCTGCGAAACGAATTCCGGCTAGTCAAAATCCGGCGAAAAAATCCGGCGAATGGGAAACGAATACGAAATAAGATGAATTCCTCTACAATTATTCAAAAGTTATTTAGAAGCGAAGACCCAGTATGCTAAAATCGTAGATTGTCAAAGCTTGTCTGAATTTATAACATTTGGTGTGCCGCAAGGCACTGTAATTCAACCTCTCCTATCTAGATTAACCCTGTAACGCTCTCTGGTATGACAGTTATACCACTGTGCATAATAGTCAATAATATTTGTTTTGAAACTTAATACTGTTCTGAAACGTCTTGTTTCCGTTCTACAGACATTGCAGTTTCTTTGTCTAATTTTACATTTTCTAGAAATATTGTAGTTATAAAACTACCCCCAATAAACCTTGGTGTAAATGTGCAGCTAGTATGACAGTATTGCCAGCGTGCATTCCGCGTCACGACTTTGAAGTGTGTACGCGTATTGGTGAAGCCTTTTGTTTCTTACTATTTTGTAGGAACAACTTTCAAGTTTTCAGCTGGTAAGACCTCTGTGAAGTTAGCACCACAAGTTCAAAAAATGTTATCTTTTTCAAGAGTTTCCGTTCCACCCCAAAAAGTTCTAGAGTTCTTTGCTATTTTTAAAAATAGTTCTATGTATTTAAGAGAAAAAAATGTGAATCGAATATTTGGGGTGCTTCACTTTTTCTTCGGGCATATACCACTATAACTCTTTTTCAGTCATACTTTAACAAAAAAATATATTTTCGAAAAAAATTCTTTCTATCGATAACTCTAATAACATTTTTCAATAGGACTCGAAGTAAAAACGATACGCTAATTTTTGGGTTTTTATTCTTGCAAAACGACGAAGTGCTGCAAGCATTTTTGCTACAAGTTATTTGAGCCTCTACAGTACCGTATTTTGCGTTATTTTGGAAGGAGAATAAGGAACTTAAGTGGATTAATAATTTTATCGGCTTTTAAAGGTTCTTATCTTTGTTCCTCGTTGAGAACTTCGCTAAATACATGTCAAGTTATTTTCCACAGTGATGACCGGCTCTTTAACTATATTCTTATATTTGTTCAATGTCCAGTTCAGTCTCATTTTACAGTGAGCTCAGTTCCAAAACTTTATGAACTTCGTTCGAAAATGTCGTTTTTATAAAGCTTTTAAAGTTTGTCTGAAAATTTGGAGCATTTCTGTGTTAGATAACGGGTAACATATATATTTTCATAGATACGTTAGTGATACTCTATATAATAACTTATATAATAATTGGTTTTTTTTTTCTATAATATCGATGGTGTGGTAGAAGCATTTTATTAAGTTTATTTTGTCGTTTGACCGTTCATCGAAAGAGTAGAGTAATGTAGAGGGGGGGAGGGGGTGGACATAACGGGATCGCTAAAAAAGGCGATTTCTTGGGAATTTAGATTCAAAAATACTGTGTGTAGTTGTAACTGTTCGGATTAGTTGCAGCCTTTGATTGTGTGTCTGTTGTAAGCATTCTTCATTACGTGAAAACACAATCTGATGTGTAACCGTTTATAAGTAAGCAATGGAAGGTGCCAAGTTAACCACTCAAAAGGCCTATTTGCGGGGGCACTATATAGTCGAGATCACCGCCATTGTGTTAGCCTCCCCCGAGAATCATCAACCTACTGCTTACCTGGGTGGCCCCGATATATCCAACTTTCACCATGTACTATCTTCCAGTTAACGAATACAATTCCCTATGTGCAAAATTATAATTATTAATAAAGTGTGTATTGGCTAATAAGGTTTAATAAATATGTATTCACTATAATTGGTTTTAAATCGCGCCCGCACTTCAGTAATACTTAAATGTTTACCCACTTACTAACTGTTATTATTAACAGTTTCGCTCCTTTATTCCCCAAATATCCACTGTATTTCAACTGTACACTGATACACTATGTGAATTTTGTTGGGATAAAGCCCGTGATCGGGTATTTTATCGCCAGCACTTAAAATTCACGTCTGCACTCTGCACTCGTTCGCGGACACTTCCGACTTGTAACGAAAAGAGCAAACATGAAAATTAATATAGAAAAAACGAAGACAATCATAATAGCAGCAGGGGAGAGAAGACATAATATTGCAATAGAAAAGAAAGAATGATCGTTTTACTCGCCCCTATACCTGCCCCGAGCAAGGATTCGAATGCAGCACCCGCCGCTACCGAAGGTATCTTCCGCTATCGTTCAAGACTTATGTGCCTAGTTACCTTTAATAGACGCATTTCAATTTTTAGCGGTCTCATTTATGATATCAGCATGTGTTTGACTTTTTTGACGATGATCTAAAGATTCTAAAGCAATAGTTGACGAATCACGTACGTACGCTAAACTAAATGGCACAATTCTTGACTTGTGGAAGAGTTGTATGCTCTTTTAGGCATTTGTGGGATAATGGGTGCCCATTGCCTGGAATTTGAATGTATTGATGTTCTGATTCCAAGTTGAGTGCATCAGGAATTGTATAGATGACCCTAAAACGTTTTTTGAAATTACTTATTTAGATAGGTATGTTAATTTCAGTCATAGCCTAGCTAAAAAAGGCTAGTCAGGCTGTTAGGTTAACTTCTATTCTTAACGCCGTTTGTAGAAATTGGTTAAATTTCGTGCATCTCCGTCTAAGCTCGGTCCTGCCCAATTACTTGTGCAAGGTTTAAAAGCATGACGCAGTATAAAATTAGACAGAGGGAGTTTACGCCGAAACAATGCGTGTAGTTCGCAGAAATCTAGTCGCCGTTGGAATTTCTAGATTGTGTGTAACGGGATAAATCGACAATTACAACAACTCTTCAGTTTGTAACGGTACGATACGGTATTTACGAAACGCCAAAACAATGCTAAACGACTAGCGCGTAAGCTAACTCAGAATCGGGAATGCAACTCATAGGACCGCTGCCCCCCACCCGCTACAAAAGGCTTTGCTAACTAGCTTCAGCGGAGCGAAAGGGGTGGTTCAACAAGAGATAACACAAGGGCAAACCACATCATTTCCTACACTAGAGAAATGCATGAGTGAACCCGCTGAGAAAACGTGGAACCATAACGAGTTTACCTTTCAACTTTAAGCTTGGCAGTATTCTTGTCAGCGAGCCGGTACAACACCATCGGACCTACCTTTCGAAAATCCACTTGATCAGCTGGCCAAACTACTCTTATACTGTAAAATACAATACGCACATCGCATGCACAAGAGCAAAGAAAACCACAGTTAAAATAACCGTTAGCCGATAATTGGCACACATGAACAACTACAAAACTTTGCTCAAGCACGTCACCGCAACCCCGAACTGTGCATGGCGTACGACCACTTCAAAATCCAACTGTTGGTTCCGAACGCCGGTTCGATTCTGTCCCAAAAACGGGCGAAGACAGCGTATCGAAAGACGAATGGCGCAACACCTCCAACTTGCTCTCTCAGGCACACGGCATCTCTCTCAATTCTGGCCCAGCACGAAAGCTTCTTCAACAAATTCACGTCTGCCGCGGAGCGATAAATGAACACGTGCTCGGCGAGAGCTCGGACTGGAGCGATAATACAGATGAGTGCGCTAAAAAGCCTCCACAAAACTCGAGACATTTATATACATGCGCAATAGTAATTCATAAAAGAGAAAATAATGCTAATTAGCCTTACATTCATGCAATCCACAGATGTCCTTACATGTGTGCATATATTTTTATTTCAGCCGTTACAGAGGAGATTAACGAAGCCAGATTTGCAGCTCAAAGCAAATATGGCTTTTGACCATCAGTCGAGTATTACCATTCTAGCGACCATGTAACTCTCTCGACTTCCCAAGTTGCCGCAAGGAAGCTTGGTCATTTGTGCCACAAGTGGTAACGCTGTTTCGATTTGTGACTCTCGATTTTTTTTGAAAGCATTGCAATACTGGCGGCAGGAGAACTCGATTTATTTTAAATTTATTAAGTAATGATATGGATATTAATAGAGATTTCCATACTTTATCGTCTTGTCTATCGTAGGTACTCGAAATATCGATATTATATCGAATTAGAATACCAAACGTCTGCGAAATGCTTCCATCGAGCTGGGAACTTCCACGCCGCTAGACCGCTTTTTGTTACATCTTCGCCTAGGCATCTTCTCGTCATTGGTGATCATCTCCCGCTAACCTGGAAATGATGCATTTCTTCTTGATTGCTCTACGTGTATCTTCGTACGTATCTGGTGAGCAAACTACCCGGTACTGCCTTGTTTCACTCCAAGGCATGAATAGCGTAACGAAGCTATATTAAAATGTATTTTATTATGTAATAAGATCATTACTGACTTTTAAAAAGTTGAAAAATGAGCTATTCCCAACTTGTAACTTTCCAACCGCTCAAAAAGTGATTGCCGTCGCAGAGGTTGGAAATGAATCAATCGCCGACCGCTGTGTAGGCAGGGACACTGGGAATCCTGTTCATCCATTCATGCGCGTCACAACCTGTCGTATCAAAATATAATAATTTTTCCAATTTATTATTGTTTAGAATAAAGTGGTTGCGAATAAAATAGTATACATACCACGGTGGAAAGTTTCATTCCTGTCTTGAGATAAAGTTTACCTCGACGCTACGCGTCTCGGTTAACTACTTAACCTCTCGACAGGAATGAAACACTTTCCACCTCTGTCTGTAATATACTATTAGTAACTTGTGCATGCTATGAAAATGTTGTGATTCTTGTCGGCAATTTACTATCCCTTTTGAAGTACCTGCATGCTTAGATTTCGGTTTATATTCGAGGTGCTACAATCTACATTTGTGTTACTGTATTTAAGATTAGTAACTCCGTCAGAAAATGTTGAATACCTCCTGACTATCGTTTGCATATTTGAAGTTAACCTTTCCATATTACTTTGTATTCTTGTGACTTTACAGAGGGAACTAATTAGATTAAATTAATTTTAAGATTACTACATCAGAATTTTGTGGATCTTAGTGTGTGTTCATTACAGTATTTAAGTATTATTTATCTACGACAATGTGTATAACTGACTTTTAGTTGGCAATTTTAAGTTGGTAAAACGACTATTTAATAACATGTTTTCCTCAGTTTACATCGTCAGTAGCGACGTGTTTAAAAGATTTCATTACGCACGTTGTCAGTAGCAACGTGTTCTAAAATTTATAACCACGCAAAGTTACGACCATTTCCTAGTAATCCTAATTTACATTTAAATAGTTTTTAAATTTACTGTGTTTTCTAGATTTTATCATAGATAAAATATTGTACGATACACCTGCGTAAAGCATCTTTAGTCACTCTGTCCCGCTCGTCACTAAATACTAGCTTTACGCACTTGTATCCTAAATTACTATTTGTTCTATTCTGATATAGTGCAGTTGCGCAGAGAGTGTTTTATAGGAAAATTGTTGCTGAAAGTATAGTTAACTGACCGAGATTCAGCTTACTATTTCCGTACGACTCTGTTGATGTTTTTTCGATGTTTTCTTTTACTTTGTGGCATTCTTACCCTACCCCTACGTTTAAGTAGCAACTAAACCCATTCCAGGTGCCTCAAACCGCCCTTGGCTCAACTAAAACCCAGCTGGAGCAAAGCATTATCATGTGTTGTTTTTTTATGAAGTGCCATTTTCTCTTGTAACAAATTGACGGTCATTTGTGGGACTTCTTTTTTGTGCTTAGCTGTTAGCAAGGTTTGAGAAATTGTTAAAGCAGGACCACCCATAAACGTTCGAAATTAAAAATTTAAACAAATATTTTATCCCAGGAAGTATTTAGTACTACCAAAAGCGTGATCAGTTACAATGCAGGAAGACTATAACGTAACAAAGAGCACACCTTAATATTAGCGCAAAGAATCGTACAACACCGTGCTTACAGCATTTGTCAGTTCAGTGTACGGCATGATGATGTAAATACGTGTGTTCTAAAGTAAGAGTTTTCTCAAAACAAAAATAAATCACTGCAGTACGCCCGGACTCTTTACGAAAAGAGAGTAGAAAGCAAGATTTATTAGATACGCTTATAATCATTGCTGATGATAGCGATTTGCGAAAAAATATTTCAAGGAAATTTCGATGATGGTGAGTAAAGATACTCTAATCAGAAGGGATGAGCAACCTCTTTTTACAACGGGCCAGCTACAATTTAAAACTGTTGTGCGGGCCGCATGTAAGAAACTTATGATAATACAAACACTGAATGATGAACTTAAATTATCTCTTTATTAACAAAATGAACCTAGTGTAAAAAATTACAGACATAAAACACTCATAAATAAAAATGCTATTGAAAAACAGCGAAAGATATAATGTGAACAAAGATTATTTTATGAGAAATAGGGTACAATGAGGGCTACACGAGAAATGTGGCGGGCCGCGGGTTGATCATCCCTGCCTAATGTATGGCTAAAAGTGCGATAGTTAACTCCTGCAGTATATTGAATGAGAAAAAACAAGGATGTGCAGAAACAACTTTTCCAAATCAATTATAGAAGTATTCTATTCAATCAACTAGTTGGAGATTGTTGGGGAAGAACAGCGTCGAAAACAAGTTAAAAATAATAACGGAAGATCCATGAAAAGGGAAAATGCTATTGCCACTCAAAGCTTCTCACTCAAGTTTCTATGTTATAGGCCCTATTAAATTGTACGTATTTATCATATTACCACGCATTGTTGGAAACAGTTTTGCGTTGTTACTGCTGCAAACAATTATTTATACCACTCCTCAAAATCAAATCGTCTTGATAGAAGCAACTAATTTCATTACTTGTAAAAACTATTTATCATTGCAACGCTTTATATGGCAATAATTTTATATACATATACAGTGACATCATAAATGATAAAGACCACGTGAGCTGTGACACTTGAGGATTTAGTTTGTAAACACAGTTGCAAGCAGTGTTAAAATGTGTGGCCTATATTACGTGGTTACATAGCCTTCATTCTTTTTTGTGTAAGACTAAAGCTTGTTTACAGGGAATTTACGGCAAATCTTATAAATGTGGCAGTAACATTAAAGGTAAAAATACAAAATAAAGAATAATCACGTTATTGTAAAAATAACTGTCTTGGCACTGTCGCCTGGAAGTAAGTAACTCGTCTAGTTCCTTCCCCATGCTTCAGTAGTAATGATTTTGCTAATTGGCAAGGGTCTTTAAAATTTTAAGTGCCCTACTGGGGTTTATACCCCTATTGGGACGATTTAATGGTCACCATTGCAGTTAAATTAGTAGGTTACGGTGTTGCCGCTTTGTAAATCTTTGAATCTGAACTTGCAAGATGTGTTACTTCTAAGATACGCCTATTTGAGTCCTCATATTCGTGTACTGTTTCAGGCTTTCGTGGTTACTCGAATTATTCTCATTAACATAGAATTTCGACTTAGACCGCGTAGTTTTTGTAGATGAACACCCAGCATTCTCTGGCTTGATGTGTCTTGCACC
>CALNHX010001836.1:0-203214 GCA_940337035.1 Agriotes lineatus | reverse complement strand
ATCAATCGATTTCGGCATTCTGTTCGATGCTTTGCAGGTACTCTTACGTACGGCTACCGCTAAACTCATCGCTGATGATGGTACGCCTCATGTTGTGCGAATCCTGCTGGATTTCGGTTCCCAATCGAACTTCACACGTTCAGATTTGTGTAAAAGGTTGAAGCTTCCAATTCGCGAAGTCAACGTTACTGTTTTTGGCTTAAGTAAAGCTACTTCTCAAATCAAAGCTAGGTGTGATATCAAGCTGCAAGCCCCTCACACCTCATACAGTATTGGCCTATCCTGTCTTGTTCTCGATGAGATTACAGGTACAACCCCAAGTCTTCGCGTCCAGCGAAACAGTTTCAAGTTATCAGATCTGTCCTATGACCAACCGGGCACCATCGACATTCTGATTGGTTCGCCCATTTTCTGGCAGCTCCTTTGTCTTGGACAAATTGGTCTAGGCCCAAATCTTCCCATCCTCCAAAAAACTCGTTTTGGCTGGATTGTTTCTGGCCCTACAGGCCCCCCTGCTGCGTACCCTGTACATTGTAATCTTAGCACGATCGAGGATGCTTCTGACCCCATTGCTACGTTTTGGCAACTCGAACATTACCCAGAGGGAAAGGTCCGCACAAATGAAGAGAACGCCTGTGAGGCACATTTCGTGCAAAATACGCAACGAGAAGCGAATGGTCGATTCGTTGTCTCTATCCCTCTCAAGAAACCTGTAGAGGTATTGGGTGATTCATTGCAAATCGCTCAGAAAAGATTCTTATCATTAGAGAAGCGGTTACAAGCGAACCCTGACTTGTCCAATTGCTATTCGAATTTCATGAATGAATATTCTAAATTAGGTCATATGTCCGTTTCAAACCCTAATTTAAACGAGATATCCTATTATCTGCCCCACCACGGAGTCTTAAAAGAGGAAAGCCTGACAACTAAACTCCGAGTTGTATTCAATGGTTCCCAAGCAACCACTTCCGGGCAGTCTCTGAACAGTATTCAGATGGTTGGCCCAACCATGCAACAAGACTTATTTTCCATTCTTGTTCGCTTTCGCAAGCATTTGTTCGCTATAGCAGCCGACATTGAGAAGATGTAGCGTCAGGTTATGGTGAATCCTAACCATAGGCCCCTTCAGAGAATCCTGTGGCGGTCCTCTCCAACTGAGCCTCTTCTGTCATACGATCTGAATACAGTTACGTATGGCACCGCTTCAGCGTCTTTTCTAGCCATTCGATGTTTGACCCAATTGGGCATCGAATGTGCAGCTTCAAATCCCGAAGTCTCTCGAATTATAAAGGAGGACTTCTACGTCGACGACCTTCTGACAGGCGCCGACACTCCTGAGAAAGCGCGTATACTCTGTTCAAACTTGAATCCGATTCTTGATTCAGGCTGTTTCAAACTTAGAAAGTGGATTTCTAATTCTCCAGAAGTTCTCGATGGAATCCCAGATCTCGATTTGCATCCTGGTGTTCTTGATTTCAGTGCACATGAGCACACAAGCACCCTTGGTTTGATTTGGTCCTTCAAAAGCGATCATCTGATGTTCAATATTTCAAATTCTACAAGTAGTAAGGCTACCAAGCGTAGCATCTTGTCTGAAATATCACAGATATTTGACCCGCTGGGTCTGCTAAGTCCATGCACCATGGGTGCCAAGGTTCTTTTGCAACAACTTTGGATGGAAAAGTTGAATTGAGATGAACCCGTTCCCAACGCCATACAAGAAAAATGGTTTACATATCGCAGTGATCTTCTCATGCTCAATGACTTAGCAATTCGTCGTCACGTCCTCTGTCGGCGAGTGGTTGAGATAGAACTCCATGGTTTCTGCGACGCCTGCAACAATGGTTACGGTTCGTCGATATACCTACGTTCCAAGAATCAGGAAGGGGAAGTACAAGTTTACCTTCTCTGTTCCAAGGCCAATGTAGCCTCTTTAAAGCCCTTGACAATTCCGAAGCTCGAGCTCTGCGGAGCTGTTCTTCTAAGTAAACTTTCCGTGCAAGTCATAAAGGTACTTGATTTGCCCATATCTAGAATTGGTTTGTGGACAGATTCCACAATAGTGCTAGGATGGTTGAAAACCAGTCCAAATCTTCTTAGAACTTTTGTGTGTAAGAGAGTTGCACATGTTCAGCAACTCACTTCTGATGCCACGTGGAGGCATGTTCCTACGGCGTCGAATCCTGCTGATCTTCTCACCCGGAGAATTCCTCCTTTAGTTTTAAAAGAATTAAGGCTTTGGTGGCATGGTCCCACCTGGCTAAGCAAAGGTGAGGCATCTTGGCCTACTTCCAAACATGTTCTTGCTGATTTTCCAGAATTCAAAAAAGAAGCTCAGAGTTTTTCTGTAACCTCTGTTGAACCATTTCCGTTCAATCAGTATTCAAGTTTGGCTCGATTACAACGAGTTACAGCTCATTGCTTTCGTTTTTATAACAATGCGCGGACCCCCAAAGCTGATCGCCTTTCTGGGCCCCTTTCTACAGATAAACTGCAAGCATCCCTTGCAAGGCTTGCAAGGTTTTCACAACGCGAGTCATTTCCTGACGAATTTAAGCTGTTGTCACAGAACAAGCCTGTGAAACAATCTTCTGCTTTGATATCCTTGAACCCCTATCTGGATTCCAAGGGACTGCTAAGAGTTGGTGGTAGGCTCCACAACTCTCAATTACCTTTTGACAAGAAGTTTCCTCTAGTGATTTCTGGCAAACATCCATTCGCCAAACTCCTAGTCTCACATGAGCACCTTCGGCTTCTCAATGCCGGACCTCAAATGCTGTTAGCTAATCTCAGAGAACGATATTGGATTACCTCTGGCAGAAATATAGTCAAGCAAGTGGTTCATCAATGCTTGCGGTGTTTTAGATTTTCTCCTAAGTTAACCGAACCCATAATGGGGGTCTGCCAGCCTCTCGTATTCAATCATCGCCCCCATTTCATACGACAGGTATCGATTATGGTGGACCGTTCATGATAAAGGATCGCAAAGGACGTAGTTCTAAACTAGTGAAGTCCTACCTTTGTCTATTCGCAGTGCACCTTGAATTGGTCGCTGACCTTTTTACTGAAACCTTCTTAATGGCTTTTTGCCGGTTTGTAGCTCGTCGAGGCAAACCGCTCCATGTCTATTCAGACAATGGCACTAACTTTGTCGGCGCTAATTCCGAATTAATCGAATTAGGCAATTTTCTTGCGGAACAAGGCCTCTCTATTTCCGAATCAGTCGCGAACGACGGGGTAGCTTGGCAATTTATACCCGCGCATAGTCCCCACTTTGGCGGATTGTGGGAGGCCGAAATTAAATCCTCCAAACATTACATATGGCGCGTTATAGGTAACGCTAGTCTAAATTACGATGAATTTAGCACCTTGCTAGCACAGGTGGAAGCGACCTTAAACTCCCAACCCCTGTCCCCTTTGTCCACTGATCCAAACGACCTTCAGCCTTTGACTCCTGCTCATTTTCTGATCGGTCGTCCTTTGGTGTCACTGCCTGATCCCAACGTCACTGAGATTGCCGAGTCTCGGCTGTCTAGATTCCAAAGGATACAACAGCTCCACCAAAATGTGTGGAAAAGATGGAGTAAGGAGTACATCTCAGAACTCCAACAGCGCACAAAATGGCGCACACACTCTTCGGACCTCCAGCCGCGTTCCATGGTCCTCATCAAGGATGACAACCTTCCCCCTCTGAAGTGGAGGTTAGGCAGGGTCACCGAGCTGCACCCTGGCCTTGACGGCGTTAAGCGTGTTGCGTCAGTAAAAACTGTGTCAGGGATCGTAAAGCGATCCTTCGCCAAGCTGTGCCCGCTACCTAGTGTTGTGAACTAGCACGTTAGCGTTTTGCGCAGTGTTTTGTAAAGCCCTTTGGCTTTCCATTGTTCGGGTTTTCCTGTATTACCTTAAGATCTATGTATTATTATGCACTTTATATATGTTTGATCTATTTACATGTTTTACTCTAGCTGTTACATGTCAAATTTGTACTTTTGCTATTTGAAAGGTTACCCTTTCCTAGGCGGTCGGTATGTTAAGTATTTCATAAAATTTGCCGCTTCGCTTGTAGTTCCGTATGGTACTATGCGCATTTCAGAACTCTTGGAGCTTACCTCCCCTCACCACTCAAGCTCCGTCTGTCAAACTGACTGCACTCGGGCAGGTCCGCTCCGAGAAACGCTAATTCATTGTTTACATGTTAAAATGTTCGTGTTAATTTATTGCAAATAAATTACCTACTTTGCTTTCAACGAGTGTATAATTTAGTGAAGAATAAATCCATACAGTCCACTACAGTTCAATCCGAGCTCGCAACCAGAAATTTCCAACATAGCGGAAAACTGGGAAGCTCCCCAACAACGGACTTATTGTTGAAATTTTTTTACTCTTTTACAACATTACCCTTTATATGTTGGGTCTATTTTTTGTCAAATGTAAAGCCTCACCTATGTGAAAATGACTACTTTTATTTATTTTTCAAGTTAAAGCAAAAAATAAACAAAATTTTATTATTTTAAAGTACTCGACCTGCATATATTTGTCTCGGTTTTATGTCAGGAATAGGCATATAATCTACATGCACAATATCGTATTCCTCCAACAAACAGTTTTTGAGTTATTCCGAAAACAGACAGGCAGACAGATAACAAGACAAAATTGAGAAAACCTGTTCTTCGTCATCTAGGGACCCTAAAGCGTGAAGGTCTGAATAAACCTCCGAAGATAATTTTTTCGCGATTACAATCCATTCTTTCAGTTTTTACTTTCCTTGTCAACAAAGGAAGTATTGCAATCGCAAAAAATCACCTTCCGAGATTTTTTCAGAACTTTTTTATGTTTCAGTGTCCCTAGATAACAAAAACAGCATTCTGTCCATTCGCTTTGAAAGCCGGCGAAGAAGAACGCAGCGAGTCCCGGCCTGCCAATGGTTTTTCCAGATAAAAGCTATCACCAGAAGACACGGCCATACGCCAATGCGCAACGCGCGGGAAAATAGCGTTCAAATTCGAAATTATGGCAGGCGGCGCATTCTGCACGTAACAAACCATGTACAGTGATCCCTTCCCAAACGGTTAGAGATCTACCTCTAAGCGGAAGATGTTCTTGTATATTTTTACTTCCTTTTACAATAAAGGAATTATTGATTCACCCCAAAAATTAGAAATTGAGTTTTCAACAGATCTTCACGTTTTAGAGTTCCCTGATCCCAAAAAACATATTTTTTTCATTGGTCTGTCTGTGTGTCTGTCTGTCTGTGTGTCTGTGTGTCTGTCTGTGTGTCTGTCTGTGAACAGAATATCTCAAAAACGGAAAGAGGTATAAGTTTTGTGTACTATGTAGATGCGACAGCAAGCTTTTGAAGAAAATTGCATAACCGGAAGTAGGTGTTTACTCTTGTGATTTTTCAATTTTTTTTCAATTTTTTCAAAAAACGGTTCTAACGATTTTTTTAAACTTTACATTTTTATTACATTTTTAATGTGTATTGATGTGAGATAGGTGATTTTCCAGTTGAATACTTCTAAAATGGGTTTCTATTGTTTTCTTTCTATTTTTTATTAACTCCTATTTTAAATGGAACACCCGGTATATTATTACATTTTTGAACTCAGCTTAAAATTCTAGAAAAAATTTGTCTCTTGAACTAACACTCTATTTTGTATCGTTTTTTTTTAATTTGTAACTTTTGAAAATTTTTGACAAATGCTTAAAAATTTAAAATCAAATTTTTGGCTAATTATAAGATCACTGTAAAAGGAAGTTGTGTGCGTGTATCACACCAGATTTTTTTCATTGGTCTGTCTGTGTGTCTGTCTGTGGACAGAATATCTCAAAACCTAAAAGTGATATGGCGTTGAAACTTCATATATAAGTTTTGTGTGCTATGTAGATGTGACAGCAAGCTTTTGAAGAAAATCGCATAACGGCAAGTAGGTGTTTATTCTTATAATTTTTCAGTTTTTTTCGATTTTTTCTAAACGGCTCTAACGATTTTTTTCTAACTTCACATTTTTATTACATTTTTAATGTGTGTTGATGTGAGAGATAGGTAATTTTCAGTTGAATACTTCTAAAATGGGTTTCTTTTGTTTTTTTCTATTTTTTTACTAACTACTATTTTAAATAGAACACCCGGTATATTATTACATTTTTGAATTCAGCTTATTTTGTACCGTTTTTGTAGAATTTGTAATTTTTTTAAATTTTTGACGAATGATTAAAAATTTAAAATCAAATTTTTGGCTAATTATAAGAAAGGAAGTTGTGTGCGTGTATCACACCAGATTTTCTTTTTGGTACTGTTTGTTCTCCAGGTTCGCTCCACATTAGTATTCTAACTATTAGAGTGAAACAGCGAGAAACGTATTTCTCAGGTAATCAAACAGTGCTCCCATTGATCCATGTTTCAATGTAAATGTTGTTGTGTCCATTTTTTTCGGGTTAAAACGGAATGTTCAGCAGACCGGTTATTTAATCCTTTACGTATAGGTTGCAGAGAAACCAGCGATCCATGTATTTATATCAAATACAGCATAACACCCTTTGCACCTCAATGAAAAAACAAATGTATTACAAATATCTTAAAAGTTTAAAGATAAAATATTTTAGATCAGATTCCAAATCCGGTTAGAAAGTGTTTTAATATCTACCGGTAAAAGCTCCTTCAGTTATCGCTAATAAAATAAACATATTACATACAACAAAATCTGGTGGCATACGGGCTCACAACTTCTTTTTACAGTGATCTTATAATTAGCCAAAAATTTGATTTTTAAACGTGTAAAAAAATTCTAAAATTACAAAATAGAGCGTTAGTTGAAGAGGCAAAGTATCTCTAAAATGTTAAGTTGAATTCAAAAATGTAATGATATACCGGGTGTTCTATTTAAAATAGAAGTTGATAAAAAAGAAAAAACAATATCAACCCATTTTAGAGGTATTCAACTGAAAATTTACCTATCTCACATAAATACACATTAAAAATCTAAGGTTTTAGAAAAATCGTTTGAGGGGTTTTTGAAAAAATTGGAAAAAACTGAAAAATCACAAGAGTAAACACCATACTTCCGGTTATGGGATTTTCTTCAAAAGTTTACTAACCGATCTAGATGAAGTTTCAACGTCATACCTCTTTTCGTTTTTGAGATATTCTGATCACACACAGATACACAGACTGATCGACACACCGATGAACAACAACATGTTTTATGGGTTCAGGGGACTCTAAAACGTGAAGATCTGTTGAAAACTCAATTGCGAATTTTTGGGGTCAATTCAATACTGCCTTTATTGTAAAAGGAAGTAAAAATCTGTAAAGGGTTACTCTATCTACTTCCCTCGCAAGTGGGCCTTGTCACGCTAAACAGTTTTAAAATCAAAAGAATATAGGGGTAGAATATCTTCACGATTCCAACTAGAGCACCTACAATCGTAAATTTAAATCCGTCGTCTCATCCACGGGCCCATCAAAGACCTATCCCGGTTTTGCAATGCGCGTCTGATTTAACAGAACGGATGTTAAGTATTTCATAAAATTTGCCGCTTCGCTTGTAGTTGCGTATGGTACTATGCGCATTTCAGAACTCTTGGAGCTTAGCTCCCCTCACCACTCAAGCTCCGTCTGTCAAACTGACTGCACGCGGGCAGGTCTGCTCCGAGAAACGATAATTCATTGTTTACATGTTAAAATGTTCGTGTTAATTTATTGCAAATAAATTACCTACTTTGCTTTCAACGAGTGTATAATTTAGTAAAGAATAAATCCATACAGTCCACTACAGTTCAATCCGAGCTTGCAACCAGAAATTTCCAACGTAGCGGAAAACTGGGAAGCTCCCCAACATGGTCATTCGAACCGGATCAGTACGAGCCCGATTAGCAGCCTAAACAAGGTACCACGAGCCCGAGCAGCAGCCCAAATTGGTCAACAAGGCAAGTGCAACACGCAGTTTCAATCGTCCCTAACGAGGAAGGAAGAGAGCATATGCGGTGCTATCAACGTGGGAGCGAGAAAGCCAAACGCCGAGTCCACAACTTGCAGGTGTGCAGCCAGCTGCCGGCGCGGAAGCTCGACGGCATTCAAACCGCAATAACGAGAAAGGCGGCACACACCAATATCAATGTAAGCTTAATTTCCTTTTTTGCGAATTATATGCATGAATTTGGTTTTCTATCATCTGTGTCTGCATGTGCATAACTTGATCTGCGTATTATCGCATAAACAAATGGTTTATCAGTCACATAAACATTTTAATTGCGTAAAATGCCAAGTTGTTTCGTCTGTTCGTGATTACAATATTCCCTGCATGTTTCAAATTGCAGTCGAATTATTCACAAGTTTATTTCGCGTTGTACCAGGGCCGTCTTTGCGTCGTAGCGCCAAGTTAATTTCGCGTCGTTATCAGGGCTGCCTTTACGTTGTAAACAAAATTCCGAGCCAGGGGCGTACGAAAGTTGCTTCTATCCGTTAAATTGTTTTAATTTCAACAATTATGGATTCGCTTGTAAGAGCACGAGGCTCTATTAAAGGCAAGCTTACGCGTTTCGCAAATTACGTGAAATCTTTGCAAATAATTCATGATGAAGATCAATTGTTATCTAGCACTCAAATTATTCAGTTGCAAAAAAGATTGAATGATACAGCCACCTTGTTATCAGAATATTATGCGGTTCATGAACAAATTTTAGAAAACAGTAAGGATGCAGAATCTGAAATGTAGCAACAAGTCGAATTTGAAGACTCTTATTATTTTGCAATCTCACAAGCTGAATATTTGATTAATGAATACAACAAGCAGTCTGATGTTGCACCAGATCGTTCTGGATCTCCTAACGGTAGCGTGAGATCAACGCATTCAAACTGCAGCTCGCATTGCAATACTCGAGCTGTACGCCTTCCTACCATCTCGATTCCTAAATACTCAGAGTGGTTGGAATTTCGTGAGATTTTTATTAGTTTAATTCATGAGAATCAAACGCTAACTAATACTCAAAAACTGCATTACTTAAAGGCTAGTTTACAGGGTGATGCAAGCCAAATTATAAAAAGTTTAGAGTTTACTGCGAGTAATTATACTCTAGCTTGGGATGCATTGTGTAATCGTTACAATAATCCAAGAATTCTGATTCATAACCACCTCAATGCTATTTTCGACCTTGAATCGTGCAGTAAGGAATCTGCAACTAAATTACGTACGATTAGCGATATGTTATTCAAACATTTTACAGCAATCAAATCATTAGCTACCGAAAGCGAGCTTCTTGATGTTGATATCATTTATGTCGTTTCTAAAAAACTGGACCCCACTACATTCCGTGAATGGGAGGTCCTTAGAAACCGGTCAAGTTCTGACCTGCCTAATCTTGACGAGTTCAAGGAATTTCTACAAAATACAGCAAATCTTCTAGAAACTCTAGAGGTAAAAAATATTAAGCTTGTACCCGAAAAGTCTACCAAGGTACATTCGAAATCATTTGTGTCAGGTACCCCTTCGTGTCCATTTTGTAAAGGATCTCATCCCTTGCACAAATGCGATAAGTTTGTCAAGCTGTCTTCTCTTGACAGAAATTCAAAGGCAAAAGAGCTCCGTGTATGCTTTAATTGCCTAACTCAGGGTCACCTTTCGAGCCGCTGTAGCTCCAAATATACGTGTAGAAAGTGCAAATCAAGGCACAACACCCTTCTTCATGACGACAAATCTCAAAATGTTTCTTCTAGTCAACCAGGATCTGCGGTGTCAGCAGAAACCCCTGTTGAACTAAATCAATCGATTTCGGCATTCTGTTCGAATGCTTTGCAGGTACTCTTACGTACGGCTACCGCTAAACTCATCGCTGATGATGGTACGCCTCATGTTGTGCGAATCCTGCTGGATTTCGGTTCCCAATCGAACTTCACACGTTCAGATTTGTGTAAAAGGTTGAAGCTTTTAATTCGCGAAGTCAACGTTACTGTTTTTGGCTTAAGTAAAGCTACTTCTCAAATCAAAGCTAGGTGTGATATCAAGCTGCAAGCCCCTCACACCTCATACAGTATTGGCCTATCCTGTCTTGTTCTCGATGAGATTACAGGTACAACCCCAAGTCTTCGCGTCCAGCGAAACAGTTTCAAGTTATCAGATCTGTCCTATGACCAACCGGGCACCATCGACATTCTGATTGGTTCGCCCATTTTCTGGCAGCTCCTTTGTCTTGGACAAATTGGTCTAGGCCCAAATCTTCCCATCCTCCAAAAAACTCGTTTTGGCTGGATTGTTTCTGGCCCTACAGGCCCCCCTGCTGCGTACCCTGTACATTGTAATCTTAGCACGATCGAGGATGCTTCTGACCCCATTGCTACGTTTTGGCAACTCGAACATTACCCAGAGGGAAAGGTCCGCACAAATGAAGAGAACGCCTGTGAGGCACATTTCGTGCAAAATACGCAACGAGAAGCGAATGGTCGATTCGTTGTCTCTATCCCTCTCAAGAAACCTGTAGAGGTATTGGGTGATTCATTGCAAATCGCTCAGAAAAGATTCTTATCATTAGAGAAGCGGTTACAAGCGAACCCTGACTTGTCCAATTGCTATTCGAATTTCATGAATGAATATTCTAAATTAGGTCATATGTCCGTTTCAAACCCTAATTTAAACGAGATATCCTATTATCTGCCCCACCACGGAGTCTTAAAAGAGGAAAGCCTGACAACTAAACTCCGAGTTGTATTCAATGGTTCCCAAGCAACCACTTCCGGGCAGTCTCTGAACAGTATTCAGATGGTTGGCCCAACCATGCAACAAGACTTATTTTCCATTCTTGTTCGCTTTCGCAAGCATTTGTTCGCTATAGCAGCCGACATTGAGAAGATGTAGCGTCAGGTTATGGTGAATCCTAACCATAGGCCCCTTCAGAGAATCCTGTGGCGGTCCTCTCCAACTGAGCCTCTTCTGTCATACGATCTGAATACAGTTACGTATGGCACCGCTTCAGCGTCTTTTCTAGCCATTCGATGTTTGACCCAATTGGGCATCGAATGTGCAGCTTCAAATCCCGAAGTCTCTCGAATTATAAAGGAGGACTTCTACGTCGACGACCTTCTGACAGGCGCCGACACTCCTGAGAAAGCGCGTATACTCTGTTCAAACTTGAATCCGATTCTTGATTCAGGCTGTTTCAAACTTAGAAAGTGGATTTCTAATTCTCCAGAAGTTCTCGATGGAATCCCAGATCTCGATTTGCATCCTGGTGTTCTTGATTTCAGTGCACATGAGCACACAAGCACCCTTGGTTTGATTTGGTCCTTCAAAAGCGTAGCATCTTGTCTGAAATATCACAGATATTTGACCCGCTGGGTCTGCTAAGTCCATGCACCATGGGTGCCAAGGTTCTTTTGCAACAACTTTGGATGGAAAAGTTGAATTGAGATGAACCCGTTCCCAACGCCATACAAGAAAAATGGTTTACATATCGCAGTGATCTTCTCATGCTCAATGACTTAGCAATTCGTCGTCACGTCCTCTGTCGGCGAGTGGTTGAGATAGAACTCCATGGTTTCTGCGACGCCTGCAACAATGGTTACGGTTCGTCGATATACCTACGTTCCAAGAATCAGGAAGGGGAAGTACAAGTTTACCTTCTCTGTTCCAAGGCCAATGTAGCCTCTTTAAAGCCCTTGACAATTCCGAAGCTCGAGCTCTGCGGAGCTGTTCTTCTAAGTAAACTTTCCGTGCAAGTCATAAAGGTACTTGATTTGCCCATATCTAGAATTGGTTTGTGGACAGATTCCACAATAGTGCTAGGATGGTTGAAAACCAGTCCAAATCTTCTTAGAACTTTTGTGTGTAAGAGAGTTGCACATGTTCAGCAACTCACTTCTGATGCCACGTGGAGGCATGTTCCTACGGCGTCGAATCCTGCTGATCTTCTCACCCGGAGAATTCCTCCTTTAGTTTTAAAAGAATTAAGGCTTTGGTGGCATGGTCCCACCTGGCTAAGCAAAGGTGAGGCATCTTGGCCTACTTCCAAACATGTTCTTGCTGATTTTCCAGAATTCAAAAAAGAAGCTCAGAGTTTTTCTGTAACCTCTGTTGAACCATTTCCGTTCAATCAGTATTCAAGTTTGGCTCGATTACAACGAGTTACAGCTCATTGCTTTCGTTTTTATAACAATGCGCGGACCCCCAAAGCTGATCGCCTTTCTGGGCCCCTTTCTACAGATAAACTGCAAGCATCCCTTGCAAGGCTTGCAAGGTTTTCACAACGCGAGTCATTTCCTGACGAATTTAAGCTGTTGTCACAGAACAAGCCTGTGAAACAATCTTCTGCTTTGATATCCTTGAACCCCTATCTGGATTCCAAGGGACTGCTAAGAGTTGGTGGTAGGCTCCACAACTCTCAATTACCTTTTGACAAGAAGTTTCCTCTAGTGATTTCTGGCAAACATCCATTCGCCAAACTCCTAGTCTCACATGAGCACCTTCGGCTTCTCAATGCCGGACCTCAAATGCTGTTAGCTAATCTCAGAGAACGATATTGGATTACCTCTGGCAGAAATATAGTCAAGCAAGTGGTTCATCAATGCTTGCGGTGTTTTAGATTTTCTCCTAAGTTAACCGAACCCATAATGGGGGTCTGCCAGCCTCTCGTATTCAATCATCGCCCCCATTTCATACGACAGGTATCGATTATGGTGGACCGTTCATGATAAAGGATCGCAAAGGACGTAGTTCTAAACTAGTGAAGTCCTACCTTTGTCTATTCGCAGTGCACCTTGAATTGGTCGCTGACCTTTTTACTGAAACCTTCTTAATGGCTTTTTGCCGGTTTGTAGCTCGTCGAGGCAAACCGCTCCATGTCTATTCAGACAATGGCACTAACTTTGTCGGCGCTAATTCCGAATTAATCGAATTAGGCAATTTTCTTGCGGAACAAGGCCTCTCTATTTCCGAATCAGTCGCGAACGACGGGGTAGCTTGGCAATTTATACCCGCGCATAGTCCCCACTTTGGCGGATTGTGGGAGGCCGAAATTAAATCCTCCAAACATTACATATGGCGCGTTATAGGTAACGCTAGTCTAAATTACGATGAATTTAGCACCTTGCTAGCACAGGTGGAAGCGACCTTAAACTCCCAACCCCTGTCCCCTTTGTCCACTGATCCAAACGACCTTCAGCCTTTGACTCCTGCTCATTTTCTGATCGGTCGTCCTTTGGTGTCACTGCCTGATCCCAACGTCACTGAGATTGCCGAGTCTCGGCTGTCTAGATTCCAAAGGATACAACAGCTCCACCAAAATGTGTGGAAAAGATGGAGTAAGGAGTACATCTCAGAACTCCAACAGCGCACAAAATGGCGCACACACTCTTCGGACCTCCAGCCGCGTTCCATGGTCCTCATCAAGGATGACAACCTTCCCCCTCTGAAGTGGAGGTTAGGCAGGGTCACCGAGCTGCACCCTGGCCTTGACGGCGTTAAGCGTGTTGCGTCAGTAAAAACTGTGTCAGGGATCGTAAAGCGATCCTTCGCCAAGCTGTGCCCGCTACCTAGTGTTGTGAACTAGCACGTTAGCGTTTTGCGCAGTGTTTTGTAAAGCCCTTTGGCTTTCCATTGTTCGGGTTTTCCTGTATTACCTTAAGATCTATGTATTATTATGCACTTTATATATGTTTGATCTATTTACATGTTTTACTCTAGCTGTTACATGTCAAATTTGTACTTTTGCTATTTGAAAGGTTACCCTTTCCTAGGCGGTCGGTATGTTAAGTATTTCATAAAATTTGCCGCTTCGCTTGTAGTTCCGTATGGTACTATGCGCATTTCAGAACTCTTGGAGCTTACCTCCCCTCACCACTCAAGCTCCGTCTGTCAAACTGACTGCACTCGGGCAGGTCCGCTCCGAGAAACGCTAATTCATTGTTTACATGTTAAAATGTTCGTGTTAATTTATTGCAAATAAATTACCTACTTTGCTTTCAACGAGTGTATAATTTAGTGAAGAATAAATCCATACAGTCCACTACAGTTCAATCCGAGCTCGCAACCAGAAATTTCCAACATAGCGGAAAACTGGGAAGCTCCCCAACAACGGACTTATTGTTGAAATTTTTTTACTCTTTTACAACATTACCCTTTATATGTTGGGTCTATTTTTTGTCAAATGTAAAGCCTCACCTATGTGAAAATGACTACTTTTATTTATTTTTCAAGTTAAAGCAAAAAATAAACAAAATTTTATTATTTTAAAGTACTCGACCTGCATATATTTGTCTCGGTTTTATGTCAGGAATAGGCATATAATCTACATGCACAATATCGTATTCCTCCAACAAACAGTTTTTGAGTTATTCCGAAAACAGACAGGCAGACAGATAACAAGACAAAATTGAGAAAACCTGTTCTTCGTCATCTAGGGACCCTAAAGCGTGAAGGTCTGAATAAACCTCCGAAGATAATTTTTTCGCGATTACAATCCATTCTTTCAGTTTTTACTTTCCTTGTCAACAAAGGAAGTATTGCAATCGCAAAAAATCACCTTCCGAGATTTTTTCAGAACTTTTTTATGTTTCAGTGTCCCTAGATAACAAAAACAGCATTCTGTCCATTCGTCTGTCTATCTGTTGGCAGCATAACTCAAAAACTATTTCTTGGGGGAAGACCATATTTTGCATGCACATTATATATCTATTGGTATGAAACCGACAAAATTTTGGACACATGTATAGGGTAAGCACCTTACAAAATAAAATTTAAAGCTAATAGTACGTTAATGGAATTGAGCATCTGTCATAATTGATATGAGACTGGTTATTTACATTTACATTGACATAAAAGGTGACAAGTAATTTCAATACAATTGAGAAATATTTGAAAACAAATTTACATAACGAAGTAACTAGATAATCGAACCAACCCTGAAAGAGTCTCAAGGCGCTATTATTTTTAATAATTAAATAATTTACTTCGACACGAAGTGTACGAAGTATTGAAATTTCCTCATATCGAAAACCACTCTGAGTCAAATGTCTCTAAAATTCGAGCCAACCGACTAATGAACCCATTACACCAAATCTCCGTTTCGGCTGTGCGGATCTTTTGGTAACTACCCCAGCCCACTAGATCCCTCCTTCGTTTTGGGGGGTGCCTAAACGTGCTGCGCGGTGTACGTATGTTCTTATGTGTACACGATTCCGGTCACCAGTAACCTTCCTGAAGCCTTGGATTGTTTTCATACGATAGGTCCTCCGAAAATGAAGGCAACATCAACTTTTGAGGTATGGTCGTCGGAATTTTTTTTTAAATGTTTTTTGTAAATAACTGGTTCATAACATTTCATTGTATTGCGAAACGGAGTGATGCTGAGTGTCGAAGTATTCTTGGAAAACACGGAAGGGCGCTTTTCTTGGGTGGGGGGGTACCGTATATTTTTAATATTGAAATTCTAACGAAATAATTCAAGTAAAAAAATAAAGCAGTCACTACTACGCTTTGATTACGTTATTTAACCCTGAATTATGTTTACTATTTCTAAATATGCAATGACGACATAGTGATCGAGATGATCAAGAAAGCAACAGATATAATCGTTCATGAGCTGAAAACACTGTTTAACATGTGTTTAGAACAAGAAAACATACCCGAAAAATGGAATGAAGCAATTATTGTAATACTTTTTAAGAACAGGTGTAAATGACAAAACATTTTCGAGTTAGATGTTAATATTCTAGGAATCGCTCCTGCTTGTTCTCAAACCAAGATTTTGAGAAAATCAATCAAATTAATTAATATACAGGGTGTTTCTAGAATCGATTTTTAAAAAATGGCCAAGAGTAAATTACCTTTATTAGAAAAGATAACAAAAAAAGTATTAAGGAAAGTTGTTTAGAATTAAGAGTGATTGTAGACTCTCAATTTTCAGACAAATGGCTTACTTTGATTTTTTTATTTATTTTTTATACCAATATACCTTTTATCGTAGCTGTAGGAGGCCCATCATTATTTTTTAACATATTAGTTCATAAATCAGTTAGAGTGCCTCCTACAGCCACGATAGAAAATATGTTGGTATAAAAACCCAAAAAATATTTTAAAAAATCAAAACAGGCCGATTTGTCTGAAAATTGAGTCTGTCATTACCCTTAATTCTAAACAACTTTTTTATACTTTTTTTGTTGTCTTTTCCGATAAAGGTAGTTTACTCTTGGTCATTTTTTAAAAATCGATTCTAAAAACACCCTGTATATTAATTAATTTTATTGATTTTCTCAAAATCTTGGTTTGAGAACAAGCAGGAGCGATTCCTATAATATTAACATCCAACTCGAATATGTTTTGTCATTTACACCTTATGTGAACTCAATCCGCGGACACACTGTATATCTGGGCCAAAGGGTAACATTAAACAAAGAAAACAAAAATACCGAGATTGAAAGAAGACGAAGACCGGGGTGGGCAGCATTTAAAAAACTAGAAAAGATCCTAACAAACAAACAAATAAAAAGATACCACTACACCTGCGATCAAGGCTATGTAATCAATGCGTCTTACCAGTTGTTACGTACGGCGCACCAACTTGGACATTTAGGAAACAAATTGTAGACAAACTCCGAGTGTCCCAAAGAGCCATGGAAAAAAAGATGCTAGGCCTCTCGTTACGGGATAGAAAACGTAACGAATATATAAGAAGTAAAACTAAAGTAATGGACGTAATAGGCAAAGCTGCACACTCAAATGAGACTAGGCAGGACATATTGCCCGAATAAAAGACGAAAGATGGAATGGAAAACTCATAAAATGGAGACCGTGGACGGGCAAACGCTCAAGAGGTAGACCAATAACAAAATGGACAGAATTAGGGGAAGCCTATGTTTAATGCTGGGCACAATAAAGACATAGAAGAGAGAAGAAGAAAATATACCATAAGTAAATAAATTAAACGTAAACAAATATTCTATCTTTAACTTTAGGAAAACTAATAAATCATATTAGTAGATAAACTAAAATGTTTGGTTTTTCTAATGTTAACGTTATTCAAAATTGAAAATTTTTTAAGAAATAAATAGTTAATCAAGTTCTTAAAAAAATATATACCCCTTTGATTACGTTATTTAACCCTGCATTATGTTTACTATGTACAATTAATTATTTCTAAATATACAATATGTAAATATATTAAACGTAAACAAATATTCTATCTTTAACTTTAGAAAAACTAATAAATCATATTAGTGGAGAAACTCAAATTTGTATTTTTGTTCACTATTTACAATTAATTATTTTAAAATATAGAATATGTATATAAATTAAACGTAAAGAAAAATACTCACAAATGAAATGTAATTTGTATTTTTTTAATTTTTTGCGGTTTTGGAACAACCACAAGCTGCACAACTAAACATAATTGTTTATTTGTCTTTCGTTACACCTTAAACACTAATATTTACACTTAAATCGATAAGTGATTATACACAATTTTGTCTACGAGCAATAGAAATACAAATAACGTTATATATTTTAATTGAAAATTAATATCATCAAGAAAATAACATAAACATTCAACTACCACCAATAAACTACCACAATTGAGTGATACTTGAAGGTTGCAAATGGCGACTTCTATCGCACTTTTAAGTACGACCAATAAAAGACAAGACTGCTTCCTGTTGTTTTATATTCAAAGGTAAGAACTTATGCTGCCGGTAGTTCGTCACGAGTACCTATGGCGAGAATTTTATTTTTTAACAGGTGAACTCAGACAAGCTTTCGCATTCAAATTAAATTTTATTTGTAGGATAATTGCCCCGGTTATCATGCTTACGCCGTTAACCAGTGGTTCGAAGAGAACCATATCCGGGTACTAGATTGACCATCCAAAGACCGGATTTAAATCCAATTGAGAACGCCTGGGACTAGATGACCAAATACATATACAAAAAATCTGGTGTGATACACTCACACAACTTCCTTTTACAGTGATCTTATAATTAGTCAAAAATTTCATTTTTAATTTTTAACCATTTGTTAAAAATTTTCAAAAATTACAAATTCTACAAAAACGGTACAAAATCGAGTGTTAGTTGAAGAGACAAATTTTCTCTAGAATTTTAAGGTGAATTCAAAAATGTAATAATATACCGGGTGTTTTATTTAAAATAGGAGTTAATAAAAAAAATAGAAAAAAAAACAAAGGAAACCCACTTTAGAAGTATTCAACTGGAAAATCACCTATCTCACATCAATACACATTAAAAATGTAAGAAAAATGTAAAATTTAAAAAAAATCGTTAGAGCCGTTTTTGAAAAAATCGAAAAAAACTGAAAAATCACAAGAGTAAACACCTACTTTCGGTTATGCGATTTTCTTCAAAAGCTTGCTGTCTCATCTACATAGTACACAAAACTTATATATGAAGTTTCAATGCCATACCTCTTTTCGTTTTTGAGATATTCTGTTCACAGACACACAGACAGACACACAGACAGACAGACAGACCAATGAAAAAAAATATGTTTTTTGGGATCAGGGGACTCTAAAACGTGAAGATCTGTTGAAAACTCAATTTCGAATTTTTGGGGTGAATCCAATACTTCCTTTATAGTAGTAAAAGGAAGTAAAAATCGCCCTAACACAAGAGACGAACTTCAACAAAATATTACAGAGGCCTGGAAATAACTCCGGTGTACTACACAAGGTAGGTAGTTTCTTGAATGCCCCAAAAACTATAAAAAATAATCGACTGCAACGGTGTGGCGACAAAATATTAATATAATTTGATCATTATAATGTTTTTATAAATATTTTGTTGATTTAATAAATTTGTTAGAAAAAAGTCTAATATTTGATCATATCAGCTGCTTGCGCATATCAGACTTAAGAAGCCTAGTTTATGCAACTAAAAGAGCTGAAATATGATGGACCATTGATCCAGGTGCGTGCAAAAATGTGTACCAGATTTTTCTGCTCCCGATGGTACTTATTGACTAGCTACCAAAGTAATTATTGCATCTTCCATTCCGGTTACGCTTATGGCAAATAGTATTTGAAGCGTTTCCAACTCATGGAATTGCCATGTTCCGTACAATTTTAGACAACCTGTATATTGCTGTGATAGGGCGTTATGATAATTGCATCCATAACTCACATATTATAGGTGTGTAGATACTGAACTTAGTTATATTCAAAATGCGTTATGTCAGAATGACAATATCAACTCAAATTATACTAAGTATGTTGATTTCCATGACGCGACGCCAAGGCTTCCCCTAGTGACAGCGGTGTACGTACAGAAACGCACGGGACGTTGACGAATACGGGAAATAGAGGGGACAGAAACAAGAGATTTGGTTGGAGTGTCAGGAGCAGCTTTAGCGGGATGAAGGTGCTAACGGTGTTGTGATAATGGGCTGACTTTCCAAAAATGTCGGTTTAAGTCTGTCTATGCTGATGTTCTTTCCTACCTCTTTAACAAGCAGTTTGAAAACAGTGCTCATTCTGCTCAGCACACGAAAGATCCTTCGAATGGGGGTTGTAGTGGAGGTTTTACTGCATCTGAGCGAATGTAGCAAGGTTCTTGTGCACAAAAGTTTTCATTACTCCGTGATCGGATGTAGGTTTTAATTGCCTGATTGTACGACGTAGGTTGTCCACATATTCATTACCATAGCCGTGAAATAGGTACTCTTGGATGTTCGAATAGGTCGCTACGGAGCCGCAGCGTGGTACCATAGAGGAGCCCAGCTGGCGAGCATCCAAAATCCTCTTTCACGGCGGTGCGTAATCCAAGGAGTACAGTTGGCAAAACGTGAGTCCACGGACGTGGAGAATGACACATGAGAGCTGCTTTTAGTGAGCGGTTCCAGCGCTCAATCATTCCATTGCTAGCTGGATGGTAAGGTGTAGTATGGAACTTAGTGACTCGTAACAGGTTGGCCAGGGACCGGAACAACTCAGATTCAAATTGCCTAACCTGATCTGACGTCAACAGGGAAGGAACGCCATAGCGTGATATCCAGTTCCCGAAGAAAGTCTTCGCTACGGTATCCGCCGACATATCAGTCATTGGAAAAGCCTCAGGCCATCTACTGAACCGGTCGATGCATGTTAGAATGTAGCGAAAATTTTCTGACGGTGGAAGGGGACCAACTATATCGATGTTGACGTGGTCTAAACGATCTTCCGCTGTGGAAACTTGTTCAAGGATGCATGTGGATGTCGACCAACCTTACTGCGTTGACATAGGACGCAGTTGCGGGCCCAGGTGCGGCAATCAGAGTTTATCGATGGCCAAACGTACCGGTTCCTCACCAAACGGACCGAGCTACGGATGCCAGGGTGAGACAGGTTATGTAAGCTGTTGAAAAGTGATCGTCGTAGTGTAAGAGGTACGTAAGGACGAGCACAATCCTTGGAGGTATCACAATACAACTCACAGTCATTGCACAGGACGACTTCAAACTTGAGGGAGGTCTTATTCGATTGTAAAAGGTGGGATAACTCTTCGTCTTGCCCTTGAGACACATCCAAAGTATCTGGGTCGATATGGGATGGTATATCGATGGTGCAAAGCGTCGATAACGTGTCGGACACGATGTTATCACGACCTGAGACATGTTGAATATCAGTAGAAAACTGTCCGATATAATCCAGACGTCTTAGTTGACACGGGGAGCATTTATCAGTTTTCTGCGAGAATGCATAGACGAGGGGTTTGTGGTCGGTGAACCGCGTGAACTTTCGGCCCTCAAGCATATGCCGAAAGTGTTTTACAGCCAAGTAATCAGCTAGAAGCTCACGATTGTATGTGCTGTACCGCTGCTCTGCAGGTTTGAGTGTTCTCGAAAAGAACCCGAGTGGCTATAAACGCCCGTTGTGAAGCTGATGTAGCGCAGCTTCTACTGCCAAATCTGATGCATCGACGGACAAGCCAAGACTGAAACTGGTCGACGGGTGTGCTAGGAGTGTTGCAGATGCGAGGTCATCCTTGCATTTTTTAGACGCAGCAAAAGCAGCATCCATCCAAACAATCTCCTTGTTATCTTTCCTCCGTGATGACTTTAAATATTCTTACAAAACAGCTTGATGATGAGCTACCTGGGAAAGGAAACGGCGATAAAAAATTATTATTCCCAGAAAATGACGAAGCTCATGTAACGTAGAAGGTTGCTTGTACTCTAAGATGATTTCTACGCGTTTGGGTAACGGTTGAATCTCTACCGCCGTGACCCAGTGACCGAGAAAGGGCACCTCATTCTGTCCGAAGTGGCATTTGGCCATGTTAATTGTCATGCCAAAGTGATCCAAGCGTTCGAGAATGGTCAATAAGACAGCGGTTCTTGAGGTCGACCAGCAAACCAAAATTTTCTAAAAAATCGGCCCCGATGATAGGCTTAGTCACATCGGCCATAATGAAGGTCCACTTGAATAATCTACGAAGGCCTAGTCCGACTTTCAGAGTTTTCTGTCCGAAGGTCTTGATCACCGAGCCGTTCGCGTTGGCGGCATAGAGATGATACGAATCTACCGGAAAATTAGGTTTTGTCGGAGGAATTACTGATACATCTGCTCCAGTTTCAATGATAAATGACAACTGGGTGGTTGGATCGTGTACAATGAGGCGACTAGGGTGCGTGGCAGCATTTGCCTCTAATTGCGGCCACGTCTGTAGTTTCCCCGAATAGGAAATTCACAAGGTGGTTTGCATTGGCGGGCCCGTTTGCCAAACTTCAGACGATACCAGCAGTACGTGTGTTTCGACCTGTCGATGATGGCTGAGTAGTAGGGGAGCGAGGTCGAGACAAAAAGAGCAAAGGTTAAGGTCATTTCAATTTCCCCAACTAGGGGCGGGCTGCTATAGGGACCCTCCGTCCCTCTTCAGCCAATAACGGGAAACTCGGGATATGTGAAATAAAGGAAGGGTGGAGACTGGAAGAAAGGTCAGGAAAGGTGGAGAAATACTGCCCCGGCATTCACCTCAGAGAATGTACTCTGTTGACTCAGGAAAACCTGAATAAAGGCAGACGGTCGCGGGAATCGAACCCACGTAGACGTGCAACGCACTAGGCTACGAAGCTCGGTGGTCGAGACAAACGTGCTTCCAGTCGGGTAATTTTCTGGGTGAGGTCGTACAACTGTGACTGCAAGGCTGAGGTACTTTGCTCCTGCATAGTAAGCACGTCGTGGTTTGCTATAATCAGTTATAATATCACAAGAGCGTCGAAAATAATCGATTATTTTCCGAGTAGATAACGAGACGTAATCTGCGAAAAACCTAGAGAGCGCAGCTCGAGTGGTATTTTAAGGATTACGTCGAGTTACGAGTGAAAAATAATCATTATTATCGATTGCTCGAGTGGTATTCGTTACGATTATATGATGAATAGACCTATAATAATAAATTATTTTATTTCTTAGGTTGGCACTGTTTGTGTTCGTGGCACTGTTTATGTTGGTGGCACTGTAAGTCTATGTCAAATTCGATGTTAACAGGTTAAATTTTGCGTCAGTTTGTGTCAAAACTGACGCAAAACCTTACCTGCTAACCTCGAATTTGCAATAGACAGTTATTACATCATGGCTCTAGATTATTATTATCCATTATTTTTGCTTTGTTGGACCCACCGAAGTGATTATATCACGTCGTCAAGAGTATATCAGTTTATCTATACCTTTTAACTAAGTAAAATTCTCAATTACTATTGGCCAAATTTATAATGAGTTGTATAATCAGTTATAATATCACAAGAGCATCGAAAACAATCGATTCTTTTACGAGTAACGAGACGTAATCTGCGAAAAACCACGAGAGCGTAGCTCGAGTGGTATTTTAAGGATTACGTCGAGTTACGAGTGAAAAATAATCATTATTTTTGATTGCTCGAGTGGTATTCGTTACGATTATATAATGAATAGACCGATAATAATTTTTTTTCTTAGGTTCGCACTGTTTATGTTGGTGGCACTGTATGTCTATATCAAATTCAACGTTATCAGGTTAGGTTTTGCTTCAGTTTGTGTCAAAACTGACGCAAAACCTAACCTGCTAACCTCGAATTTGCAATAGACAGTTATTACATCATGGCTCTAGAGTCTAGATTATTATTATCCATTATTTTTGCTTTGTTGAACCGACCGAAACACCGAAGTTTTTATACCACATCGTCAAGGGTATATCCGTTTATCTATACCTAGTAACTAAGTAAAATTCTCAATTACTATTGGCCAAATCTATGATGAGTTATATAATCAGAAGTAATACTATAAGTACTTCGATATTATCGGGTTATATGTCGATAACTTGTTGCACAATAATAAAAGAGTGTCAGTTTGACAGGTTAAATAGTCCGACCGCGTCAGCGGGAGGATTATTCTGTCAAACTGACACGATTTGTTATTGTGCAGGAAGTTTGAGACGTATAACCTGTTCGAAGTACGCATTGTATTCGATTTGATTATTTTGTGAGTAAATTTTAATATTAGGAACAAATAAATATTTTATTGGCAGCTCGATTTGTTTGAATTAACCTAGCTGAAAGTCATTTCCATGAAAATAACATCAAGTAGACAAAAGTTATGTATTGCGTTGCCTAGTGAAGTTACTATAGTATAATCGATTTTGTATAATCGAAATTATACAAGATAACTTAACTAAATCCAGCCTTTTGATTGGTTGAAATCTCTACGAATAAAATAATCAAATTTATACCCATTCGGACACACGTGATAATCTAATAACTTTACGTATGTCGATTCGTAAATATGCAATTTTAGGGTAATAAATGACATTTCGATGTGTAGGTTATCGTAACATTTGACAATTTCTAAAACAAGGTTGCTACGGGTTTTATTTCTCTCACATTAAATTAAACTGCCTTTTTCTACGACCGCTACTAAAAGTAGGCCGTTTAGCGCTAGCTTTTTCGAAATAAAATTTTCTTGGTTTCTCGGCAGCATATTGTTGAGCACTAAATTGCGCAACTTTGCAAAATTTAAACTACCCCTCTAACTCTTACCGTTTTCGAAATCCCCGTGGTTAGCCTCGAATTTGAATCACCCTGTATATATACGTATGCTATGGTCTTAAGCCCTACAACTCAACTCTGATAGCATTGCCAAATTAATGGACATTTCACTAAAGCTCAGGGTGAGGTATTTTATATAACTGCAAAGCTAGAAGTTTAATTTAATAGAATGGGGGCATTTGTAAAGAGATGCCATTAATAGCAGTATAATTAAACAAAGAACGCAATAAGCAAAGCTCAATTCTCGCAGGGATCTAAGTTGACGGTAAGATCAAATTAAAGTGAGAAGTTTATGCAAAGATAATAGCCAAACTATTAATTCCAAAAAGGATTGCAAAGGCAAGGAAATGAAGCGTATAATTCAAGTTAAGTTAAACAGTGAAATATTTGTCAGGGTTTTAAAAGAAAGGTATGAGAAGCTAGATAAGCTAATGAACGTTGCAACGAGCAGCTAAGAAGGCAGGCATTAAGGCATTTCATGGAAATTGTAAGAATCAGCAAGCCAGGGTTAAAAAGCCAAGAAAAGGGCACAGCAGATAGACCAAAAATTGTGATGAAAAAAAGACAGGTGCAGGAAATACTCTAATAAAAATTAATCAGTGCAGTGACCTGTGTGATCAATTTAAACACAATTTAAAAAACGTGCAGTGGCGAAAAGACACGGTTAACTAATTATAAATGTAGACAATAATATTAAAAATAAGAATTTTGTAAATAGTTTTAGTTATAGACAAATTTAGTGTTATAAGTAATTATTTTGAACTTGGTTCATATCCGTTTTTTATTTAATATTTAACTTGCAATTGTTTATAGCAGATATTTGGGGGAGAACAAAAGAAATTAATTATGAATTGACATGTTAAAAATGTACTCCAGTTAAATCAAATTTTCATATAATAAATCAATTTATATCAGCACAAAAAGCATACCCTTTTAATGAGTGCATGTTCGTGGTCGTGTGGGAGTATTTGCATCAAATTCCAACACAAAAAGTTGAAAAGTTTTCCGAGCCCAGTGTACATAACCTCGAAGCCGCGGCAGACCAAGTCCGATCTCTGCGTGGAGGAAAACAAGCTGATACAGCCTAGAGGGGAAGACTCCATAGCATCGAGCAGCCTCGAGAGTACGTGTACCAGGAGTTGCAGCAGTATCCGGCCCATAGCAGCCCCAAGAACTACATAAGCGTGTCCTTCGAGCTCCCGATACAAGATCGGTGAAAGCAGGTACTGTTTTAACCTAAAACTAGCTACGTCAGGCTCGCGAAAGTTATGCATGTATAAGAAGAGTCATACTCAAGACAATCCAAACGATTTCCGTTGCTGTAATGTAAATGCAGCCCGTAACATAGGCCCAGTTCATAATTTGAGGTTAGGACGAAGTAGAATCCAAAGGTACGCCAAGAAAAATAATTGGGAAGTTGGCGCGCCTCCCTTCGACGAACGCTAGAAAACAAATGACAATTAATGCCGCGAAAACAGCCGAATTTAAATAATTACCGGTAGAACTTTGATAAATTTTCACAGTATTTTTAATTCACTGATCGCTTCGATGCGTTGCACGAGACCAATTTCGAAGCAATAAACATGAATAAACACTTTGACAAAAATTTATGCAATTCATCGGCTACAATTGATATTTATATGACTATTCAACGAACAAAATTGACATATCTTAGAAATTAATAAATTATGTTACCACCTCCTTAACTAGGTAAGATTAGTTTAACAGCGCAATTGAGGAGGTCGTGTAATTAGATTTAATTTAGATCAAGTTACAGGCTATAATATCGTGTGTTCCAAAAAAAGAACTCATTTAGAGCAGGCTTTGGAAAGAAAGATAAAGAATCTAGTCATGTCTTAACTTAATTCTTTCAGATTCCATTTTTTTATGAACACATTTGTTACTGTGTCAGGCATTAAGTTTACTTGTATCAAATAAAAAGCAAAATAAGATGGCATTTACACAACAAGGAGTGCAATAATCATAACAGTCAATAAGTAGTATATTATACATCAAGCGCATATTAGATACTGAGCGCGAAGCGCCAAGGTTATAAGACGATTAGCTACAGTGGTGTATATACTATTTTTTGCACTACCAAACGGCTTAATACCTAAATTTCCAACAAATTTCGAAAATATTTTAACTGTCAGCCTGACAATACAGCTCTTTAAAACGTCAAAATTAAAATAGCCATATTTGATAACTTAGCAATTTATTAGTTACCACGGTGAAAATTGTTTATTTTACTTTCTCTCCCGTGGTGGAGAAAATTAACTTCACGACCTAAAGATAGGCCAATAACGGTGCGTTCTGAGACTAGTAGTGCAAAAGATTGTTTTTATTAAGTGTTTTGGACGTTTTTAGGAAGACAGTTTTAGATCAAGATGTAGTTTAGTTCTCTCAGACTTATGGTAGTTTATTTGCTTCAATGGGTATGTATCAAGTTATGGCAAACTTCAATTTGATCATGGCATGCTGCGGATGTTGTTTCGACGGTAGTGCAAATATGCCTTATTTTGACAAAGAAACAAATTATAATCAAAGTTTATGTAGATATGATATTTTATAGCAAGTGAAATAAATTTCACAGAAAGAGTAAATTGTCACATATAATCTCATAAGAGCATTAATTCTTTCCGGAATTTTTTTTAGTGCTTTCCAACAACGTGGTATTGTTGGAATGCACGAAAAATAATTTCCGGATATGAATTAATGCTCGAATGCAGATTCGGTAAGAAAATCGTAACGACACAAACCCTAACAGTTAGGTTGGTCTACCTACTAAAAATTTCCAAGAAATTTTGTTGTTGTCTTGGTTGCGGCTCGTGAACTAATTTTCCTATTGGTAATTAATAAGTGTCGTACGATTTTCGTTAAAATTTCATTAAAGGAATTGTTGCACAATTTTACTCTGATTGGTGAAAATAGCAAAAATGATTGGTTAATAGTTATCATGGTGGAGAATGAGTTGAATAGTCAATTTAGTTTAACATAAACATTCCGCAATTTTATCAAGTTTAATTTCAATTATAACAACGCTCAAGTTGTTGACGTCAAATATAACTTTTGTCAGCCACTGTAAGGTATGTTTGAGGTTACTGACAAATTCGACATACAAATCTGAAAAGTCAAATTTAACAATGCATGTGCTCCAAAATAAGTGCTTAGAGTAGATGAATATCTAGATAACAAATAACTCGTCATGCCGATATGAAGATAATTACTTGTTGATAAAACCTAGAAAAACACATGTCCACTCCTGAATTTAACAGTTTTTAACATCAGTTACAGCTGTTCACATTTTACACTATGGTTCTTGATAACACCAATGGTAAATTGATAAATAACAGTTTTGTGCATGTTGCTCTAAAATTGTACCATTATTTTTTTCCAAAAGTAAAACGTTGGGTGTTATTGCAGAAAAGCCAAGATTCAGTGTAGATTGGAAGGATCTGGCGAAGAAAAGGCTACCAATAGTGGTATGGCTACCCGAGTATACTTTGGCTAAGTGTCTTCAAGATCTTCTGGCGGGATTTACAGTTGCTCTGACTGAAATTCCACAAGCTATCGCTTATGCAGTCGTAGCAGGTTAGTGTTGTTAGTGTGTAACGATAAGGTTAACACTTTAATCGCCACGTGAAGCTAACGTGCATCTCTATCTTTTTATTTACAGCGCCGTGTGATGCTAACTTGCATCTCACGTTGAAAAGTTTTCGTGGCCGTGTGATTCACGGTAGCTTCTCATTGTGCGTAACTTTACAGGCTTTGCCTAATGCACGTGGCCTCCTATACCCAACAACACATTTACCCCTTGGATAAAGTATTTGGTTGCCTATTTATAGGCGTTTCAATATTAGATATGTTTTATTGTTTCTTCTACGTAGTGGCCCTTGAGACCCATTTCTGAATTTGTATTGCGGCGATTAACGTGTTAAATATGCGCAGCTAAAACGTCCAGTATTAATAAACTTTCTATTCGTCGTGTTTTTCCAGTAGATAATAATCTAGGTTTTGTACTTTCATTTCCGTCTGCCAGTAATAGCGATATATAACGACTATTTTACAGTTGTGTTCTTGATTTCTCTTTTCTCACTCATGCTGTACTTGCTGGAAATTTCAAATGTTCATATAATTCGATTTTTTTTTTCTCCAACCACACGAATAAGACGCCATATGGCCGAATAATTTTGTATAAAAAGTAAGTCATTTCGGGATGTTCACCAATTACCTAGGCAACTGTACACTTTTCGATTCATATTTGCACTACTACAAAAATGAACGCAAAATAGGGTTTTACAGGGTAAATTTTAAATAAAAAACAAACGCTTCGTCAATATTCGGCAATCGCCATGGTAGTTGTTTATTTTCCCCGTATAGTGATTGTTTATTTGCCCCATGAGTGTTCTACAATGTTGCCTACAATGTTTGATTCTAAATAATAAGTCATATTACCGAATTTATGAGTAGTTGGAGAAAAAATAGTATGTCTTATTCGCACAAAAAATGCGTTTTCGGGACGGGTAAGACTCGCCGGACTCCGCTGCGCGTCGCCCGGCGTCTTACTTGTCCCAAAATCATGCATTTTTTGTACTAATGAAACAAATAACCATTATTACACTTTTAACTATTTTCTATAGTAAGATAGTTTCGCACACGTTTATGCAAAAGTGAGAGCTCCACTAACACTTGGTCTTTTGTTTGTGTTTTTACCAAAATATATTACTATGATTTCTATAAAATATTTTTTAAACAAATGTAGTTTTTATTAGAAAAAATCAATTTTAATTTTCTGTTACTAAAGAAATTGAGTAAATTGTAGCCACATCATCACGCCTTCGACGACTGACTTACGTTCCCTACCCCCAAAACTGTGGTTTTAGTACCCAATTTTTTATCGACCCCGTAGATGGTGTCATACTTAGAAATACAAATGCAAGAAACAAGGAATTTGAGTTTTTTGGTATTGTTAGATCAATTTTAAACCATAATTCGTATACTTACAGATAATTTTGCTCCTGGGAGTCGTGCTGGTTGCCCTTAGAAAACTGCCCGCGGTCAACCCTCGGGACAGTTTTCATTGCAACCAGCACTCGACCCTTGGCATGTGCAAAATTATCGGTGTGTCTCGCCCTTGTTATATTACGAATGAGAATTTTGTATATTGAAAAAATCTGGAAGAGAAAACTGGTACAAACTGATCCAGCAAAACACAAAAAAACAGTAGGATATAGCAACATTTAAAGAGAAAATTCTTCAAACTTTGAATCATTTTCGCGCTGGACCTTCCTACGACTTGAACAATACCTAATAATAATATAATACCGAATATTTCGCATCTAGGAAATACTTATTTAACATTAGATACCAGACCTTTAATTTGCAGTAAAAAAATCATCAAATACCTGGTATATTATGGCATTTTTGGGAAGCCATTTAAGTGCTAGTGAAATTAATATAAAATTACAGCGGGCTACTATCCAAATCCACCGCTAAAGGGAGTTACTTGCGAAAAGTGGCCCATTTCAAACGCTTGTAGTGCCAAACTGAGATATTGATAGCGAATTTTCCCACAAAAAAGATATATGGTGTATATTCCATAAACACTTGGCAAAATTGCTATTCGTTTTTTAAAATACCTACAAGGCTCTTAAAGTTTTGCAAAACAGAAAGTCGCATTTCCAAGCGTTATTTTATGTCTACCTGCTCTTACATTTTTATTTGGATTAAAAGAAAAGTGGACACAATAAATCAATTATCAAATGACAATTTTCCACTTCTGATCCCAAATCTATGAAAATCTACCTCCACCAAAACCAAAATAGGCAGAGCGTTGTATAAAAAGAGTTTTCTAATGTATCGCAAGAGTAAAAAATCCTGGTTATTAAAAAACAAATAACAATTTTGCCATATATGTATGAAACATGCTAGCAATATCTCAAAATATGTGGCCACTACAAGCGTTTGAAGTGGGTCACTTTTTGTAATTAACTCCCTCAAGCGGGGAAACGGTTGAAGCTAGCTCCGTGTAATTTTGTATAAATTTGACCAGCACTGAAGCTTTCCAAAATGTACTGGGCATTTAATTTAAAAAAAAAGTTTAATGTGGACAGACCCGATTTTTAAAGGGCAACATGGCTTTTCATGTAGCTACAAAACTATAAAGGTTAATTTGAAAGTCAAAACTCGTCACTCACATTTTGCAAACGATACTATTCTTAGCAATTGCACTATACTTTTAACTGACTAATAGATCATCTGATCAGCAAACGGAGTAGAAGGTGCTCTTGTCTGTTACATTCTAAGTTTCAAGCACTTGTAATGATTAGTTTCTAATAGACTTCATTGTTATAATCAGGCACTTTACAATAAGACTCGTGAACATAAATTCGAATTTCCTTCGAGTACACAACAGATATGCTAAATTCCTGGATATTACTATGCATTACGCATAACGGAATTTCGGCATCTTAAATTTCATACATGACCTTTAATCAAGAATTGTTGATTATCTGAAAAACGTTTTATTTGAGCATTGTACTTTGTTTGGTTCCAAAACTTGTATTTGAAGTTTCTACGATTTCTGTATTCTAGATTCATTACTGCTTTAGTTTTGAAATTAAATTTTATGTATCTATTGTCCAAGTGACTATATCTTTTACAATTTTATTTCACAGCTCCGAAATCAAATTTTAAATCAACGAAAACAGATTTCACACAGGCGAATTATAAATTTACATTTACAAAAACCAATTTCAGTGTAATGATATCAAAAATGTATTATTGATAATGTACTCCGTAAAGATGCTTTTATTTGGTCCTAGCGTTGGGCACCATAAACTGCAATGGTACTTTTTGCCGTGCCCTATACTCTACTGTACTATGAATTTAGATTGTCCGTTCTTTGCTAGTTAACCTAGTCATAGAAGCACAAGACCCGCTCTTATCTCAGTGTGGCTAAGGGTCATGTCAATATAGATTGTTCCGGCCTGCATGTTACCACGTATAATTCTGTTATCATACATGCAAATCCTGCTAGGAATAAAAACCAAACAGTTTACTAGAAAATACATATACTCTGGAAAAGAACATACATGCATAAAAATACATAAAAGGGATACACAATGGTATTATAGAAATGCTATACGCTATCAACAATAGCTAAGAACTGTCCACGAGCTTCATGCTGAATCTACATGCTTGAATACACTTCTTAGTAAATTCAAGTAAATAAGTACTCACCATGTTTAAATTCCGCACACAAATTCACTTAGTACGGCTCTGCCTTCGGTCGCTTGATATCAGCGGCAGCGATATGTTAGCAGAATGATGCAGCGCTTCGTACTGACGCGCTGGTTCGGCAGGTATGTGCTCTTTGCTTTCGGGCCCGTAGTTACTCGTCGAAGCTGTTGCGCAATCTGTTGCAATCCCTATATAATTCGCTGTTATGATTCTGCTTTCAGTTTCCTGCACCATGAATTCGATCGCGGGAATTATTTATAGAAACCAACCTTCCATTATAGTTGCCCCAAATGGTCTCGTACATTGACAAGATCGACTGTTTCTTTGAAGCTAGAATAGCGGCTTCAGGCTGTAAAGAATTATAGGTACCTCGGTTTTGACTCCAAGGTGGTCCTAGGCTCTCGAGGCTGTATTTCGGCTCAAGTATAACGAGGCGTCGACTGCTCTTAACGCAGGTCAACACTTCCTTCTCAGTCGCACTTTAATGCCCTACTTGGCGTCTTTTTTGTTTGGACGAAACGCACCGTTCGCTTACTGGTGAGCGATTGCCCCCCGCGCTCCGTTCGCGCACAACCCGCTTTTATTCCATTAATAGCAGCAACGACTGCATATGCTGGTCCGTCGCGTGAAACACTCGTAATTCGTTTTAAACTAATTACTACAATGTAAGAAATACAGTTTGGCATTACACTAGCACTGTGATTATTAAATACCAAGGTAACACAACTAACCCGTTACTAATCGTACATGCAAATTTAGAGACTATTTTGGAAACTCAATAAGCAGTGGCACCTTAATGGTTCTATTTGAGGGGCTTTTAACTTTTAACAAGAACTAAGTAAAAAATAATAATGACTCACCTCATTAAGACTACTTACTGTAATGGTGAATATCTTGAATCCTAAATCTATAATTTGTTACGGACTAAAAGTCATTTACAGCTATTTATTTAATCAATTGCTCTAATTTTCGTTAAAGCTGACTTTTGCCTTACCTTTCATTAAGTCTAGTTTTGTATTCTTAAAACTGAGCATTCAGACCTTTTGCAAGCTATGTTTTGATCTAACGTAAGCCATTTAATTCAGAATTAGAGTGCGTGAAAGTTCTTAGAGTTTTGACTTCACTTTATGCATGAAGCTTTTTGGGTTGCATATGCCAAGTTTCTTTATGGACACTTTCGCCATTCGCCATATTGTGTAGCTAGAGAATAGGTGCCTTTGTGAGATTTCATTTTGAAACGAGCGTTAATGGGATTATTTCGCGGGCATCTGGTTTGGAAATTCTGTTGTGTTACGTTTTGAGCCTTCCGTGGTTGGCCAGGCAGCCCCCGGAAAGGTTATTTTTGCGATTTCCTAAGCCTCAAGCTTAGCTTGGATTTTACCTCGGCGAACACATGTTTTCCTTTGGCGAAGCGGAGCCAGAACACCTAAGGTATGTTTCCTTAAATGATGTTAACTTAGATACTATGGTATGATAACTTTTTTAGCTCCATTTTTACGATATCCACTTTTTGCGATGTCCATTTTTACGACCTCCAATTTTTCGTGGCCCCTTTATCATCGGGCGCAGATGGCCCCAGCTGCTGCCTTGAATTTGGCGAGCACGAAGCTCCTCGCCTACATCTAGCGAAGGTAGAAGCCCCAGCGTAGCCTCCTTCATCGTCTCCATTATCTGCAGGTCGTTAGCCCTGCACGAACCTTGATTAAGCACGCACCGCTGTTTATCGCACTTTCCGTATGTGTTTGCTGCAGCCTGGACAATTACAAGGTCGGTCGTATTTATCCTGTTTTGGACCACTTGAAACTTGTGTTTTGTTGTGACTGTGTTATTTCGTATCCGGAAAATGATTGAAAGCTTGTAGTTTGTATTTTATGCGGTTTACGCACTTTTTGAGGCAGTTTAGGTATTTGTTTTAATAATTTTGTTGCGGTAGTTCATTCTATTTAGCTTTTGAGGTTAAAAGTCATTAAGATCGGTAGCACCTCACGCTCCGGTAAAGTTCTGATATCTTTGAACTGTGTACGGCATTTGCATAACAAGCCTTGGTCCATTTTTGAGCGTCACGATTAGTTAGTAACATAACATTCGATTGAATACAACTTCAGTATACGTCCCGCAATTGCAAGCAATTCAATGTAAGTTTCGCTTGCGACATTTTAATGCAGATTGAAAAGTTACTCTAGTCAACTTCGGTTTTTAAAGCGCTATGATAGGAAGCAAGATCTTGAATTCCGTGTAGCCGTTTTCGTGAATTAAAGGCAAACCTTGCATAGTGGGTAGTTGGGCGAATTCAACTAACCTATCTAAATTTAAGCTGCAACAAGTGTGCCATAGCCGTAGTGCTATCGACAACTTGTTAGTTTTGCATTTAGCCATTTGATTAGTCATTATGTGATTACGCACATTAATATACTTTAACCTATTTATTTGAGCTACGCTAATATATTTCGTTTATATACCTATATTGATTATTTAAATTTATATGCTAGTATTTTGGTGAGGTGTAATAAACGCTTTATTATTACTGTGATATAAATTTTGTAATATGCTAGTTTGTTTTGCCGTATGATATTTTTGTGTGTATTTTAATTGTGTTTGTATTCTTTTCTAGCTGGAATTATACATCCTTGACATCTTTGTCTGCGTATCTGATTTGTGCCTTTGCCGTTACCCTTTTGTTTTCAGGTTTGGTTAGTAGCGCCTTCTGTAGTGTACTTTTTGTTTAGAAGAGTGCTGGGTTACTTGCTACTTGGCGCCCATATTTTTATTTTTCAGCTAAAGCTTTTGAGTCTTTTATTTAACCCACGACCAGCTTCGGCTGAGTAGTCGGTTGCCTTTGTTTACTTCTTTTACAATTTCCGTAACGGTAACAAGAAGTTAATTGGATCCCCTGACGTGGAGCTTGGTTTTGCTTGACCTGGCTTGACTTCGCATGGCTGGCATGATTGTCTTGGTAGTATGCCCGTTTGATAGTGTAATTTCTTGTTTGTTTTTTAAGCCCTCGTTTGTTGTTTCTTTCCTTTTGTTTCGTTTGATTGATTAAGTTATTAGGTTGTGAGTTTAGGCAGTATGATGGGATTTGTGGCAAGAGTCTTGAGATGTGTTTATGAGTGGAACTTTTGAATGATTCTGATTTTGATTGGTTGAGCGCTTGTGTGGTTTAGCGTGTTTTGCTGATTTGGTATGCTTGAGTTTTTCTTGTGCTTCCGTTGTGAATGTTGTTTTTCTTGCCTTCTTCTTTTGGAGTGATGATCTTGTTATGGGTGCGATGGTGATGTGCTTGGGGAGGTTTGCTCTGGTGAATTTTATAAATAATCCTTGTGTTGGCTTAGCGTGGTTATCTGATTGGTTACTTCTTTTTTTTTTCTTTTGGATTGTGAATGATTATGAAATGGCTTCGATGTTGATGTGTTTGGAGGGTCCCGCTTTGCGGACTTTGATCCCTCAAACCTTCGTTCTAGTTGGTTTTATAACAGCTCTTTGATTGGTTCTTTTTCTTTTTCCTTTTCTTCTTTGGTTTGATGACAAGATTCTGGTTTGGTGTTGATCGTTTGGAGAAACTCGCTTTGCGGACTTTATCTGTCAAACGATCTTCCCTGTTGGTTTAGCGCAGCTTTCTTCTGATTGGTTCTTTTTCTTCGTTGGGTTGATGATAAGATTCTGGTATGGTGTTGATGTGTTTGAAGAGACTCGCTTTGCGGACTTTTATCTCTCAAACCATCTTCCTCGCTAGTTTGGCGTAGTAGTTTTTGCGTGACTTTATTTCTTTTCATTTTTCTTTCTTTCTCTTTTGGATTTATGATTAGAATATTTGGTTGATGTGGATGTGTTTGTAAATTTTGCCTTCGCGAATTTTTCCCTCAAGTCATCCCCCTAGTTGGCTTGAGCAGTTTATATTTGATGAGTCTGGCCTTCGTTCCTTTTGGCTTCCTTTTGTGTTTTCGTTTGCTTTTGCTTATGTCGAGCTTAGAATGCTGGAAATTTTTTTGGATACTCTTTTGGGATTTTGGTGGTGTAGCTGATGTTGTCTGGTTGCCTTCAGCTATACGTTTTACGTTTGGTTTTGTGGCGGTATCCATTTCGCTTAGGCGGATTATTTTCCACCAGTGAGCATCGTCCCGCGTTTGGATATGCTTGGTGATTGAGGACGGTTTCTTTTGCTCTTTTGGAGTGTCGGCTTTATCGGATTTTTGGGACCCGACTCTTTTGCTAAGCCGCTGTTCTCGTTTTCCTGTGTCGTTTGATTCCTGTTTTTGTTTCGCGCTTGGGCTTTTTTTGTTTTGGGAGGTTGGTTAAAGACTTGAACGATCGGTAACTTTTCTGTCTATTCCTTACTTGTAAGGTAGACTGTGGCATTCCATCTTGTCATTCGTTCAGAAGTGAGTCATTTTTTTTGTCGTATCATTTCCGGTGTCTAGAGTGTTTGTTTTTGGCTACCTATTCGTTTTTTTTAATTCATTGGTATTGCGTTAGGTGTGCTTGAGGTCTACGTTCTCTTTTATGTGTGTGGAGTTGTTTGAAATCGTCTTTGAATCTGGAGAGTTTTGAAGTTTCGTTATCGTGCCCTTATAGGTTTTACGTCGGTAAATTTGGGAAATTAACCTATTTTTAAGTGGGGGAAGAGTTGTTACCGGCTAAAAGTAATTTACAGCTATTTATTTAATCAATTGCCCCAATTTTCGTTAAAGCTAATTTTTGCCTTATCTTTTATTAAGTCTAATTTTTTATTCTTAATACTGAGCATTTAGACCTTTTGCAAGCTATATTTTGATCTAACGTAAGCTATTTAATTCAAAACTACAGTCCTTGAAAGTTCTCAGAGTTTAGACTTCACTTTACTCATGAGGCTTTTTGGGTTGCATATGCTAAGTTTCTTTCAAAAGCCCCTCTTATTCCAATTTTCAATTTGGGTTTCCTTGTCAGGCCTTTTGGACCATTTTTGCCATTCGCCATATTGTATAGCTAGAGAATAGGTGCCTTTGTGAGATTTCCTTTTGAGCCTTCCGTGGTTGGCCAGGCAGCCACCGGAGAGGTTATTTTTGCGATTTCCTAAGCCTCAAGCTTAGCTTGGATTTTACCTCGGCGAACACATGTTTTCCTTTGGCGAAGCGGAGCCAGAACACCTAAAGTATGGTTCCTTAATGATGTTAACTTAGATACTATGGTATGATAACTCTTTTAGCTCCATTTTTACGACATCCACTTTTTGCGATGTCCATTTTTACGACCTCCAATTTTTGGCGATGTCCATTTGTACGGCGACCTCTTTCGTTGCCCCCTTATCATTACATTTAGCGAAGGTAGAAGCCCCGGCGTAGCCTGCTTCATCGTCTCCATTATCTACAGGTCGTTAGCCCTGCACGAACTTTGATTAAGCACGCACCGCTGTTTATCGGACCTTCCGTATGTGTTTGCTGCAGCCTGGAGAATTACAAGGTCGGTCGTATTTATCCTGTTTTGGACCACTTGAAACTTGGGATCCGTTTTTAACATGTTTCGTTGTGACTGTGTTATTTCGTATCCGGTAAGTGATTGAAAGCTTGTAGTTTGTATTTTATGCGGTTTACGCACCTTTTGAAGCAGTTTAGGTATTTTTTTTAATAATTTTGTTGCGGTAGTTTATTCTATTTAGCTTTTGAGGTTAAAAGTCATTAAGATCGGTAGCGCCTCACGCTCCGGTAAAGTTTTGATATCTTTGAACTGTGTACGGCATTTGCATAGCAAGCCTTGGTCCATTTTCGAGCGTCAAGATTCGTTAGTGGCATAACATTCGGTTGAATACAACTTCAGTATACGTCCCGCAATTGCAAGCAATTCAATGTAAGTTTCGCCAGCGACATTTTAATGCAGATTGAAAAGTTACTCTAGTCAACTTCGGTTTTTAAAGCGCTATGATAGGAAGCAAGATCTTGAATTCCGTGTAGCCGTTTTTTTAATTAAAGGCAAACCTTGCATAGTGGGTAGTTGAGCGAATTCAACTATCCTATCTATATTTAAGCTGCAACAAGTGTGTCATAGCCATAGTGCTATCGACAACTTGTTAGTTTTGCATTTAGCCATTTGATTAGTCATTATGTGATTATGCACTTTAATATACTTTAACCTATTTATTTGAGCTACGCTAATATATTTCATTTATATACCTATATTGATTATTTAAATTTATATGCTAATATTTTGGTGAGGTGTAATAAACGCTTTATTATTACTGTGATATAAATTTTGTAATATGCTGGTTTGTTTTGCCGTATGATATTTTTGTGTGTATTTTAATTGTGGTTGTATTGTTTGCTTACCTCTTACCTCTGTATAGACAAGGAAAACGTCAATATAGCCTGTTCCGGCCTACAATTCTGTAATCATACATGGAAATCCTGCTAAGAATAAAAACCAAACAGCTTACATGAAAATACATATTGTGTTGGCTCTACGTTGTGGCGCCTATTCTATGTTATAATTATACAGGGTGTTTCAAAACAAATGCGAAAAACTTAAGGGCCTGATTCCTTGTTCAAAATAAAGGATAGTTTATTATATAAACATTGGGCCAAAAGTCAACCATTAGGGAGATATCGCACTGCAAATATGGCGGAAAAATAACGTTTTTATTTGTTATCTTAAAAACGAAAAGAGATAGAACAATAAAATTTTATGGAATTATTACTATTATAAAAACACTTTATGCATATTTCTCAACTTTTTTAAAAAGAGTAGAGGGGATTGAATTAGACTACCGTTACCATTCTTCTTAACTAAATTTAAGAAAAACTTACGCAATGACATGGAAAAATATCAATTGATAGCCTGGTTTATTTAGAAACTTTTTTGTCTCTTGAAATTTTTTCATAAAATTTACCGTTTCCAAATAAAAAAATAAAACGTAAAGCTTTGCATGTCGAGAAAAAGAAATTTATTTTAGAAAAATAATCTAGTTGGCTGTTATCACTTTTTAAGACGTTTCTTATTGTTGTTTTATTTGACATTTCTCACTTAGTTTGAATACAAAATACGACCAATTTAATCAAAAATTTATTATCTGATCATTTAATTATTCAGCCATATTTGCAGTGCGATATCTCCCTAATGGTTGACTTTTGGCCCAATGTTTATATAATAAACTATCCTTTATTTTGAACAAGGAATCAGCCCCTTAAGTTTTTCGCATTTGTTTTGAAACACCCTGTATGAGAGCGGGTACTGTGTTTGTACGGCTGGATTAACTAGCAAACAAAGGGCAATTTAAATTCATAGTGAAGTAGAGTATAGGGCTAGATAAAAGTACCATTACAATCTTTTACAATATTATTTCATACTTCTAAAATCAGATTTTAAACTAGCCAATAAATATGAAAATAGTTTTCAAATTTAAGAAATTTAAAGTTTTACTCATGAAATTCGATTTCACGAAAATGAAAATAGGTTTCAACGTAATCAAAACAGATTTTAAGTTACCTTTGAATGAAAGTGCAACAAATTGAGAATTAATATTTAGTCAAACACAAGAACAGTAAGAAACACTTAACAATAACTCGCTTATAACTCAATCAAATCTTCCTGCCTCAATACTGCGGCATAATATCTTTCTACATAATTTGTACTTATATTCCAAGTGTATTAGTTTCTTTATCGGTTGCAGGATATTAATCCCTTGTTTACGTATATACAAAAGTAGGCTGGTAACTAAATCATAACTGATCTGTACGGTAGTAGTCCATTACCGTACATGGCAACCATAACCATACAGCAACCGATAAACTACTGAACAAATCACGGATGTTATGGATCATAACAGCCTCAGATGTTTTAAAATCCTCGCTCTGCGAGCTCGGATTTCAATACAACATCTGCGGCAGTTATGATACTCATAACATTCCTAGATATGTTAATAGCTATAATTTTGAACTTGAACCAACTCCATAAGCGTTCAATAGGATTTAGTAAATATAAATAGTAGTAAGACGTACAATTTCGATGTCTTCTTAATCATAAGCGGCTACTCCTTAGGGGCTCAGGAGTTAGAGCCTCCCAACTGTTAAAGAGCCTATCTGTCGTATCTGTGTATGTTGACATTTACATGAGCTAAATCGGTTGTCAAAGTGACTGTTTTTTGTTCACTGTATGTAAAAGTTTTTTATCTACTCCAGTGGGATCAGTAACGCATAACGTCACTCATTTGACACTATTTCAGTTAGGCAATGAAGCTCATTACACCACTCAGGTATGTAATGGTTTCATTACGCAACTGAGTTGTGTAATGACTTCATTACGTAACTGAAATAGTGTCAAATGAATGACATAATGACATTTTCCTACTTAAATATTTTTGAAAATGACAGATCTGACATTTCTCTAAATGCACTTTTCTCAATTTTAGGCAGTCGTAGATAAGATTTTGTACAATATATGTGTGATAATGCATCATTATTATACTTGTGTGCTTACATAACTCGTGCTACGCACTCGTTTGTAACTTACACACACGTATATTAATGATGCTATTATCCCACTTGTATAGTAAATAACTATTATGACTTAAATCGGTTGTCAAAGTGACTGTTTTTTGTTCACTGTATGTAAAAGTCTTTTACACTCTAGAACAAAAAAGTCTTACACGTTCAGCGATTTTTGATTCAAGAAGAGGTTACAATATAGACAAAATTTTCTTTCAGTTTCCGCTAATGTGGAGCTGTGCAGTTTTCGAAAAAACGTTGTTTGATACTCCATTGCGAAATTCTTTTGCATTACTTACAGTCTTGCCAATTTCAAGTAAAATTTTAGATTGCATTCTGGGAAATTCAAAGCATACTAGATGTAATTCATTTTAAGACACCCGGTATATTAAAATGGTTTTATGTTATAACAATAATCATTATACTTTAGCTGTTACATCTGACTTTTTACTATACTTTAAGTTATTTTCAATCACTTCTCTCTTAAAATTAAATTTTTTGTAACTTATTTGCCTTTTTATAATTATGGATTATCAATATTATTAAATCGCTAACTCCTGTAGAAACAATTTCACTCTTAACTGGAACACAGGTCGGATTCGCTCGTAATCTAGATTGCTTCTATTCCTGAAATTTGATTCTATTATTTCATGACAACTTGTACGTCTGTCACCTGTCACTTGGAATTATGCAAGTGCAAAATTAATTAGAAATACTTTCTCGTTACATTATTTGTCATTCAACAAATATAAAATTTTTCTTTCAGTTTTTTATTGAAATACCTGTATTCTGTGATCTGTACTCTCCTTTACCAAGCCAAACGCGTTCAGCAATCTCATAAAGATCTGCCAACGTCCAAACAAATCCTAATACAAACTCCGCCAAAAACACCTAGATCCGCAAAGACTTCCTGGTCAAAACACGACAAGCCACCTACCAACTTTCTCCAGTAGTACTGTCAGCAGCAAACGCCATCCACGTCTTCCTACCAAAATCCTCAAGCCACCGACGACCTAGTATCACGAACCTCGATTAGATGCAAGTTACAAGATGTTACTTCAATGACAAGCTCGTCGAATTAGAACTCCATTAGATGAAAACTTCCTAAAATCCTCAAGCCACCGACGACCTAGTATCACGAACCTCGATTAGATGCAAGTTACAAGATGTTACTTCAATGACAAGCTCGTCGAATTAGAACTCCGTTAGATGAAAACTTCCTATCCGCCCCCATTTCCAGTAAAACCATTTTCTGTTATCCAATTCATATGATGTAATGTAATTTACAATAAACTCAGTTCGGCATTCCATTTCAGAAATTTTCGTTTATAGATTATAACTGTATTACTTAGGTATTCCCACCACATCCATTTTCTTCATCCATAACGTCTTCACATCTTCTAATCTTTTAACATTTACTTTTTTATTTTTACCACGCCAATTTTAGTTAATTCTCAACCCTTTTATATACCAAACAGCTTTTAACTTTTATAAAGGGTTTATTTTCGTAATTTTAACCGCTTACAAATGTATTACATGTTTTTTGTACCAAATTATTTTTACATGTTCATAAATATTATTATCTCCTTAGTGAATTTGTTTAGCATATATTTTTAAACTCCAACACTCTAGAGAAACTTTATTACATTTATCTAACACCCACTATGTTGAATGATAATTCTCGAATAAGAGTTTGCAATTGATCCTCCACCTCATTTCAGATAATAATTAAATTAAGTTAGAATCTTACTGTTTCTTATATACCATCATTCAATTGAATTTAAAATTCTATTTCATTTCTTTACGAAATACATTTTAATAATTTCGACATCCTTCTCATACTTAAATTCATCTTTGTTATTTAATACTGTATTCTTTTTACCTTGTTAATCTGATATTAAGCCCTTATATTAAATACTATTACAAGACACTCTGGAAAAGAACATACATGCATGAAAATACATCAAAATGACACACTCTGGTAATATATGAATCTTATACGCTATCAACAATAGCTAAGAAATGTCCACGAGCTTAATACTGTATCTACATACTTGGATACACTCCTTAAGTGTAGGTGGGGATTATTAAATGTCAACGCCAAATGAAAAAAAACATCAAGAGTGCTAACAACGTTTAAATACCGCACAAAAATTCACTTAGTACGGCTCTGCTTTCGGTCGTTTGAAATCAGCTGACGCGATACGCCAACAGGATGATGGAAGCGCTTCTTATTCACGCGCTGATTTAGCAGGTAAGCGCCCGTTGATTTCAAAGGCGTAATTGCTCGTTGAAGCTATTGCGTAATCTGTTGCAACCCCTTCATAATTTGCCATTTTGTTTCTGTTCCTACAGTTTCCTAGATCATGCATTCAAACTTGGGAATTATTTATATGAACTAATCTTATAGTGGCTTCAAATGGTCTCGATAGCTTCTTTGAAGCTAGAATGGCGGCTTCCGGCTATGAAGAATTATCGGTACCTCGAGGGTGGATATCTGCTCTCGAGGCTGTATTTCGTATCAATAATAACGGGGCGTCAGCTGCTCCTACCGCAGGCCAACACATAAACCTTCAATCGCACTTTAATGTGTCCCGTGGCGTCACTTTTGTTTGGACGAAACGTACCAGTCGTTTACTAGCACGCGACTGCCTCTCTGCGCTTTTGTTCTCGCGCAACTTGCTTTGATTCTATTAATAGCTGCAAGACTGAATCAGCTGAAATAGCGAAACACTCGTTGCATGTTTTAAATACATAATTCGCCTCAACCTAATTATTACAATGCAAGAAATACAGTTTGGCTTTAATCTAACAAGGTGATTATTAAATACCAAAGTGACACGAATTAGCCCGTTGCGAAGCACAGTCCCTTTTGTTACTTGCCAGTTTTCGACCATATTAACTACCAGAGATGCATTTATGGTCACACCAATGGCTTTCATTCTAATTCATTACGAATATGGTTTATTGCCTTGATTTACTCTCACTAACCTATTTCCTAAAATGAATGCAAGACGCAAGTCTTTGGTTGTTTTTGCTGCCTTATAACTAGACTATGGTGGACGTTGGCGTTCAATGGGAATTGGAGTCATTCCTCTACAAAAGTCTACTAGTCTTTTGACCTCACGTGTCAGTGGTAGCCCTAGCTGGTCGTGTGGAAAATATGCCGATCTAATGGAGAAATGTGTGTTGTTCTGATTGTTATAAAGACCCTGCGTGAACATGTTCTGGGTAGAGCCAGATTTAAGTTAATTTTTGCTGCAATCCAAACTCTGCGATTAACTTTAAAAACGGTACGGAGCCATCACTCTTTTCAATGAACTTAACCCTCTAATCACTCCCCTATTTATACCGTGATTTTTGGATTAGTATTATATCAATGGTATTTATATTTCGTTATGTATGCTACACAGTATTGTATATTTATCTGTAGCAGTCGAGTAGCTATGGTGTTCTGGATATTGGTTTTTTTTTTGTGGAGTTTCCACAGTACCTGCCACGCCCATGATTTCCGGAGGTTCTTCTTCCACAGCGTTTGTCTTCCTTCCTTTATTCCTTTTCCTTCGAACTCGTTTATTAGTAGCCCGGCAGAAATGAATGGCCTGCGGTGTAGGTCTTGTGACATGGTCTAAGACTTCTCGTCCATTATGACGATCACCTGCTGTCCTTCTGGGCTAACCGTGGTGTTCACAAGCTTCCAGGTTTTTGTGGTCAATCCTGTGCTTTGTACAGCTAACCTGTGGAGAACGGTTTTCGGTTCACCCGGTGGTTTAGGTATATTTTCGCCTCTAAAAGATCGAGTTTGGTCCCTTCCCGGAGTTCGCCAGGTTGATAGTCCTTAGATCTTTGTTCTAGCCATTTCCTGATGGCAGAGTTCACATAAGGTACTGTTAAAAATCCTCCTTTGTGTCAGACATCGGCCAATTCTTCCAACTCATCAGATTTTTAGCAGCTAGAGCTTGAACCTCTCTACTTGATGTTCACTGAGCAAAAAAGGGCTCTACGATAGAATTTGGTGTCTTAATGATAACATAGCATTGTCGAATACAGCTGCTAGCAGCCAAAATAAGGCAAAACATAATGCGAATGTAAATAATTATCAAAGCTAGGCTTCTTTAAGTGGCTTGATAAAGGGAACAATGTCAGACCAATATATATATATATATATTAAAGGTAAACATTTCAGGGTGTCATACCGCTTAATAAATTCGAAGATTCCTTCAACTGGTTGAAGAACATCTTGAATGGCGTTTGGGGTTGGACGACGTTTCGACGAAATCACATTCGTCATTTTCAAGTCCTTGTAGTCCTGGTTTGGCTTCTAGTTACACGACAACACGACGGACTGTCAACTTGATGTACAGCTGACTGAATAGGTTGTTTATCAATTTTTGATGTACAGCTGACTGATTTCGTCGAAACGTCGTCCAACCCCAAACGCCATTCAAGATGTTCTTCAACCAGTTGAAGGAATCTTCGAATTTATTAAGCGGTATGACACCCTGAAATGTTTACCTTTAATACATATCAGCCGCGAAAACCTTCGTAATATATATATATAACAAAATAACATTTAGAACCGACGTACACAATCTAAATTTGCGATACAAAGGACTTCTTACACCACCTCTTCACCACTCTGAGATATTCTGTATACTGTATCGCAAATTTGTACAATCAGATACCTCATTCCATGAGATCTTTAGCAAAAATTAAATTTAAAAGAGTTCTTCAGAGTTTGCTGCTGGAAGGTCTAGCGTTCAATATGTAGCTTTATATGTGGGTATTCTTATAAATTAGTTCTTTCGGTTATATTTTTTCTTAGTTGTATGAAATTTTATTTATATACTCAAGGTTAGTAGCAGATGTTATAGGGTTAAGTGTAAGAGCAGACGGTTCGTTTGGAACCAAACTGAACTTCGCCCTATCAATTTTTGTATAATTTAGGTGAAGTGAAAAAAAAAATATTAAGAATAAAGACATTATTATTGTTATTATTATATGGAGAAAAATTAGGCAAAATTGTGCAAAGCAACATGAAACTTCAGTAATGAAAAGTTTTAAAATTTATTGAAATCCTGAATATAAACCGTCATTATAAAGATAATTACTCCGATTCTAAAGCTTCTAATTTTAATAACAAAAAAAAATTTAAAAGGCTTTACCCAGAATTTCCCTAGTCGACATTGTGACACTAAATAATTTTAAAAATGAAATTAAGTTAGGAGTAAAAATATCTTCAATTTTCTAAAAAATTAAATACATTTTCAATTAAAAAAAAACGGCTACCGAAAGGATTGGAACCGCGGCGCTTGCGACAGCAAACACATCTAGTGACCAATTTCTTACTACTCTATGGAGTCCTGTGCGTATCGTTGGGTTTCAGCAGGCTTAACCTTCACGCCGGGCATGTTTTAAGAAAATTAATTATATTTTTTACATCAATAAACCAATTCAGATAATTCCTTCTCTAAAAATGTCTTTATTCATTTTTAAACATATACGCAGGATGTATATATTTATGTGCAATAGTTTTTACGATATACGTCAATGCCAGCCCAAATATGCGTTTCCCATCTATTTGAAGGTTTGAGATTTACGCATTTATGCGGCACGCGGTCTAAAAATTTAAGAAAAGTAGAGCTAACAATATCTTAACACTTACTTAAGCAAATTAAATCAATTATCAAATTAAAAAAATTACCGGGGAGGGATTCGATCTACATCATCTGCGGATACAATAGTCGATAGTCAGATAGATTTAACTGCGCCATGCAGGGTCGCTGATATGTGTACGACGCGCGGCTCTATTTAAGCGAAAGGTGTTATTGTTGAAACTTTTTGAATTTTTTGCGACCTTATTTTGTATTTGTTGGGTTCTATTTTCGTCAAGTGTAAGGGGTGTTCTATGTGCAAATTACTATAGTCTGTTTTTTTGCTTTATAAGTGTACATTCAAGACGACTGAAGTTGACAGATTTTCTACAGATATGCCTTTTGAAGTGGATATCGTGCTTGTTTAATGATAATTGTAATTAATTGGAAGTTGAATTTGGTGCAGGGATACAATTGAAAAACAACCCCATCCTTGCCATTAGAATATAAATTCCCGGATATGTTACATTTTTGATTTTGCAACTTCAAAAATAATTTTAAATGCCATATTTATGTGCGTAGGTAATGTTATAATATTATTTTACAATACCTGCCTTAAATTTGTTCTGAAATGGTTTGCATTACTTTATGTTCTCTGTTATTGTTTTTCGTCTATAGTTTCTCTGAAATTATCGGAATGCCCAAATGCTTAAAATTACCTTCCGTTATCAATACTGATGCCAACAGCTTATATTGGAGACACTTATATGCAATGATGTGAAAGAAAACGGTATTTAAAGGTTCCAATTTTTAATTACTTTTATTGAGAGAAATTAAGTTTCGATCACAATCTAATCTATTTAGAATTACAAAAATTAATCATGATTTTCCTATACGATAAAATGTCGACTAATAACTTGCAGGATAGTGTTAGCTAAAAATAGCTAAAAATATATATAAGGGCATAAGGGCGACGATAGTGCTGCTGGACGAATTTCTCTCCAGAAAAGTGCTCAGCGACTTGAACGCGACCTCGGGTAGGCCTGGAAATTCAAATAAGAGCTCCTAAATAAACGCAACCAGAAAACGCGTATCGTGGAGCAATCAACAACGCGAAAGTTTTAGTGGCCTCAAGCAGGAGGATGACATTATCATCCGCTGAAAGCAGCTGGATTCTTAATTACGTTCTAATTGTCAACATTCAAACATGCAAAACAACATCAATAAATACATAAATCAAACAACACAAGCACGTAAAAATTACATTCCTAAATGCAGACAAGTGTTCGAATCTACAGGAGCTCAGTTCACCCAGGCGAAACGGGAGCCCTTTCTCGTCCAGCCCAGAAAAAATCGCTGCTGTGAGTGTGAGAGAGTATGTTTGACGAGGTAACAATCAAAATGATCCGATATTAAATATAAAAATCTGGTGTGATACACTCACACAACTTCCTTTTACAGTGATCTTATAATTAGTCAAAAATTTCATTTTTAATTTTTAAAAATTTTTCAAAAATTTTCAAAAATTTCAAATTCTACAAAAACGGTACAAAATAGAGCGTTACTTGAAGAGACAAATTTTCTCTAGAATTTTAAGGTGAATTCGAAAATGTAATAATATACCGGGTGTTTTATTTAAAATAGGAGTTAATAAAAAAAATAGAAAAAAAAACAAAAGAAACCCACTTTAGAAGTATTCAACTGGAAAATCACCTATCTCACATCAATACACATTAAAAATGTAATAAAAATGTAAAGTTTAAAAAAAATCGTTAGAGCCGTTTTTGAAAAAATCGAAAAAAACTGAAAAATCACAAGAGTAAACACCTACTTCCGGTTATGCGATTTTCTTCAAAAGCTTGCTGTCTCATCTACATAGTACACAAAACTTATATATGAAGTTTCAATGCCATACCTCTTTTCGTTTTTGAGATATTCTGTTCACAGACAGACAGACAGACAGACAGACAGACACACAGACACACAGACCAATGAAAAAAAATATGTTTTTTGGGATCAGGGGACTCTAAAACGTGAAGATCCGTTGAAAACTCAATTTCGAATTTTTGGGGTGAATCCAATACTTCCTTTATAGTAAAAGGAAGTAAAAATGCCCAATCAGCTCGATGACAGTCTTGTTTTTTTGGTAATACAGTCTGTTTGCTTTGTATATTTTGTTTTTCATTTCTTCTTCTATACGACTATCTCTAATTATTATTGTTCCCAGATATTCAACCTGTTACACATATTGCAGTTGTTTTCCCCTTATATTTATCGGTGCACCTACTACTGGATATTCTCTTCCTATGTGTAGTATTTTTTATTTTTCAAATTTATTGTCATTCGATTCTCTTCTATGTTGCTTTTCCATATATTTACATTGTTTTGCAGTTGTCTTGTGTTTCCTGCCATGATCAATATGCCAACCGCGAATACAGGTCTCGTGTCATTATGGGATTTAGGCTGTAATACCCTAACCTTGTTCTTTCCACCTCATTCTTGAATTTTTGTTATGTTGTTTATATATAAAGTGCGTTAAAAACAGTGATTTTGAAAGGTTTAGATACAAATACAGCATTAACTTATTAAATACGGTCATGTGCCAAGATGTGTAACATCCATTTTTACTTTCTCGCATACGGTAGTATAAAGTATTGTAATCGTCAAAAAAATCGACTTCGAGATTTTGACGAATCTTGACGTTTTAGACCTCCTAGAGTCCGAAAAAACCATTTTTCGAATTATGTCTGTGTGTGTGTATGTGTGTGTGTGTGTGTGTGAACACGATAACTTAAAAACGAAATAAGCTAGACCCTTGAAATTATGTACATAGTTATTATTCAAAATTTTTGGATTCCTATTAAATTTTGAGTGAAATCGGTTAACCGGAAGTGGCACTTTACCTAAACAGGTAGCGGTACCTATTCAAGTAAAGTACCAGTTTGCTTCGAGATATTTGAACAAAATTTTGTACATACATTTCTTATGTAGAAAAACTACCAGATATTACATTTCAGCATGATCGGTTAACCGGAAGTGGCATTTTACCTAAACAGGTAGCGGTATCCATTCAGTTAAGTACCAGTTTGCTTCAAGGTATTTGCGAGAAAGTCTAGGGGAGCACACTCCCGATTTTTTGTACTATCTTCTTCTGTAATACAGCATAGGAATAGGCTTCTATCTTTTTCGTAATTGCAAGCACAGCACGCTAGATAAATAACACACCACGCTTTTTTTGGTTTTTCAAAAACGTACAATTTTTTATGAATGACACGTAAACGTCAAACTAAATCATTTTCGTGAAACAAAAAACGGTCCGCATTATAAGTGTTTTACATGAAGTTGCTATGTTGCAAGGAAATACATTCGTCTAGTTCCTAGAAAAACATTTAAATTGCGAAGAACTCCAGAAAATTATAGTCATGTTGCCGAAGCGTATCGTGTGTGAACATCGCCTACGTTGATTAAAAAACTACGCTTCGCAATTTTTATTAATCAATGCAGGCGAGGCGTGTGACAAAACAACCTTTAAATGAAAATTTTTATAAAAACCAACACAGAAAAACTTGAGAGATCATTTCTAGAATACGTAAGGTGTGCCGATTACTTTGAAATTAATTGAAAATATAAGGCGCCTTGACGTCAGTATGACATACAACATCTTGACAATTTAAATGTTGGTGCTTTTGCTCAGGGTTGGCAGAGCAATTGAAACAAAGATACATACATATACATTCTTTTGCTTGGGAAAGATATGGCACCAAAGAAGCAGGTCTTGGTTATGTTGGCACATTAGGTGAACCTTGTGTTTGTATCTATATCCTTCAAAATCACTGGTTAAAAGCCGTTATCAAGTGGCCTTGTGTCAAACAGTAATTTTTGAAAGTCATGTCGTATAGGCCATTCAGTAAACACAAAAACATATTAATTTTTTTGAAGTTGGCATGTGCAAATAATTTTTGTGCTCGGGATTCTGTATTTTGTTTTGCAAAGGTTTCCACACCTGTTTACAGGCAGTTTTGAATTATTTAAAAATGAGAGTTACAATTTTTCATTGTCAGTGTCAAAGTAGATATTTTTCTAGAAATTCTCACCTGAAGTTTTATAAAATGTAATAAAAATACCTATTAATAAACGCTACGTCAATAGTATACAACACAACATTATTATAATATCCTTAAAAGTAGCTATTCATAACGTTTATGACAGATGGGAAGTAAATGTCACACCCTTAACCTATTTGTTTTAGTAACTTTTTGGAAGTACATTCCTAGACAAAGATGAATTTTTGGAAGTACATTCATGAAATTTTGTAAATTAAAGGCCACTTTGTGTTTTTATGTTTATTAAACAGACTATCCCTTATTTTATGGATTGCGTATGCACGCAACCTCACTTTGATAACTGACAACTTAAGTGTCCGAGTGCGCTGAAGTCTGGGTAGAACGATGAAAGAATCGCCAACATGCAATTGTAAGACAAAATCTAGTTCTAAGCCCACTCGATAAATTTTTTTTAACACATGATACGACGGAGAGCAGTAGGCTTACGCTATCGTCTTGCTTTACCCCTTTTCCATTCTGAATTCTTGAGACTGGTCCGTTTAGTCTTACTACTCCGACCACATTTCTGTTTAGGCTTTTAATGGCTCTTATGAGTTTTTGCCTGGTTTGCAGTTCTTCCAAAGCACTTCATATGCATTCTTGTGGTACCCGATTGAATAAACATTTAAGATCTAGGAACGCTAGGAAGATCTTTCTGTTCTTGTCTATTATCTTTTCTATTACTTGACTAATCGATTGTATGTGATCCTGTGTTTGTTTTCTTGGACAAAAGGCCACTTGTTCGTCTTATAATTTGTCTTCAATTTCATATTCATTCACATTCAACCATATTGCTCTACAGTTTTCGCATTTTGTTGTTTCGCCGTTTTTATAAATAGGCACTATAATGTTGCTTTCCCAATCGGTTGGTATTTTTGTTGATGCTTGTTGGAATATTTTTTTGAGCCATTTATTTATCGCTGAACCTCATTTTTTAAGTAGCTCTGATGCAACGTTGTCCTCTCCTGGGGCTTTACCACTTCTTGTTCTGTTATATTATTCTATTCATCGGTTCTATTTCAATGCTCATCATTTTCTTGTTCTATAGTTCTTCTTACGTTTTTGAAGTTGTATTCATAATGTTCTCTCCAGGTTTTTAGGAATGTGTTTGTTGTTGTTTCAAGTTTTCGTTTTTGGTTTTTTATATTTTGTATTGGTTTGATTTCGGTTTCCCTTTAGTTTTTTTTATCACATCCCAGATTTTTTTCTGGTTTCCCGTGCAGTTATTTTCTGAATTTCTTCCAAATTTCTCCCAGGAGGCTCGCTTAGCTTGTTTTACCATTTCCTGTGCTTCGTTTCGCTTTTGTATGTAGTTTAGTCGGTCTGCTTCTGAGTTGGTACTTTTCCATCATTTCCACGCCTCTTTCTTATTTTTGATCTTGTCTTTTACTTTTTAATTCCACTATTTTGTTATCTTTTTACGCATTGTAGTTTGTTACTTTCATTTCACATACTTCTTGTGCTGTTTGGAGTATGATGTTTTTAAATTTAGTCCATCTCCGTTAATGTTCCAGGGGGTATCTCTTTGTATGTCTTCCATTTCTAGTTGGTTGAATTCCGTACTGAGTTTTCTTTCATATTCTTCACTTATTTGAGGGGTTTCTAATGCCTCATTTTTTCTATTCGTCTAGTTTGTCTGTCTTTTCTTTTTAAGGCTTGTCATTTCTGTGTCTGCTACTAGAAGCCTATGGTCGTGTTTAGTTCTGCTCCTCTTTTTGCCTTAACATTTTGTAATGCGTACATCGTGCCTCTGGTTATGGTTATATAGTATGTGCTTCTGTGGGGTAGTGCTTCGGCCTCGTATGTTATTTTGTGAATCCTTTTGTGTTTATACAGTCTGTTTTCGATTAGGAGCTCGTTGTTAATGGAAAAGTCAATCATGCATTCCCCGTTGTTGTTTGTTTCGCATTATATCCCATAGTCCCCCGTTGTTCCATATCCTATTTTAATGTTGTTACCTATATACGCATTACAGTCTCCCATTATTACGATATGGCGATTCTTACTTTGCATTTTGTCTAAAATTCGTCGACGGTCTTCGTAGAACTGTTCTTTGTCTCTTTGGTTAGCGTCTTCTGTTGGGGCGTATAACGTATATCTGTATCACTCCGACGTTTTCTTGCAGCTCCAGCTTTATGGTGATTACTCTGAAATTTATGGCCTCTCAGTTTGTAACTTTCGGTTCCAGTTCGCTGCTGACTATTATGCCTACACCCTTCCGTAATTCTATTTCCAGCGTTCCAGCGTATCTAGGTGTAAACCTTTTATCCAGGACTTTTAATAAGCTACTTCCTTTTCTTTTTAATTCCGATATACCTAATATTTGCACTTTTTATGTTTTCATCGCTTCTGATATTTCAACTTCCTTTCCCGTAAGTGATGTAAGTTCCATGTTACGAATCGTATTCCGCTTCCCGCTAGTCGTTCTCGTTTTGTACGTTTATGCCCGAGGGTTTGATAAGTTTTATGAATCTTGATACCTTGCGCGAGTGATTAGCGCAGCCGCAAGGGCCTCGTTACCTCAGAACCACTGGCTTTTGGTCCACGGCTGCTTATTGTGAATATTCACAGCAATGCTGTTTCAAGGACTTTTTTCTTTGCTTTAACAAAAACGCAATCTCAAAATTGTCTGAAGCCGATACTTATTTGAAGCCGGGTATGTTGAAATTGACGTGCAAAATCTACATTCATTGACAGACAGTTGAACGCAACCTCATCGCATTGACCGGAAAACATTTTACCTGGACCACTGCTGTATAACCTTCAGCACGTCTTCAATTGTATCACCTCGCTCCTGGCTATCGTGATGCTAGAGAACCCCCGATTGTTAGCTTGGGCGTCTCTACAGATCGTAAAAAGGCACTTTTTGATACAGCGCAAATTAGCGTCTTCCAGTGGACCCTTTGAATGTATTCGTAAAATTTGATGTGCTTACATATATACGTTGAATAATGCGATGGCTTAATTACAAACGCTAGCTTGCCGCAATTTAACACTGTTTACAGCAAATACCGTACAGGCCCGTTCCAGCCGCTTCTAATTAACGTATTCGCATAGTACACCTTTGAGTCACCAGTATGTGCAGCTTTCAGCAGAGGCTGCGTGCGACTGCCGTCTTTTTTTGTTACATTTGCATGAGCTAAAACTCGTTCCGCACAGCGTGTGTCTCTTGCTGTTCTATCGCTATACCAAACCTTATAATACATTTTGAGCGCAAGGTCGGCTTTGCAAATATTTACTTACATAAAATACAATATGTTTAACACATAAGGAAAATACGTATAGAAATACGATTTGGCTTAAGATTTAACTGAAACACTACTGGCGAGGGAAGTAGATCTACCGTTTTAACACTTACTAGACAGAAATAATTGTGATATACTAGAAATGGAGGTGCTTTCAGGGTACCCTTGGGTAGATAAATATTACAAAAGATATTTGGAAAGTTTTAGGTATGAAAATACTACATATCATGTCTGGAATAATTGACTTGAATATAAATACCTGTAGCAAGAAAACATTCAAGTGTACTGAAAAAATTCTGACCAAACGTCCATTTTACTTTTCAAATTAATTTTTTGATTATCACTCTTCTAGTATTGTACATTTGTAGTGAGATTTTTTTACATATCTCTTATAAAAGTTCATTGAGATATTTTCATGTTTTCGTTTTGACTTGTGCGATAATGGTTATTCACTTTTAAGTACCAAGTATAGACCATTTTTTTCATATGGAGATCTAATCTAAAAAAAAACACTCATAGCAATCATTGTTTCTAAATTAACTTGTGTTGGTATATAAGCTTATGGTTACCATTTTCGCAGTGAGGTCAGGTTTTATGTTGACTGGTTGTCATCTTAATTATTTTGCATTGTAGTTCTTTTTATTATAAACTAAAATTGTCCTCAGGGCAATACCTACGTTGTTTAAATCAATTTATTGAATCACATTTCAAGTTTATAATAGCTAGAACTACAATATAAGTTAATTAAATGTCAACTAGACATAAAACTTAACATCACTGCAAGAACAACAATTAGAAGATTAAGTAGGTACCAACACAATTATAATCTAGTGATAACGCTTGTTGCCATTAGCTTTCCTAGAGGTTCGCCATTTACATTTCTATATGATAACACAATTGCCTATATTATTCTTCTTTTTCTTATTGTTATTACTATACGTGTGAGAAAGAAAAGAACTAGTCACTTGCAATGAAGTATGCAGTAATAAGGTTGGAGTAAATGAAGTTCTGAGTAAAATAAAGATAAATTTTGATAACGAGCTGTATATTCAGAAGAAATATAATACGGAAACTTTTTTTAATTCATCTCGCTTTTGATTTGATAGTTTCATTTAGGTTGCAACATTTCTAGTATGTGGTTGCACATTTTGCAGACTTTATGTATTTCTTTTATTCTTCTGCAAACTGTATCACATCGGCATTCTTCTGTTTCCTTGCTGAGAAATTTTAGACCCCTGGGTCGCTAAAGCAGAACTGGGAAACTGTAGTGGGGTCGAAACTAGATTTTGGTGGCCTGTAAAGTGACTGGAAATCAATTCTAAATTTTCTGGTTTAGAAGCAAAGGTTCCACCGCTGAACTACACTCTACTGCTTTGTAATATAGTCAAAAGAAGAATGTAGTTTATTATTTTAGTAACATACCTATTTTTTTCAGGACTTGAACCCCAATATGGTTTATACGCTTGTATTTTGGGTTGCTGCGTTTACTTCGTGTTTGGAACGTGTAAAGACATTAACGTAGGCCCTACTGCTATATTAGCGTTAATGATTCAAGATCATGTAGCGAAAATGGGACCTGATATGGCAATCTTGATGAGTTTCATTGCAGGAAGTATTATATTCCTGCTAGGACTGTTACAATTAGGTAAGAATCACAACTATGCGACTTTTAGGTTTTTGGTACCAGATAATTAGCAAAGAAATAAATGACTAAATTAAAAGCACATTTCATTACCCAAGAAATTACAAATCTTGAAGAAAAATAATTTGAGTTTAAAATACTGCGAAAAGTATATAAGTTAATAATATTAAATTGGAAAAGCCATAAATTAAATACTAATATTATTTTAAATCGACATTGCATCTACAATATGTGTTTCGTCTACAGGATTTCTAGTCGAATTCTTCTCGTTTCCCGTAATAGCAGGATTTACCACAGCTGCAGCTATCGAGATAGGTTCATCTCAAATCAACAGCTTACTAGGTTTGCCTGGTAAATCAAATAAATTTCTAGAGGCATGGAAAAATGTTATTGAGAATATTGAAGAAACTAATAAATGGGATGCTACACTGGGAGCTGTAACGATAGTTGTTCTAATTGCAATGAGGGTAAGTATTGCATGCGTACAACGCTATTTTCATATCTTTTACACACTCTTTCAATATTTAGTTAAAAAATCTATATAGTTATGCTGATTTTTTTTTTATATAATAGTTTAATCAGCTCAGCATTGATTTTGCTATACATGATTTGGTTGTGAGTCTTAATTATTAACTTATACTAACATAGTGAGGGTTAGATTCCTCATATATTACATTGTACATTTATTCGATTTATTACATATAATTTTGCTTGTTAATGAAAGTGATGTATTTATTGTAATAAGTCCTGTGGGAGTCTTCTTTTTAGTCTTTGATGTTTACCTTTTTGACCAAGGTTATACGTCACTGCACTGTCGCATTCACTTATATTATTAAAGAATGTGTTGCACTGTTTATTTATGTGATCGAGTAGTGGCAATAAATTTAGTTCTTTGTGAATTTGGTCATTCCGCACAAACCACGGCGCATTCACTGAAATTCGAGCTACTTTGTTTTGTAGAACTTGTAATTTTCTGTGGTGTGTGTTAGATGCATTTCTCCATACAGGGCACGCATATGTTAAGATAGGTCTTAGTATTGTTTTATATATGAGCATAATGCACTCAACACGCAAATGAGTTTTTCGATTTATTAGCGGGTATAGGATACTCAGCCTGGCATAGCACTCACTTAGTTTTTTGTTCACATGGATGCCCCATCCTAGTCTGGTGTCTAGGTAGACGCCTAAATATTTAATTGCTGAATCCTTGTTGTTCCACTCAATCTTATTTTGGTTTAATTTTATGATTGGTAAGTTCTTTATTTGTTTTAAGGTAAATATTTTTGCCTGTGTCTTTGTTACATTGATTTTAATTTTCCAGTTGTCATACCAGTTGTACATTTCATCTAGGGCACTTTGTAGATGGTTCACTGCTACTTGGAGGTTTTCACTTTGTGTTAAGATAGCAGTGTCATTCGCGAACATAGCCAAGGTAGTATTGTCAGTTGTTTGCAAGTCGTGCATGTAAATGTTGAACAAGAGTGGTCCCAATATACTACCTTGAGGTACTCCCGCCAATATTGGTCTTTTATTTGATACGATAGTATTCACTCTCACCGAAAAAGTTCTGTCTTTTAAGAAGGACGAAATTATGTTAATCATATAGTCTGGGAATCCCAGTTTTATTATTTTGTACCTTAGTCCTAGATGCCAGACTTTGTCAAAGGCATTTTGTAGGTCGATAAATGCTGCTACAGTATATTTCTTATTCTCAAAGCCTGTCTCTATTAATTCGGTAATTCTCATTAACTGGTGTGTTGTGGAGTGCTTTTTTTTAAATCCCATTTGATGATGAGGTATGATAGTACGTTCATTCACTATCTTTTGAATCCTCTCATGCATAACTTTTTCTAATAGTTTAGAGAGTGTTGAAAGTAAACTTATGGGCCTGTAACTTTCCGGGCTGTGTTTTTCTTTACCGCTTTTATGGAATGGTAGTATGTGAGAGTGTTTCCATTCTCTAGGAAAGTATCCTATTCGTAGGCAGGCGTTAAATATATTTGTTAGGATGGCCAATGACTTTTTGGTAAGCTGTTTTAATATACTATTTGTAATTTGATCTGGACCTGGAGATTTTTTGTTGGGTAGTTTTGAAATAAATTTCTGAATTTCCTGCTGGTGAAGTTGGTTCCATCTCTATGGGGTGCTGACTATTGAAGCTATTGTTTATTTCAATATTACTTCCTGTTGCTGATTTTGTACGGTGTTTGCGTCATTGGGTGTAAATACTTTTTCGAAGTGCGACGCTAGAAGATTGGCTTTGTCTTCGTCTGTTGGATATGTGTTGCCATTGGCTGTTAGTGGGGGAATGATATTAGGTTGCCTTAATAATTTTTTGGTAGCCTGCCACATAGTTGCGTCCCTTGGCTGGAGTTCTTCAATGTATTTGTTATATAAATGATATCTGTAGTTGTCCAATTTTATCCCGACTATCCTGATTATATAGCGTTTTAAGGTGTGGTCGTCTGGTTCGTTGCCATTCACGTCTGGTTCTGTTCTTTAGTTTAATTAAGTTTGCTATTTCGATTGGAGTATGGATACCGTTCCGTTTGTTCTGCTTCCAAGGTGTTAGTGCTGGTTGTACACTTATTTTCACTGCTTGGGTATATTGATTGACTGCCTCATCAATATCGCTAGTGGAATGAATTGGTCCGAAGTTTTTGATATTTTTGTCAAGCTCTCGTTGAAACATACTCCAGTCCATTTTGCCTTCAATTAATTTTGGTAATACGGGTGTTTGCAGTGGTTCGCTATAGAATGAGAGTGTTACCGGTAGGTGATCTGAATCAAGTTCACTCAAAACAGTTTGGTAGATAGGTTTTTGAAAGTTTTTAAGTAAAACGACATCCAGGATATCCGGTTTATAATCTGGTCTATAGGGGTAGTAGGTATATTCGTTAGGAGCTGATATTTTTATGTTATGATTCGTCAGTATTTGGTTTAGTCTGGCACCATTCGGGTTATCAGCTCTACATCCCCAGAATTTCTGTTTGCAATTTAGATCTCCAATTAGCAATGTTGGTTTATTTATGCGAAAAATTTTAGAAATGTCTTCTTCTAGGATCCGTTTATTGGGTTGTTTATAAGCTGCGTAAAGTAAGATTTCAGTTTTATTTTCTAATAACAGGTTAATAGCTGCTGTTTCTAGGTTTTCAAGGTTTAGATCCGGTAACTGGTAGTGAGATAATTTTTGTTTGATTGCAATTGCCACTCCTCCCGATGCTGTCTGCGTTTCTCTATCTTTCCTATATACATTATACCCTGGTAACTTGAAGGTTTCTGTATTTATAAGATGTGTCTCGGTAATGCAAGCCACGTCAACGTTATGTCTAAACAAGAACTCGATAAATATACTGCGCTGTCTCTTTATGCCATCAGCATTCCAATTTAGGACTGTTATATTACTAATTGTGAGTTTTTTATTTGGATCCATATGAGGAAAGTAATGGTATTAGTGTTGTTAGATAGGGCATAATTTTATTCAGGTGTGGTATTAATAGCTCAATTACTTTTGATACAATAGTGGTTAGTAGGTCCCGTTCTTCCTGTTTGGTTTCGTGATTTCTGTCAGGTTTAGTTGGTAATTTGGGAAAAGATCTGTTGTAGTCTTGTTGTTCATGGGAATTCAATTGTTGAATATGTTGACTGTCAGCTATTTTTGTTGTGGTTGGTGAAATCCACGCTCGTGCTCTAGTTTGACTTAGATTTGGGGGGTTGTATTGACGACTAACTTTCTGATAATAATTGCATCCTTTAAAGTTCGCGGGATGTAGTTCTTTGCAATTCACGCATTGAGGAGGATCGGTAGGTCTTTTTGGGCATTTATTATACTCATGATTATTTGTGCACTTGACGCATCGTGGCTCCATTTGGCAATAATTCCGTGTATGTCCGTACAGTTGACATTTCTTACATTGGGGCATTTCTTTTGATTTTCTTCTTACTTCCACTTCAATGATGCTATAATGAATTTTCTTTAAGTTTATAATTTCTTTTGCCGTTGCGGAGTCTTCCAGGTCCACAGCGCATAGCGGTATGGGCTTTCTGTCCTTGTTATAAAGACGAGTAACTTTCGTTACAGGGTATTTCAGGTTTATTAGTTCTTCTAATACTTCGTTATCAGTGATTGACACCGGAAGGTTTCGGATAATAACTGAAAATTTGTTCTTTTCAGGGTCTTTAAATGTATGGTAATTTAATTTGTTGTCATTATAAAGTTTGGTGATTTTTCTATAATCCTCAATAGTGCTTAGATTAATTCTGAGTTTATCACCTTTTTGTGCTGTCTCAAATTCTCCTTTAACGTTTTCCTTAAGATCTTTTATAATTTCTTGGTGTTTTATATGTGAAGCGTAGTGAAGAAATATCGGTGGAATTTTTAATTTAGTTTCTTGCGATGACATAGACGAAGTATTTTGTTCGTCGATATTCATTTGCTCAACAGCTGCAGCGTGTTTACCTTCCTGAATTATGTTTGAAGCACTCTGAATGTTGTCGTTTGATAAGTAATATTTGTTAGCTGCGATTAGTGTAGCGGGCTCGAAGTAATACTTTTTATTTAGTGTGACGGGGGGCGAAAGATCGTTATTATTTCTCTTACCCATTTTGTTGTGATAAAGAACCCCCCGCGGGGGTTTGTTTGTTGTGCTGAGATATTCACGGATTGCAGTTAACTAGAGTTTATTTTGAACTGATAATATTTTTACTAATATGTGATAACGCGTCTGGTTGCACTGATATCGCTCGCTCGCCACTAGAACGTCCGTTCACTGTCAGTGTTCGCACGCGAATCCATGCTGATTTTTAATTCCCTCTAAGGAATAACAATATTAGGTATAGATAAACGGATATACCCTTGACGACGTGGTATAATCACTTATAATACCATGAGTAGTCAAAGTTATGTCGAATATTTTTGCTGTGGTATTACGAATGTCCATTGTGCTTAGGTTCGATTAGGACGAGTGCGCTAGCACGAGTCCTAATCCTAAGCGCAATGGACATGAGTAATGATGCCACCGCAAAAATATTCTACTTTACTTTGACTAAGAATGGCATTCGAGAGACTATATCATTCATCAAGTTATAAGCCAATAAGAATGCGTTATTTTCCTTAGTTACCCTGTATTACAGCAATTATTGCAGTAACTATGACGATATCGAATATACGAGCCTGTGTATAGCCGGCTATACGAGCTTGTCTATATTCAAAGCATTCAAACACTATATTAAATCCACATAGCCATGAATTTGACAAGTAAAAAAAACAATTTATTATTCCATTTATTAATTTTATAAAGTCTAAAATGGATCGTTTCGGGAATAATTCCTTTAAATTAATAGATGAAACGATAGAAAACAATAAACCGGCTAATACAGTCAAAACTGAGCAATACGTTTCGCGGCAGTTTCAAAAATTTTGTGAAGTGCGAAATTATCAACTAGATGAAAACACATCGAATGAAGAACTCACCCAAATTCTTAAAGATTGGGCGTTCAACATGCGGAAAACTGACGGCACAGAGTACAAGGAAAGTGTTATTAAAACTGTTTGGAATCTTATCGCAAAAATGGTGCAGCTAAAGTATTTCCAAATGTTTAATCGAACCATTGATCCATTTAAAAATATTGTTTTTCAAACTGCAGTAAACGCAAAAAACACGAAACGTAAACAGCTTCAAGCTATTCCAACAAAACGGAAGAGTAGCGCTGTGGCATTAAAAACTGAAGATATTCAAAAAATAGTGGACACATTAGATGAAAACACTCCCACCAGTCTGCAGCGTAAATTTTATCACATTGCAGCTGTGGAACTTGCTTGGCGTGGTGTTGAAGCTGTATCATGTCTTGTAGATCATTTTGAAGAGGAAATAAATAAGTACGGTATAAAAACAGCTCGAATTGAATATAATAATGTTTTCTCCAAAACCGCTCAAGGAGGAAATCAGCGAACCACTAAAGTAAATGGTTGACTACAAATACAGAAAATGCCGATCATTGTCCTGTTAGATTATGGAGAAAGATGATGTCGAAACGGACCAAAAATATAAAAACTAGACGCTTATTTCTAGCAGTGAATAGGGACTGGAATAAATTTCCAAACAGTTACTGGTATAAAAATAAGCCGCTTGGGATAAATGAAATAAGTAAATAGACAAAATTAGGTGCAGAAGCCATCGGGATAGATACAAAAAAGTTAAGATAACCAACCACTCTAATAGATCAACCACTGTGAGCCAATTATCAAGTGCGGGCGTCAGTGTTCAAGAGATAATAAAAATTACGGGCCATACCCCAACCAATTCTATTCAACCATACCTCCAATTAAACGAAAAGCATCACAGCAACATTATATCCAATTTAAGAAGAGTTAATTCTTCGGTTAATAAAGAATCCTCGTCTTCTTCTATGAACAAATGTGATGCTACAGATGTGTGTAACAAAAATAATTCTTCGGTTAATAACGAATACTCTTCTTCATCTTTGAACAAATGTGATGCTACAAATGTGTATAACAATTGTACATTCAATATTAATAATTATTAAATTAATTTTCTGTTTACACTTTTACTTTATTTATTTTCTTTATTCATGATATAGTCTACCCGTATACAACTCGACAATCGAAAATTATCGATTCTCGACGTGTTACCTTCTAAAACACCACTCGACCTTCGGTCTCGTGGTGTTTCAGGCAACACGTCTCGTATAACCGATAATTTTCGATCGTCTAGTTGTATAATATGTGACTATTCAATGAACCAAACAACTTTTTCAAATTAGTTTTCTATAGTAACAGAACACAAATATTGACTTTTTCTAATAAAAATCACATTTGTTTAAAATATTCACTATACCACTAGTGAAAATTGTCGATTATTTTCACTAGTGAAAATTGTCAATATAGTCCATTTTTATTGGCTCAAAGACGTCAAATCTTGTATTTTTATTGGTCAATTTTTGATAGATGACAAGTGAGTTGAATAGTCACTTCGGTTTTTCGGTGCGCCCAACAAAGCAACAATAATGGATAATAATTTTAATCTAGAGCCATGATGTAATAACTGTCTCAAATTCGAGGTTATCAGGTTAGGTTTTGCATCAGTTTTGACACAGACTGACGCAAAACCTAACCTGATAACCTCGAATTTCACATAGACTTACAGTCCCACTAACATAAACAGTGCCACCAACATAAACAGTGCCAACCTAAGAAATAAAATAATTTATTATTATCGGTCTATTCATTATACCGGATTGGGTCACAATTATACAGGGTGTCTCAGAAATATCTGTACAAAATTATAACACATATTCCTGCGGCCAAAATAGGACAATTTAACTCAACTTACCACTATTCAAAGTTGCTGCATTTAGCCGCTAGAGGGCTTTAAAAATGATTAACTTTTTAAAAATTCTTAACCCCCTATATACTCATTACCAATTTTTTTTCTGAATAGCTACTTTAATTCAGAAGCTATTTTCTCACTTACAAAATTTTAGCTGGGTGAACAGTTTAGCCACAAAAACATATTTTCTAAATCCCTACAAGCCTAGTGTTAAGTTACAATTACTGATTCAGGCTTGTAGAGATTTAGAAAATATTTTTTTGTGGCTAAATCGTCTACCCAACTAAAATTTTGTAAGAGACGAAATAGCTTCTAAATTAAAGTAGCTATCCACAAGAAAACATTGGTAGTGATTATACAGGGGGTTAAAAAAATATGGATGGATAATTTATTGCGACAAAGTTTTTAAACACCCTGTAGTTTTTGAAATTAGGGCTTATTCCACAAAAAGCTGTAGTTTACTCTTACAAATGCATGGCCAAAAAATGAATAAAATCTATCAAAGATTTTTCGACTTACTTAAAAAAAAATTAAAAAGCCAATCATTTTTAAAGACCTCTAGCGGTTAAACGAAGCAACTTTAAATAGAAGTAAGTTGGGTTAAATCGTCATATTTTGACCTCAGGAATATGTGTTATTATTTTGTACACACCTTTCGGGGACACCCTGTATATAACAGCAATGAGATAACATGAACAAGAAAATAAGACACATTGCTTGAGTAAGAAAGAGATATAGTAGCAAATATACGAGTAGGCATGAAGCTAATTTTAATTATGACATTTGTCAACTAATTGTGTCTACTAGAATAATTTTGTTGCATGGTCATCTCTTTCTTACTCAAGCATTCTATTTTGTTGTTAATGTTATCTTATTGCTGTTATATATAATTATGGCCCCATCCGTATAATCGTAATGAATACCACTAGAGCAATCGAAAATAATGATTATTTTCGATGCTCTTGTGATATTATAACTAAATATTACCCTAAAAAATGTTTGACCAATTAAAGAGCTTGAATTTAAAAGTTTCAGCCAATAACATGTGAATGATACCGATAATTATGCATTTATGCATAGTACAAATCGCCAATGCATGCTGGAATTAAAACATTATTTTAGTTTTGTATTTAAAATAAATTTTTCTAATTTAAAAATAGATATTAAAGTTAAAATAACTTTGAAGGCAATAGTCTGCCGTATATTCCTTGTGCAAATAAAGTTGTCAGCAATTTGACATGCACTTGTGATATTACTAATGATAATTTTAGGAAATGAAAGCCTTTGGAAGTAGACACAGTCGCAAGGAGTGGTCAACAGCTAGGAATGTACTTGGCAAAGTAGTTTGGCTGCTATCAATCGCTAGAAATGCCGTAGTCGTCGTGGTAGGAACATTGATATCTTGGATTCTCTATAACGCAGGACAGCAGCCTTTTAAGCTTACAGGTAATTCGTAGTATTAAAACTACTTCATTCAATAATGCAATTACAGTGACAATAAACCACTAATACTTATTACATCTTCCAGGAGATATTGGAGGAGGATTTCCTCCAGTTGAACTTCCACCGTTTAGTACCGAATTTAATAATCAGACATACGACTTTATGGATATGATGAAGCAGTTTGGAACCAGTATAATATTTATTCCACTAATTGCTGTACTAGAACACATTGCAATTGCAAAAGCATTTTGTAAGTATAATTCACCTTCTCATATATTTTTAGTGAACATAAGAGGGATTTCAAATGCTTTAAACTTTTTTTTTTTATACGAGAACAAAGCTTTGCTCTCTCATGCATTTAGAACTTTAACTTTCTGGGAAAAAGTTGAATAATTATCGATCGGTGTCATAGCACCCACGTTTTATCCACTAATAGTCCATCGATAATAATCATTATCATCTCAAAAGATGATTAACACGAGTATAGATTGTGATACTGAATATGCACGATTGCTTTTTTCATACAGTGATATTGTATTTTTATTTATAATAAAGATTAACAAACTTCCTTGTGGTGGGCATGCCGTCATACACACTGTATATAATAGCTTACAGCAAAGTTAGACAGTCGTTGTAGCTAGAACTAGCTACGGCGTGATGTCATAGACCAACAACAAAGTAACAAAGAAGTTCGTATTTACATATCATGGCGCAATCCACGACGAGAAAATTTTAGCTCTGAATGAGCACAACAATGGAAAAACACTGCCTGAAATTATCGCTGGCTGAAAGCAGCTCGATTTTTAATTACGTTTCAATTTTTAACAATCGGACATGCAAAACGTCAATAACTACATAAATCAAACAACACAAGCACGTCGAACTTACATGTCTAAATGCAGGAAGGTGCTTGAGTCTAAAGCAGCGGTTCTTCCTTGTACAGCCTAGAAAATTCGCTGATATGAATGTGAGAGAGAGAGAGTCGAAACCTTTGGTGGAGTAACGGTCACAATCATCTAACAACAAATATAAAAAAGTCCAATCAGCTCGATGATGTGAAACTTTAAGGCTCTCGAAATTGTGCACCTTGGACCCCGGCTTCTTTTCTTACATCCGGCTCATCTCGAAGTGGCAAGAAGATTGGCCGGTACTTTACCGGATCTCCACACATAGACTATCCAATGGCCAGAACACATACACCCAGCTCAAATAACATTAGCTGATGGCTGCCAGACCGTGTTCGAAAAAACACATTTTCAATAACTTGCTAATCTCGCTCCGCTGACCGATATAGCATCAACAGAATAACTGAGTACGACAGCTTCTATCGGATGGAAACTCCATCCGATTGTAAAAAGTGAGTCTTTGTTACAAGCTACAGCGCTTTTGTCGTACTGCATTTGTTACGGTATTAAAACAACTTTACGACACCCACCCAAGGTGAGCATCGCACTACGGAATCAGTCCTGGAAAACTGGCACACTTGCCCCGAGATTTGCTAGAAACAGGCTAAAGGGCCACGGCTGGAACGCTCAGGGAGTCGGGCGTGAGTCACACGATACGTTCTGGGCAAGCGTGTTGAGGCATATATATATGGTACGTCAAAATTATGAGGGCGCCACCAAGCCTGTCTTAACTCGAATAACCGGGCCTGGGCGGTTAAACGGGAGCGAAGCATTCAAGACACTCCGTCGATAAGAATTCTCATGAGCTGCAAGCTCAAATAACAATTTCGTACTGGAATTGTAATATTGGGACTCTTTGGCCGAGACTGCGCAATCACTGGACCTACCTGCACGCTCTGATCTCTCACGTCTCGCCGTACACCAATCTTTACACTGTAAAAGGCGCTATCTGAAACAAAGCATGCACAGGTCGAATAGGAATAATACGTCCCTTAACTAAATATGCGTCTATTGATCGCTAATTACATCTGGGCAGCAAATCGTGCCGCCAAGCTTATGTTACTGCTTACGTTAAGCACCAGCTGATGGACGCGCTATGCTAATGAACAACACGCTATGGGTGGCCGGCCGCAGTGGGCTCGACCTTTTACATATTAGAGTACAGTTTAGAAATACGCACTCCGGAAAAAGGGCGCGTTAGTGCGCGATAACAGTGCTACAATATAGTGAAACTCGCGCACCCAACGTTACTGAATTAAAAATTAGCACAAACGTAACACCAAGACATGGGCGCAGAGTTCTTTAGCTATTTAGGCGATGAAACGCGAAACTCGCGCACATGAACTTACTAGCAGGCTACCAAAGTAGCGTCTTGCAGCATGGTGGCCTCAAACCGGCATTAAAAGCCGCGACAAGCAAGCAAGGGGCATGCATCCGCCCACATAAAGTTGAGCACAAAGCACCAACGCTCGCACAAGTGACAGTTACTATGTTTAAATGGTTGCAATTACAAATACCTTAGTCCGCAGACGGTCCATGAGAGTGGCGTGCAGTCAGTTGGTAGAAGGCGGCAGTCTGTGGCAGCTCAATCGCCAAAACACGGCATTAGGGGTAAACGGGCTGGAATCCGCCAAGATGGCGGCGTTAGGACGCTCTCCTGAGAGCACACTCACGGCGGCAAAGAGGCCTACTTCGTCCTGCCTAGAAAGATCCTCGAAAACAGCGAGTTGCAAAGGGAAAGCCCCCTTTCTCACAAACGCAGAACTGGCCCCAAGAAGCCCTTCACACACCTACGCTTTGGCGTAACGACTCGCCACTCGCACAGTCACACGCGACCTCTTAAAGGATGGCATATTCGACAACATTCGCTGAAACAGCACGAGACGGGAAAAACAGGCTGGCGTCCCCGCAAATAGCGGGAACGCCGCGAAACGGCACACTCTGCGACTTCTTCGATCAACGGCCTGACTTGAACTCCTCAAGCAAAAAGCGTTAGGACGCTTGAAGTGGCGTGAGCCAAACGGCGTTTCCACGTGACTCTCGACAGCCAATAGCGATGCGCTCCATAAAACAAATTAACTCCGGTATCAAAGACAGCCAATGGCGAAGCGCCTCAACGGAGTGATTTCTAGAAGTTTCGGAATTCTTGCGAGCGATAACACCCGGCTGCCAAAGTAGCAGCAAAGGGGTGCTCCAACTGACGAGAAATAATGCGTTTGGGGCCAAATATGTGCAAAATCATTATTATAGAATTAGGCGATGAAGCCAAATAAGTAACTAAAAGGGTTTAGCATACGGGCACGCTGCCCTAAAGCCTAGGTGGCTACTTAAACTACAAAATGACCTGAATCAAATGTGCGGAAGATGAGATTGTGCTAGTGCGCAAAAATTGAAAATGGTTTTAAAATAGCAACAAGTTGCCCTAAAGGTGTGAAATGCAATTAAGCATCTACAACAGCAAAATTACTTAACACATTTTAACGGGAGAAGCCGCGTGGCGCTGTTGGGTAAGCGTCAGACTTGCATTAAGCAAGTCCTCGGTTCGAATCCCGCGGGGGTCGGAATTTTTCCGCCTTGGTGATTGGAATCGGGCTCGGTGAGACCATTCACAGTTGGGCACCAAATTAACTGTGCTCTACTCAGAACCACAGACCTAAGAGATAGAGTAACAAGGTCAACACATCACCAATACACACACTTCATACAATGGTTGCTGCGCAAGCACCAAAGGCGCGATCCAACTCTGTATCCCGAATCCGGGGCAAGTTGATCATTGTACCGCCAGATGCCAGCGCATAAAGCACCAGCCTCGACACTGCAAGGTAAATGAGGTTACAGATAATACATACATACATATACATTTTAACGGACTCTACGATCCATAAGCAATTCCGTTGTAATTGCACAGCTAAAACATTGATAACCTAATCTTTAAGTCCCCGAAAAGTTCCTATAAACAAGTTTTGTCAGTGTTGTTCTAACTTTAATATTAAAGCCAGAAACAAGTAGAATAAAAATCCAAAAATCCGTCATTATGTTAGTCCTTTAATTACCCAACAATTTTTCCCATTTAACCAAATTGTATCTCTTATTATTAACGAGATTCCTATACTGGCCCTCCTTATCTTCGACACACTGTATATAAATGAAAGTCAAATTGCCTGACTAATCAACGCAAAACCGTAACTACTGGTACTAGGAACTTGAAATTTAGACCATCGGTTTATATTGTTACATAATCTAGTGCTAAGAAGGAATTTTTGAAATTCGATCCCTAAGGAGGTGAAAGGGGGTAAAATGTGTTTTCACGAAAACCTCAATATCTACTAGGACCGATGAGATATCGACTTGGTTTTCGCTTGCAAAGATTATTATCAGCTTAAATGTCTAAAACCGCATTTCAGGATTTGCCCTAATCAACCCCTAAAGGTGCAAATATGGATTTTAGGTGAATTATAGAACCCTTCGTATCTCTTGGGTTTATTGAGTTAAAAAATTCTTTGTCAGCATATAAATGACTTTTCAAAATCTTTAGAAAGTGGTTTAAGTTTTTTTATTTCACCCTTAAAGGGGTAAAAAGACAACAGTAAAAAGTGGTAAGAGGTTAAAAACAATTTTTTCACTGTGAGTACATTTTGGAATAAAACACGGTAGACGGATTTTTAAAAACTGCTCTAACGATTTTTTTCAAACTTCACACTTTTATTACATTTTTAATGTGTATTGATGTTATATAGGTGATTTTCCAGTTGAATACTTCTAAAATGGGTTTCTTTTGTTTTTTTTTGTTAACTTCTATTTTAAATAGAGCACCCGGTATATGATTACATTTTTGAATTCAGCTTAAAATTCTAGAGAAATGTGTTTCTTCAACTAACGCTCTATTGTGTACCGTTTTTGTAGAATTTGTAAGTTTTGAAAATTGTTGACAAATGCTTAAAAATTTAAAATCAAATTTTTGGCTAATTATAAGATCACTGTAAAAGGAAGTAGTGTGCGTGTATCATACGAGATTTTTTTAATTATATCCCTAAAAGGGTACAAAAAGGTTAACAGTGAAAGGGGTAAAAAGTTAAACACTATTGATTATTTATTTACATAGAAGATGAAGCACTGGCTCACCAACGCAGAACCATAATATCTGTTACTAGGAACTTAAAATTTGGCAGGAAGATTTCTTTAGTTACATAGAGCCAAGAAAGGATTTGTCAAAATTGAACCTCCAAGGAGATGAAACGCTATAAAACGAGTTATTTTGAATATCCCAATACCTATTAGGTCTGATGAGACGCCAACTTAGTTTGTGCTTGCAAAGGTTGCCCATACAAGAATAAAAATAATATTTCAAGATTTTGCTCTAATCAACTCCCAAATTTACAAATCTGAATTTGGGGCTGTATTATAGAATCTTTCATATCTTCTATATTTGTCGAGTTCGAACGTTCTTTTTCGTATATATGTGTCTTTTTAAGATCTCTCAAAGGCGTTTTAGGGGTTTTTAAAAATTTAAATCCTAAAGGAATAAAAAGAGAAATAAAAGTTTAATGTGTCGGTCCATTTTTATTTTCCTGTCATTCATGAATACAACATTCATTTTGTATATACTTTTTATTTTACTCTTATTGTTACGCTGCAACTATAGTTTTATCAATCTTGGAAACATCAATTATATACACATTTCCAGGGTGTACGTGAAGTATAAACAAGAGATGGAAAACTATCTTAAGAAGAATATTTTTTTCTTTGCTTACAATCGTTTTACAAAGTTTGTTGGTTTAGTGTATTAAGTGCCTCCCTCCCAGGCAATCTCTACTTAATTTAAGATTTAGAAAAAACTTTGTAGTTCATAGGGGAGGGTATATCTTGCTGGTAGACTATACATATGTTAAGAAAAGAAAAACAAATGGAACGAAGATAAATCTATGTAACCACCAATTAAGGATACAGAGTACAGATTATTGATTAGCAATGGCAAACCTAATATGAGGATTAAGGTGAAAGATACAAATAATCTTAAATAAAAGATATTTGAAGCAACGGAAGAACAAATCGGATCAAGTACAGCACAGTAGAGATATTACTAAGGACACAGCAAAGAGAGAGTTGTTAACTTCAATACAGAAAGGGCATGTGTAACACAACAAATTCGATAATAAGAAACCAAGAACGGAGCTCAAAGAAACAAGAGATTAAGCGTGTACAAAAAATATCATAACAAACTACTTTATAAAGAGAACATGAGCGAGATACGCAAACTGACGAAAAGAGGAATCAGAAAAGAAATGCGACGGTTTGAATGATAAAAGATAGTAGAAATCATAAGCATTAGGGGTACTATAATGAAGGAGAACAAAGACTGATCAAAACAGAGTTTGGGTAACAAAGATGAAAACACAGCAAGAAGAATTAACTAGACAACGTAATTAAATTATAAGAGATTCAACAAAATATGGTGAATTAATATGTGGGGAGGAATTTTTACTTATTGATTGTTAATTTTTCATAATGTACCACCTATTACAATATTTTATATTTGATATATTTGAAATATGAATTATTTGATTTCAAAGATAATGTTTTATTACTACATATATTATTTCAATTAATTTGTCTGAAGAAGTTATTTATATAACGAAACGTTACTAATGCTGATTATAATCAGCTGAAGAAAAATATAATTGGCTGTTTTATTGACCTTCATGTCCCTATATTTAAACAATCTGCTGTCAGCCGTTATCGTATAAACTATATTAATGCATTGTGTTAAGTTGAATGACTGCGTCGTCTACTTCTTTTGGATTCTTTAGTCTGTATTTCCAGTCTATATTTTCCTGGAGGATGCATCGATTGTGTTCCCAATCTGTTTTGGATTTGTGGGGTTTTTTGGGAGGTTCTTTATGTATGACGCTTGCACTAATTGTTGCAATGATTGGCGTGTGGCCTGATGAAAGGTCGTAGCTTGCGATGATGTCTGTATAGTTTGCAGAAATTCCTTTGATGATAAAGAAGTCGAGAAGGTCAGGTGTTTTAGCGGGGTCCGCAGGCCAATAAGTCGAGGTTTCCGTTGACAAGTAGCAATATTTGTTTTCTTGTAGTACCTTGTGCAGCTCTCTTCCTTTAGTTGTGATTAAGCGAGATCCCCAAGTGGTGTGTTTACTGTTGAAGTCTCCTCCAGAGATGAATTTGGGTCCCAAGGAGTGAAAGAAGTTTTCAAAGTCTACCTTTTTAATGTTGTGCTTGGGGGGACAGTAGATCGCCGAGACGGTTAGTTCGTACGGTAGAATAAGAACTTTGATGGTTGTGGCCTGGAGCGTTTCTATCCCATATTTAGGTAGAGCATAATGTTTGATACATTGTTTTATTAGTATAGCTGTTCCAGCGTGACCAGTTTTATCTGGGTGGTTGGTATAGTAAGTTATGTAGTTTGGAATTTTGAAGTAGGATTTTTCTGTGAAATGTGTTTCGCTTATTAGCATTATATCTATAAAGTTTTGTTTTAGGAAAAGGATTATTTCTTCTCTATGGTTTGAGAGACCGTTGGCGTTCCATTCTACTATTTTGAGGAATTTATCCATTTTTTTGTTTGCTAAGAATCATTGTCAACATGTTTAAAATCATGCTGTTTTGCTGGATTGATTGGGAAAACATGGATTTAAATTCATCTAGGAATTTTGTGAGGAAGAGATTGAGTGACTGATCAGCGGAATTTGCATTTTGAAGTTCTGTATTTCTAGCAATATTAGCTTAGCTAGTTAGCCTACGGATGTTTGAAGACTGGTTTGGTGAGTTTATTGGTGGGGCTTGATAGGTTTGAGGTCTGTGGTTAGGGTTTTTATGTTTGACTAAGTTGTGGTAGTATTCACAACCTCGATAGTTGGCTGGGTGTTTTCCTCCACATAAGGCGCAGGTAGCAGGCGTGTCCTTACTTTTCTTGCAGCTTGATGTAGTGTGTTGGCCACCACATTTGACGCACACGAATGGTCGGCTACAGTATGCTTTGGTATGGCCATACATCTGGCATCTCGTGCACTGTAATATGTTGTTACTGGTTCTTGGTGGTTCTATTAAAATGCGATTGTATTGTAGATGTTGTATTTTGTATATATCTTTGTTATTTTCAGATTGATTCAGATCTACAAAGAATAGATTCATTGGCTCTTTTGTGGTTCTATGTCTTGCATTGATTATTTTTTTGACTTGGTGTCCTTGTGCGGTGAGTTGCGCTTTTATTTATTCTATAGGTGTTGAATGATGAAGGTTTTTAATAACTACCCTGGACGCTCGTTCCTCCTTCGGTTGGTATGTGTGATGAATTATTTCATTTTCTCGCATAAACCGAGCTAGTCTTCTGTACGTCTCTGGGGTATTAGCAGAGATTTTTACAGTATGGTTCATCAAACTTTTGGTGACATATTGTTCTTCTTCTACTACTGCAGCAAGTTTTGTCTTCATTTCTGATAGTTGCATTACACCATAAACGAATATGGGGGGAGGTTTGGGTGTTTTGGGTTTTGTTGTGTTGCTGTTAGTATTATTTTCTTGCGTATTGCTTTCTAATGTATTTGTTAATACCCTGCTTTTGTTGGGTAGTGGTGTTACACTGGATTCGCCATTTTCTTGAGTGTTCGTTCTCATTTTTTTACGTTTTGTGGCCCTAACGACTTGCCAAGGGTTTTCTTTTGATGTTGTAATGGTTTCCATTTCATCGTCGCTAGTTGAAGACATTCTAACAAGTTGTTGGGCATTGCAGTTTAAGTAGGCTCCTGTAGGCGGTTGTGCAAGGAATTGTTCTTGATTTGGAGGGAAATAATTACTGGGCCCTGATGTTAATTGAAATGTTTGTGTATTGCAGGATGCTGGAGTTTGGCTATTTATGTAAGTTTGATTTTGGTAAGGATTTGAAAATTGTAGCATCTGGGCTCTTAGTTGACGTTGACCCTGTGTATTTTGTGTTAGTGGCTGGCTAAATACATAATTATAGCCAGGTCCGTTGCCTGCTGGTAGCATTTTGGTAATTTGGAGAAGAAATTACCTGTTTTTGGCTTCTTTCACTAAAACCAGATTAATTAACTGTCCGATTATTGGTATTAAAGATAAGGCGGCTGAGGCCGCGTTATCATACAAGCACTTGAACTTGAACTCACAGCGCGTTAATTGTCAATGTTTACGCTACAGAATTCAAACGAGTACTCTAAGAGAAATTTGTCTCACGAATTTGTGGTCGAAATAATTACATATAGCAGATATTAACAGCTCTTTCTTACTGTACATAGTGATGATAGACCTATTCCTGATATATTCCAATTATATGATGACATAAATTCTTTGTTAGAATAGATTGCGAGATACCGGTATCCCAGATACAAAAAATGCACGCGTTCAAATAGAACTTTTCACACTGCATTGAGAGATGCATACAGTACCGCAATACTGAATTTCGATATCCGTTCCTTTTGGTCGCCGCGACGGAGACAAGTTCTGAATCTCGGATACTGGTTTCCCATTACACCATATGACGCCTGTCAGACAAGCATACTTTTGCCACCCGACCACACGATATCATATCATAGGCGTAGTATATTTCCTTCAATCTATAATAAATCGTATGAGTAGATGAGTATCTGAAATGTTGCTATATATATAGTCAGTGCGATGATGGAGCTTACAATATCTGACTACGAAATTTAGCAAAGCCCAATCTCAGTCTTTGAGATACAGCACACCTAGACTATATTAACAGAAATACGAAACAGCAATGTGAGTGAGAGTCCCTGGTATCCGATACAATCGCTAACTATTTCCCACCGCGGTTCTGTATCCCTCATACTGTATCTCGCATACGGTATCCACGTCTGAAAGGAGCTTAAAGCAACTCTCAAGGAAAAGGCACCAAAACGAGAAGTGTTGGGAGACTTTATTTGTAGCGGCTGAGAATTTTGCGACAACCAACATTAGCTTATGTGTGTGTCTACATGTGCTTTAGACGATGAAGCATTGAGACAAATGACTTCTCAATTGGCAGAGTTAGAAATATTTCGAGTATGGGTACATTGTACTCAAACGTCAGTGGATGGCTGCACAAGGACTTATCAACCAGTTTTGGGACGGGTAAATCAGGGAATACCTTCTTTCGCTCAGAAAGAAATGGAACAAACTATTAAAGAAGTCATAGAATAAATATGTGCTGAAAATGACGGTAGAGGTGGGGGATATTAATTGAAGTGTATAAGCGATCAATTACTAACATTGCTATCGCGTAAGTTCAAGGATGTTAAACTTCGCCAGCGTCTTTCACTGGGAGGAGGAATGTTGACGACATACAATGATAGTTTTAATGTTAACTCTCATGTATTTTGTATCAGGTTATTGTCATTTGTCACTATGATTTGTTGGAAAAGTTGTTATAAAAAGTCTCCGTTGGTTAATCTTTCAAAATCAAACATAAAGTGACTACTTGGATACAATTGCCGTCCGACCAGCTAGTTTCGGAGACGGCGTGTTCAGTTCTTTAAATACTCAAAAAGGGCACCGAAGGATTTTTATCAAATAACGGCAAGTGTATCCAAATATTCAAACGAGAATACGTAAACTCAGGTAGCACAATGAATATGAAAGAGAAGCTTAACTCAAGTATAGGTCGCAGTAACAAATAAAGCCAGGATGCAAATATCACAGTATACTTCATAAAATATAATCACAGCAAAATCACAATATTTTAACGTAATCGGAATCATAAGTTGCCACAAATGAATTGCTATGATCAATAATTCGCACATACGAAAATGAGGTACCTCAGATAAATATTGCAATACTTACAATTCACAAACGTCGCAATAATATTAATTGCACACATTAAAATAAATCACCGGGCAGGCAAACATTACAGCAAAGGCTAATCATATGTAACTTCACGAGGTCACGTCCCTGATCCGGGCTCTTAGTGACGTTTGGAACCATCTCGTGCGGCAATACAGCCCAATATCGCCTGAAGCATCCGCACGTAGGAGAATATGACCCTAACTGTAACTAATGCCTAGATTGGCCCTCCGGTACTGGCTGCTGTAAGGGGGCAAAATAGTCCACGATAGAACCAAAGAAATTACATAAGCTTGACGAAAGCTTCCTACTTACCCCATGATGTTACGTGCACGTGAAAGAAACCAGTAGCGTATAATAAACGAAACCGCCGAAAGGCGCAGGCAACCAATGCACAAAATCGAACTGCATGCCTTCAATAATTCACAAAGCACCAATACCGAACGCTTAATCTGGCTTCATGCTGCTACGAGGAAAAAAAGTCAAGCTAACCATTGCGGGCTTATAAAACTTTGCCAAGAAGTAGACCTGGCCCAAACGAGCTCAGTCGCCAAAAATATCAGAATGAAAAAATGCGCAACAATGAGAAATAAGTACTACAGATCTCGAAATCAAAAGGAGGCACAATTGAATCGTAACAAGGTGATTAATCATGTCTGCTTCCTCCTTGAAAATTTGTAAAATATCCATTTGGCTAATAGTGTCAGAAGCGTAAACGTCAAAAATAAAAATAACTCTTCTCCAATCTACTTTCTCAATTTTAGTGTGTTAATACTAACTCGCATTCGTGTAGCCAAGTTTTGCTTGTTAATTTTAAATTGGCTACATATCGTTGAGAATGGGAACAGATCCGATTCCCGCAATGTTTGTCAATTAATATTTTTAATTTTGTAGTGTGGCGAAATACCCAAAAGAATATTTATTTATTTATTTATTTATTTATGCAACCTACAGCAATTGCCAATATTAACTGTTATTGTTGGTTAAACAAATTAGCAGTAGAGTTTCAGTTATTATGTCGATAATAAAAATCACAATAAAGATGATGTTCGTATATATAGTTAGTATTTTATCGTGCGTTCGAATGCACAGCGTGATGTGGGGAAGAATAAACTTTTTTACTGTTATAACTATCTGGCCACCGATGATTTTCCGGTTTCTGTATAAATCTACGGAACTTTTTTCGATACTTTTTTGTTATCCGTACTAATTCAAATTTCTATATACCGAAGTCATCCAGGTGGGCGGACCCTTGGGGATTCTTGGTTCAATGATGCTGTGTGTGGTTCTAGCTTGTTTGAGTTAGTTGTAGCCTGTATCATGTGTATCATAAACACCCTTTTCAGCGTTTAAAAATACATGCGGATAAAAGCGTTTCAAAAATAAGTTCGACTAACGGGAAAGTGTAAGCGTGATGCTAACCACATCACCCAGTACGCCGTTGACGTGTCCCAGATAACTGGGTTTCGGAAAGAGATATTTCGGCGACCCTGACTCGCCTTGTCTCAGGCCATGTTCCTACATGGAACGAAGTGCCCGAAGTTTACTTAACAGAAAAGTGTCTAGTCTGTTTATTTCTTATTGAAAAATTGGCGCGCTGCACGTCTCGCATCAGTTGTTACCACTATTCTACAGTAAAAATGTGTTGCCACTAAAACAACACTGCTTAAATTGTTATTTGATTAATGTATCTGCTATATCTCAAACTAATTTGCCATGTTCTTATTTCTTAGCAAAGGGAAAAACGATAGACGCAACTCAAGAAATGATAGCACTGGGTTTATGCAACCTCTCAGGAGCTTTCATACGGTCAATGCCGGTAACGGGGTCGTTTACAAGAACTGCCGTAAATAACGCTTCCGGAGTTCAGACCACTCTGGGGGGCTTAGTCAACACTGCTATGGTGCTTTTAGCATTAGGATTACTTACCGACACGTTTTTCTTCATCCCCAAGGCCACATTAGCAGCTGTTGTTATCTGTGCTATGATATATTTAATCGAATTTGAAGCTGTGGTGACCTTATGGCGAACGAGAAGTAAGTTTGTTTTCGAAAATAATAGTTAAAGTTAAAGTTAAAACAACCCTCCTGTTTTTAGAAATTGATCTGATTCCATTTGGAATAACTCTGTTAGCATCCCTCTTCCTAGGACTGGAATATGGAATTTTGATTGGCATCGTGAGCAATCTCGTATTTGTGCTCCATTCCAGCGCACGTCCTCCAATCGCAATCGAGAATGAGAAACTACCTCAAGGAGACGCGTATGTTGTCACTCCCAGTCGAAGTCTACAATTTCCATCAGCCGAGTACATCAGAGAAACCATTATTCAAAGCTGTGATATTCCACATGTCGCTGTAGTTCTTAATGGAAAGTACATCAGAGGAATCGATGCTACGGTTGCAAAGGTTAGTTGAAATCTATATAAAATATTTAACTAATTATGTAATCATGATGGATATGTTAATTCCATCAGGGATTACATATCCACTGTAAAAGTCCGTTGGTATGGTTTTTACTAGTTTCTATTTATTATCACAGTGTAACCAGCAGGTGATATAATTTGATCTTCTTTATTCCTGAGTATTTTACACTTTTTCATTATTGCTTCCATTGTCATACTAAATTGGTCATTTATTGTCACGCTAACCATTGTACTTTCTAGATAAATTTGTATTAAACAGCGGGAATATCTACGTCCTACATATAGCATATTCTTCTCACATAAAAATCGTCTATTGTTGATTTACATTCCTTAAATTCATATACAGTACAAGAGTTTGTTTCTGCTCGCCACTGTTGTATTTACGTCAAGAATATTTTATACTCAGTGTTCGTTAAAGTAATATTGCCATAAATCTAACATTCTTCCAAATTCCTTTGTTTATAACAGGTTATACAGCCTAATCCATGAAGTGTAGAAGAAGAAGAAAAAGAACTTCATTATTCCACTCTCCAGGAATTCTATTTCTTTCACTATTTCGTATATAAGTTAATGTTTGCAGTTTTTCTGTTCGACATGTACTTGAGCATCATCTGTTCTTACTACTTTTAGATTTTTTATTGGTTTATCGTCCCTTCATTTTTTCATAGGGTAGTTGATAGTATCTTACTGCCACGAGTGAGAGCTATCAGCAATAAGGAGTGAAGTTTATGCGATAAAGCCTGCACATTCCACATAAGCTAAGAAAGGAAAATTGTCTGGAGGTGATGAATGCACACTGATCGTAGGAAAATAATAATAATCTATGTATATATTTTTACATGCGGAGATTCTAAATAACGTCATAAACGCAAATATCCTTATGTAAAGTTATGTTAGTTATTTTTATCAGCGTAGGGCAAATTACACATATATGTATTATACATATATTGCTAGTAGGGCCTCGAAACGCCCGAAAACATTACGGCGCCGACATAGTTTCGCTTAGAGTATAACGCGTCTCGTGCGCATGCGTGAGAATTCGAACTCCGCCTTTAGAAGCGAATTTTAAACTTGACCACTTCCCCATTGGGCGGACGACGCCGACGCCGCCGCTCTTGCGCACAGCTCAACATTATACATTGAAGAGTTGGTTGTCTGTCTCACTTCCTTTGTGAGTTTCCCACTCATAACCGCTAGCAATATAGTAAGTATTACATATATGAAATTACATCGTATACTGACACATCGAATTAGAAGAAATGTTAATATCACACCGAAATTTAGTACTACATCGAATACGATATCCACATAAAATAATAGATTCAAAATAGAATTAGATTTTCCTTCTTTATACTAGTCGAGATGGTTCGGACATATAATGAGAAGAGAAAACCAAGAGCCCATAAGAAAAGCTTTGGATCAAGAACCCGAAGGAAGACAGAAAATAGGAAGGCCAAAGAAAACGTGGAAGAAACAAATAGAGGAGGACCTACAAGATGACGAGCTAAAAGAATGGAGAACGGAGATTCAAGAAAGGAAAATATGGAAGAAAAGAATTGAAGCCATAGGCAAAAGTGGCCTGTAGCGCTGTTATATATATATATATACTAGTCGAGCAGCAGCTTAATGATATTAAATAAGAAATGGCACGAAACGGCGGAAGTTAACTAAAGTATTAAAATGGGAAGCATAAAATTAAGAGAGAAGATAGAACAGGAAGAAAAACTCAAAGTGCTGGAAAAATAAACTAAAAACGGGCAAAATAGCTGTGGCTACTCGCATGTACGTACACAACGTACATAAAAAACATCAACAGAAAAAGCTTTGGAGTAATTGTCTTTAGAAATAGCAAATGTCAAAACATCTTAACACGGTCCTGGCTTAACGCCGACCATGATCCGTTTGCATATATTCAAATCCGGCGTGAATTATACACCTAAGCACATTTTTGCACGCTCACAAAAGCTTCTCGCAGCTAAACGCAAATCCTAATAGCGTTAACTGTAAATATTTTACCTGGAAGTGGATCGGTAGGCTTGCTAGGCGCCCTCGAATCAAACATGCTTTAGATTGTCTCATCAAAACCTGAGACGGCGTGGTGCTGTGAATCTCCGATGGCGGGCAGGTCTTTAAAAAGTGCTGAATGGGCGTCTCCCAAAATGAACGTTCGAATGTAGCTTGAATATGACACAACGTGGTGCCGGGACACCCGGAAAATGCGTTTGCATATTTCCAAACGCTTGTTTGCTGCATTTTAACTTGTAGGCAGCAATTATTTACTTGCTTCAGGTTTCTATTTAAGTCGTATTTACTTTGCGCGGGCACTCAGGGAAGCACAACTCGCTAGAGCCAAATGCGGCCAGCTAATTCCAATTTCTTCGTGAAATATGCATGGGTTAAAACGCCCCTCATCCCGCGAACAGTCCTAACTGTGCATTTATCACGGCACACGCAAATATAACTTTAGAATACTATTACAGATCATGGTCGGCTTAGCGCACATTTATTAAATACAATGCTTAAATCTAACACAAGAAAATACGTAAGAAAAGACAAGCTGGCTTTTTTAAGTATGAGAATACGCCTTACAGGCAAGGAATTACAGTTGACCCATTTCACCATGCAATAAAAAACAAAGAAGGTTGGTTGGAATAACTACAATTAAATAGCGCCAAAAATCGTCAAGAATGGAAACGAATCGTGAATGGAGTTTGAGACCCAGCGGCACCGACAGCAGCGTATTCGTTGCGGGGACGTCCCGCCCTGACCGCCAGCTAACGGACCAAAGAAAAAGAAGAAGAAGAAAGGAAAGAAGTCACAAGCTTGAAAAACCACAAAAATGTACTTACCTAGATTCAATGATAACTAGCCGTAATGACGCGACGTAAGCAAAGAAATAAATCAAAGAATACAGGTAGGGTACAAAACAATTGCAAATAATCGAAATATCCTAAAATCAAAATAAGCAACAGAACGAAAAACATCTACAAAGGAACAATTAGATCGTGCATGACTGCAGAAACATGGGTGATAACAAATAAAAATGAGGAAAACATAAATTGGATGAGAGCAGAATTCTATGAGGTATACAGGGTGTCCCAGAATAACTGTTCCTAATTCTCAGAATTGAGAGAGGGCATGCTATTCAACACTTTTTTGATAATAAACTAGTGTTCGGAAATACTTCCGTATTGAATTAAAACTGTATGAAGGATATGAGGATTAGAAATTCCTCCAATGTGGATACATAATCCATTCACAAAACTCGTAAACTGCCAATGTCAATTTGTTAAATATTTGCTGAGTGTACCTGGAAATTAGTAATATTTAAAGTTAGGTTATGTTACATGTGTCACATGTAACATAACTTAACTTTAAATATTATATTTCAAAATGCATTTACATGCATTAGAATTATTTATGTTTCATGTTTTTTACTTCGCTTAACTTTTGACACATGTAACATAACCTAACTTTAAATATTACTAATTTCCAGGTACACTCAGCAAATATTTAAAAAAATTTACATTGACAGTTCACGAGTTTTGTGAATGGATTATGTATCCACATTGGAAAAATTTCTAATCCTCATATCTTTCATGCAGTTTTAATTCAATACGGAAGTATTTCCGAACACTAGTTGTATTATTAGAAAGTGTTGAATAACATATCCTTTCTCAATTCTGAGAATTAGGAACAGTTATTCTGGGACGCTCTGTATATGCCAAAGCAAGAGATATTAAAAGAATATGGAAAAGAAGAATAAACTTCGAAAACAATAAAACAACTGAAGGTGAAGATATAGTAAGATTCTTTATAGCAAATCGAATCGAATAGCTAGCTCATACATGCAGGACGGCAGAAAGTAGGTTGGCAAAATTATAACGGATTGGAAAATACCAGAACTGAAAAACTGGGGGACACCGAAAAGAAATGGAAGAATGACACAATAAATAAACAAGGAGTCACTCGGAACTACAGGCTGAAATACAATCGCCCAAGATAAAAAAAAGACATTGTGCCTATTGGAGTAAATCTATGGGAGCTGGTGGCAGATGACAACCTGCCAAGGATTAGAAATCACAAGTAGAAATGGAGTATCTTAATGATGCCGTTGTTTTTATTCACTTTTCATTCTTCCATGTGCGTTTATTTGCCGTGGTAATCTGTAACATTCAATTCTCTTCGAAGTCTTCTGTATGTAATTTAACTTCTCCGATTTTCAATTCAACATCACCTACATTAATTTTCATTTCTGATGTTCCAATATTTTATTGTTCATTGAAATGTTAAACAGTGTTGAACATGATCGCGTCCTCGAATGTTAAGATGCATTTAACATGCATCCACTCGCGTCCTCGAATGTTAAGATACATTTAACATGCATCCACTCATTTAACATGCATTCACTATAGCAACATCACACATATTCATGGTAGTCCGATTTTGATTTAGCAGTTTCTGGAATTATTATTGATTCAAAATTATTGCCTCAATGAACAATAAATTAATGAACGCATTTCGAGGGGAAACTGTCTTAATATTTCTCACATAAATTACCACACTTGCTTCGCTGCGCTCGCTCGAGTGGTAAAAATATGCTCGAATGTTAAGACTGGGTTACCCCTCTTAATACGTTAATTACTAATACTAGTAATGGGACTATCCGAATGCAAATTACTACAGTATTCGATTCTTGCAAGATCTCGAATGCATTCGATTCTTTTGAGTGTATTCGAATGCTACGAATCGAATACTTAATCGGTGTTTGTAAATCTCGCCGGGCGTGATCTCGATTCCGATCCAAATGCTAAATTCGGCGTGATCTCGATTCTTATCCGAATGCTGAATTCGAATGCATCGGCGCTTGTTACTCGGATTCACACTTGAATCGTTTCAGTTTTAGCTAGCACAGCTCTGCGTATCATAGCAGTTTAAAGAATACCCGCCGTAGCAAACTCGCTCCGAAAGCAACTATAGGAATGCACAGAGAACTGCCCGTTGCCATTCCGAAAGTTTCGACTTTAGATAGACATTACATATAGGTATTCTGATTTCCATAGAAGGCAGGAATGGAATCAACTCTCAAACGACAGATTTTTTTGATCCAGGTTTCACTTGAATAGTTGGTGCTGAAATGTTTCTAGTTAAATATAGACTACAGAATTAAATATAAAATTAAAATATTACCACACCGACTGAAGATTGCACACTCAAACGATATAGCATCACCAAAATCATAAAAGCAACTAAATCTACTAAAAATTTAAACAGATACATCGAAGGGTAAGAGAAACAAACGCTGGGGTTGTCTTAATAATTTATTTTAAAGAAATACATATAGGCCCGTAACAACAATAAAAACAACTATTTTATAAACAGTCCTTTTCTCATATTCATTTTCGGTACTATAAATTTAACAATTAAATTTTTCAAAACAAATATACGTTATTAATAGGGTAAGCTGAACCACCTACAATCAAAAGAATTTTTTATTTTTGCTTTGTGCAAGTGCAGCGTCTCGTTATCTCTGGTGTTGCGTGTCGCCCAGTCGAGGTCACACGTCACCACTCCCCCAGTACGAGAGCGAGCACATAACTCGAATCTGAATTCGAGTGCGATTTTGCATTCGAATTGTTTGCATTCGAATGATCATTCGATTCTGAAAAGTATTCGATTCTGCCCATCACTAACTAATACCCTATTTTTATCGTTAGTGCGTTATATTGCTACCTCCATTTATTTTTTAGTCTAAATATTTATTTTATTTTCGTCTTTTTCATTTATATAGTTTTAATTTTTGTAATTACTACGAAACGATTATCAGTATTAATAATAATAATAATAATAATAATAAAGTGTTTATTCCGGTAACTGCAGTACAGGTAAGTTTTCACAATAAATAAACATAAATAGAACATACTAAATTAACCAGTACAGAGTAATGAAATAAAATTTACTCAATTTGGCGTCACCGGAATCATAAAGCGCAATTCAGGTAATACCCTGTGTTTCAACTGGACTTTAATCTATTTTGTAAACAACGTATTAATTGTAAATATATGTGTTCTTAGCTAGATATGTGATCTGTAATGCAATTTTATCTTTATCGCGTATTACTTTTTTCAGAATTTCAAAGTGCTAGCCGATGATCTCATACTAAGGAATCAAAAGATCATATTCTGGAATTTCAAAAGATCTGTAATGGATGTGTGTATTGGAATAGATAAAAAATTAGTAAAACTGTTTAGAGAAGGCAGCTTAGAAGAAATACTTGAAGGTAGGTAAATAAATATTGATATATAGAAACTATTTGCTCGAGTTATAGTCTTACTTGCTAACCACCGTGATTTTAATAGGAAAAACAGTAAAATGTGTTGAGAAATTTGATATTTGTAAACGCAAGATATCATCGAAACTGTAGCATTCACATTTTAAAATGATAAATATGTACATTTGAAAGGTGCTATATTTTGTTTAAGATAATATGACATTTCCAGGTTCTGTTAATAAAATAGCTATTTAAGTAACAAAGAATGTAAGATCCTATTGACATTTGAGGTAAGCAAGTACAAGCCAAGGCAAAGCCGCGGCTTGCTGCCTGCCGAAAATGTTAATAGACGATACATTCCGAGTTATCTTATTATATTTTTCCCGTTGCTTATCGAAATTTTCCTAGATTTAAAAAAAATGGTTTGTCACCTGCCACCAGGATTAATTTTCGTGAGTCGTGTTACATGTGAGTGTCACATGTCACATAAACACCTGAAATTCTAAACTAAACGTCTAATAATAATATGAAGTTCCGTTGTCAAGGGCAAGGGTTTTGTTAGTAAGGCTGTATCACTGACGTACATGATCAGCAGCGGGAAAGAGTTATTATCACTTATAATACCATGAGTAGTCAAAGTTATGTCGACTATTTTTGCGGTGGTGTCACGAATGTCCATTGCGCTTTGGTACGATTAGGACGAGTGCGTTAGCACGAGTCCTAATCCCAAGCGCAATGGACATGAGTAGTGATACCACCGCAAAAATAATCTACTTAACTTTGACTAAGAATGGTATTCCAGTGACTATTTAATGAACCAAACTACCTTTTCAAATTAGTTTTCAGTAAATCTAGCAACAAACTACGCAATTTCTATAGTAACAGAACACTAATATTGACTTTTTCTAATAAAAATCGCATTTGTTAAAAATAGTCACTTGAATACCTTCTAGGAAGGTATATCCACTGATATTTTTTTGATTGGTCAAGAAACGTCAGAATTCTGAATTTTCATTGGTCACTTTTTGACAGATGACAGGTGAATTTAATAGTCAAGAAAACATTTTTTTTTCCCAACCGGTTAGAATAGTAGGCATTGCTCACCTCATCTGAGGTAAGAAAGTTAGTTTTTCTCACCTAGGTAAGAAAGTAAATCATGCAATTTTTATGAAGAAACTGTACCGCATGTTAGCTGACTGCTGACGCGTGCTGATTCTGACAGCTGACATATTGATAGTTGACGGATAATTGACTTTATGAGTTGTGCTACAGTCTGTTTATACGAGGAATTAGGAATGCATTCTGTGAGTGTTGACATCCTTTTGATGCAGGTAAGGACGAAACCTTAAGTGGCCCAGTGAGTGGCCCTTCATTCGAAGGAATTAAATTAACATCTCGCGCATGCGTACTCACGACAGGAAATGCTAAAAATCACCGTGCGGGCCTGCGCTTTATTTTTTAATCCAACCAAAACTGCTTTGACAGTTTGACCTCAGTCGACATAACCTCAAAAAGTATAAATAGTAAAGCAATTTTTTAACGACAAAATTTTTAAGTTTTCAGAGTTACTTATGAATAAAACTGTTTAGAAACATTTTGAGAACAGCATAAAATCGGAAAACATGCTGCATATTTTGCAGGATATTGCCACCTTTAGCAACTTTAACAGTCTGTTGAATTATTTTTATAGTGTCAAATTTTGCTCCACTGAGGCCGGCTGGGAAAAAAATAGTATTCAAACTTCGTTAAGAAAGTGCTCTTGCATACCTTGCGCAATTACAAACCTCGCCTTCGGCTCGGTTTATAAACTTTGCTCTCAGTATGCAAGACTGCACTTTCTTACCTTGGTTTGAAATATACTATTACCAATTCCTATATTTCCTAGGTGAAAGTAAAATTAACTCCTGTCATCTATCAATGCTAAGCTTTAAGTGTGAAGTAGAATTAATATTCAAATATGTATATGACATTTTTTCTCTTATTATTTTTCAGGTCCAACATTGCAGAAAACGTCTGTTGGTGGTAGCATACTCAGTGCAGTTATGACAGTAGAAAAATCAAGTGTTACGGAATAACTTAGTGTAACCATTCATTTGATAGTATCTCTGCTTAGTGACGCTTTATCTTGCATTTGCTTCGAATCTTCATTCTATATCGTGGACGTTCTTTATAAACATTGTACATAACACACATCTAGCTTACGTTAAAGTATACCTAATTGTACTCTATTGTAAATACCAGAAATACATTTATATGGTTTTTTACGAACACATTTTTCATCTGGATACATTTCATCTATTGCACATAAATTTATTATTGACTAATAGTAATTTATTATACAAGACGATAAAGTTAAATTTTATCAGCGAGTGAATCGTTTAACGTTGAGACGAAGTCGCGACGTTGATGATTCAAGAGTGGATAGAAATAACTTTATCATCGTGTATAATACAATATTTTTTTCTATAGCAAGAACTTTAACAATTTCAAAAGAAAATAATGACAGTCAATCACATTTCAAAATGTCAGTAGCTAGATTGGGTTGCTACGATAATAGGAAGCTGTCATATCTAATTTAAACAAAAGTTAGAAAATTAAACTACTTGTTCTATCCTTGATGTTAAAATGCTACTTTATCTACCCTTGCTGTTAAAGTCAAACTTGACCTTTTGTTTTGACTTGATAAAAGCACACTTTAACATGTGCTATAGAAAAATATATATTTTCAAAGTTTTCATGTATATAAAATGTGCACAGGTAAGTAAATATAAAAATAAAACCGAAACATTATGATATGGTGATCTGAAAGAGATACAAATATCGTGTTCTGAATACTAGATCACAACGAAGATTGAACTAGGTTCACGTCCGCTTACGTAAGTCTCAAAGTAAATCCATTTTGCTACTATAGCCCAGTTAACGCAGAAACTATAAAAAAATTAATTGGAAAGTTTTAAAATTTGGTGAGGATGTTTATTTGGGCGTACTATTGAATATATAAAAAGTTCCGAAAAATGTAAGGTGAGCCGACGCCGCCATCTAGAAAGAAGGTACAGTTTTATAGTTTTGGCAAATATCCTATGAAATATCAACTTTATCACAAAAACTGATATGACAAAAATGAAAGAGCATTAAATTTTCCATAAAAACGTATGACACATTTTTTGTCAGTGAAATAGTTTCCTCGAAAATGACCAGCGAATTTTGCATGTATCGATAAATCGCTCTAAACGTGGGCAGTGGGATGACGTTATCCAAATTTCTGCTCCAAAATGTTTCGTATTCTCAATGGAGATAATTTTTATAGTTCTGTAAGAAAAAAAGATCATTGAAAAATGTATTTTAAAAATAGTACGTATTAATAAATTGGTTATTTGTGATCATTTGTAATTCAATAAGTTCGATTGTTGTTGGGATTTTGGATCATAATTGTTAAAATGCTTTTGTCGACGTACCGGTTTATTTAAAACTATCTTCAGGACACTGACCTTACAGAAACTATGGGTTTTAAGTAATTAAACAATAAATAATCATAACGTACGAAACAAGTTTGGAGTTGTAGATTGTTGTTGTTTAAAATCTATTGTCAAGGTGATTAGCTACACTTTGTGTGCCCAACTTATGTTACGGTGATGCTACCGCGTTGTAACGCCTATGTTATGTTATAATTGAATTACAACTTTACTTTAGTTTATTCTCAATCGAAAATTTTTAAATTGAATTTTAATTAATTTTATTTGCCTTATTTTTATTATGAATAATCAAAATTATTTACTGCTAGCTTCAGTAGAACACTTGACTGAAAATCAGGTCGGATTCTTTGTAATCTAGATAGCTTATATTCTGAAATTTGATGTTCTTATTTTATATGACAACTCAATACATCTGTCAACTGACACTTCAAACTAGTTTTGAAAAATCAATTACAAATGCTTTCTTGTTACATTTGTCATTCCACAATCTGAAATGGTAAGTACTCCCTTAATTAAAATTAACTCACTTTAGTCTTTATTTTCTTTCCGTTCTTATTTTAAATACCTGTGTTCTATTACCTGTTATTGGACTTAACACTCTCCTCTACCATACCAAATGCATCCAGCTCTGCGCCTCACCACGTTACAAGAACTGCTTCACTCAAAGTCACGGTGAAGGTTTGAACTGACAACCAACTGCCAAGACGTCCAGAATCCGGATCCAAATCAACACAGGAACCCAGGAAAACCAGTTGTCCACAGGAACACACGAAAATAGCTCGCCTTTTAAAAACAGCATTCACACCTCCACCTCAGTAGGCATCCAAATCGACCTCAGCTGTAGATGTGTTTACTCTAATGCTCAACTAAATCACAAATATGAAGCCTGCTACAACCCAGCACCACGAACCTTGACCAGAGGCAATCCACAAGATGTCACTTGACAAGCCCCACAAATACTCTCACTCTGCTAATGATGTCGATGTAAAGCACTTCCTTTGTAAACCATTCCTTGTTATCCCATTCAGTAGATGCAATGTAATTCCACAATAAACTCAATTCAGTATTCTCTTACTTTTATTTGCCTTTGTAGATTATAACTGTATTAGATTGGTCTTCCCATCACATTCTAATCTTCATCCATCTAGTCTGCTAATCTTCTTCTTCTAACATTCTACTTTTATTCTTTTTCACCACGCCAATTTTATTTCCAATTTTAACCCTTTTATTTGCCAAAATATCTTTTAAAAAACTTATATAAAGGGGATTATTTCGTACTTTCAAAAGCTACAAATTGTGTTACATCATTTTTGTTATCAAAATTTTTATTCTAATCAATAGACTATCTTTTTTGCGATCTAGCTTATATTTTACAGTTCAACACGCTATTGAAGCTTTATTATATGTCTAATACCTACTACGTTAAATAGTATATTTCGAAAAAGTATTTGTCATTAAGGGTTGTATTTAGTTAAGCCGTCTTGCACCGTGGAATAGTGAAACGCTAACTGGGATATCTGGCTTCACAGCAGTATGATTAAAAAACTAATTTAAGGACCATTTAGAGCAACCTTTTCTCCAACGGGCTAAATCTCGAAAAGCGTTTTTTTTTCATAAATGTGGATGAAATCGCGTTACACATAATACATTAATTTTAATTGATACTGCCAACGGAATTCATCTTTATAAGTTTTTGTCCTTTTGCCCCGTTAAATAAAAGTATTTTATTGACCTACATGCATCGATCTATTTTTGCGTTCCCTGCAGTGACGAATTAATTCAGTTAGCGATTAAAAAATGTTTTATTAATTTTGTTAAAATTTCGTACAAATATAGGCAACACCTAAACCAGGGCTAGGTCCCGGCAACCACACGTTGTTAAACAACAAGCGTATTACTGATAAGAGAATAAGAGGATTACAAGAGGATTATACCTTTCTGTAAACTGCAGGTAGAAAGTTACTTAGATTGGTAACGCATTTGTTTATCCAAATCAAACTAATAATACAGCAAGTACGGTTCTCAAAGTAATCAATTTTATTATGATATTGGAATCAACTCCATTCATAATGAAATCAAAAGAAAATTTCCTCAAGATATTTACGACATCTTAGCTAATAGTGTTGATAGTGCTAACGAGAAAAAATTAAAACAATAAATACATCAGCGCAAATACTTTACTAAAATAATACATATAGCAATAACATAACAGTTGTAAGTGCATAGATAAACAATCTTACAAACAAATATAACTAGTGATTAACTAATGCTAAATATTCATAAATAAATCAGCCTGTATAGTATTTTGTATACTGATCTAGATAAATTAATTTAAAAAAAGGGAAAAAAGTAACAATTTTTTACAGTATCAATACCTATACACATTTTACATTTAATTGCAGAAGATATAGTTTCTTCCACGTACATCAATTTAAAAATGTCTCTCGAATAGGTAGCTGTCGTGATTGTTTTGAATCCAAAATTTCGGGTGACAATGCCGAGTTATAAAATTGTTCAAGTTTCGGAAGCATTTTTTGCTCCCAAAACAAAGGATCGGTTTTTATCAACTTCCACTGAAATATCACTAGGAGTCCAAATAACAAAATAGCAAATGTCTGTTTTCGCGATATTTAATTAAAACACCGGCAGGGTGAATATTAATATTTTGGCAGATTAATTCACTGAATTCGGAACTAAATTAACAGAAAACGTCTCCAAACGTTCCAAAACAGGTTTAAACCAAAATATTTACCTATGAGGAAGCTCAAAGGTTTGATGATGAATCTTTCTACGGGCCTTTTCGGTTTTCGAAAATTTAATTTTGTTATTTTGACATGTTTATTAAAATCGATAAAATTGAAAAACTATAGCTTATTATACGCAGAATGGCGAGAGCTTTCAAATGAGGTATCACTCGAACCCCTTGCCATTTAAAATTCTGGCGTCGTTGAGCGTCACGACGCCACCGTAACAGAATTCAAATTTTTTGTTTACCGAAAATGTAGTATTTGTAGTCTTATTTCATATCCTAAAGTTTGGTTTTCCTAATTCAAATTTGCTAAAGTTAAGCGGGGGGTGGTGGGGTTACTTTACGAAAGCAATGTATAAACACTGCATTCGTAAAGTAACCCCCCCCCCCCCCCAAGCTAACTTTTGAAACACTTAAATTAGGAAAACCAAACTTTAGGCTATGAAAGTAACCTAAGATACTCAAAATTTCATCCTGAACCCAAATATCTAAAAATATACAGGGTATCACATTTTAAAAACAAAAATTGAGGTCATTTCCGGCGAAACCGGAAGCGCTAAAAAATTATTTAATATGCCAGAAAATGTACTTTTGTGTATAGTTTATAACCCCCGAGTTTTATTTCGATATGTCAAAAACTAAAAAACTACAGGAGTGAGCCTCTTTTTGTGGCATCTGGTTATAATAGAAAAACTTTGAAACAAGAAATATCCACCAAGGGGACTTCCCAAGAGGCGCGGCGCCTCTTTTGGACGCTTCCTAGTGCCCTTTGGGCGCCTCTTGGTGCTCCTTGGAACTCGCCCCCCCTCCCCCCCCAAGCATAGCGGGGGTTGCGGGTGCCTAGTTACGCCACTGCTTATAATATTTTTTACAACAAACATTGGAGACCAAAATATATAGAACTAACTATGGAATCTTGCTGAATCGTATAATAATTATACTAATATTGAATTCCAAACATTGTGATTTTATCTAAAATATTAGTTTGGTCTTGATAATATAGATACATTGGTGAATTAAAAATATTTACTTTAACAATTTCAAAATTTTTATTTTTTAGTAGTAAATACGATATGCCTTAATTACTAATTATTGTACATACATACCGGTATCTATTTTATAATACGAATATTTATTGCTGGTTTAGCCATATCCGATAGTTAGACTATTTAAAAACTAATTAATTATTCATTTAGCCAAGAAAATATGTAGCTACATATTGGAAATACATAAATGAATTGTATACGTGTCGGAAGGTATAGTTGGAGCAAAGATATTTCGGACGCCTCAGGCTACTACTTAAAGGTTAATGAGCATGGCAGGTGGGATTATGTTGTACACACGACAATCCCTTTGTAATAGTTCACAAGCAAATCCATATCCTTAAAATCGAAATGCGGCTACGGAAACGCAATGTTTGTTAGCGTTTAAAAACTTATTATTTTTATTTAACAACATTGTTAATAAAAAAAGATACAAACAAGAAAGACAAAAAATTATAGAAAATATGTATATGCAACAAATAACTACAGTTTATTGATTTCATTAGTATCCCATGGTCGCCACATATTCCACAAAATACAACACAACACAAATACTAGATGATAATTAACGTGCGTCAAAGTATAACAGCAACGTTATTATTAAATTTGGGAAGTAAAGACAAGTCAAGTGATTTATATAATTTATCTTTCATTCTAATTACTGGAAGGGATGTAGTTGTAAATACATACTTTAATGCCAATATGACGCGACGAAACATTAAATGTCGATTTCTCTTATCTAGGAATGTCATTTGAGCAAAAATAATTTATTCCTCAATCAGGGCATAATCGCATAATGTGTTTATTTACCTAGTAAAATTAATTTTGTCATTCAATATTATTAGATAATTAAATATAAATTAAGTAGAAACTTCACTACAAAACGAAATAAATACCACCTTGGAAATATTCCCACCTTTGCGTATACCTGGCACGACTTAAGCGGACTAACAATAGTAAACTCATTTGCGGTTTAACTTTTAAAGCTCGCTCTGTCCGAAGTATCTTTGCGTCTACTATAATGCAATATTTAAAATGTGAAACAAAATGCCAACGCAAACGATTTAGTATTTAGTACCAAGAAGCATTTTAATCCGCTTAACTTTCCAATTCTTAATCTTTCTGTAGTCTCGAGTCATACACAAACAATTAGTCTTAATTTTAGTAGTTATGCAACTTTACATACATCAAACAGAATTTTATTTTAAGTAAATGCCAGCCTTAACTTGCATTTTCATTTCAGATATTAAATTAAGTTAAAATTTTACTGTTTCCCAGTTAGCCTCATTCAATTAAATTATAAATTCTATTTCCTTTCTTGTCTAAATACATCTTAATAATTTTGATATCCATTTCACATCTAAATTCATCTTTGTAATTTTTAATACTGCATTCTTTTAATCTGATTTTTAAAACCCTGTATCATAACACTATATATTATATATTATATAGTCACTTGATTATTACCATTATGGGCGTATTCTCTTTTCAATGTGGCTGGGTCCTGGTATGACTTCATCTACCACCTCAGGAAAATCTAACCGATCCACAGTGGGTCGCTTTTAGAAATTTCTGGCCAAAAGTAGGAATGATTGAATTTTAACGACTTGCAGGAAATATCTAAATTACTGCATAATTAGTAACAATAAAGGTCATTATTAAAGAGAGAAATCATCATAAACCCTATACCTGGCCAATTTTCACACTGCAACCCTTAGAACGAAAACGTGTGTAAGTCTGTAGTTGTACAGTGATTTTTTAAACTTTAAGTTAAAAATCAGCCATGTCTGACAGAGAGCACGGTAAGAGTTATATTTTAGATTAATATTTTACTTTATATAGTAGTATAACTATGGCTTGTAACTTAAAGCATATCATAAAAAAGGGGTATTGGGCATCGCGCCGGTAAAAACAGCTAAATTTAACTTTATTTTTTGATTTAAATTTTACTTTGGCAAACTTGGACTTTGTTAAAACAATATCTGTGTATATTAAAGTGTGGACTTTAATGTTCCACAACTTTTAGCTGCGCTTTTTTAAACCATGACCTTTTAAACATAATGGTGCAGTGACGAGAAAGAGGAATTACTTGCGAGGACTTTTAAAAACACTTTTCGTTTGTGGTGAATACAACGGTTTATTTCATACTGTAAGTTTAATGAATTTTAAATAAAAAGTTGTAAATCATTTCAAATTTCATGTCAACAACTGACGTATAATTTTAAAGTACTTGAACTTTAAAATTCTACTTTAAAGTACTAGGATTTTAATGATCCATTTTTTGTACCATAAATAATCCGAAAAATGTCATTTTTGACATCAGTATGAAATAAAAGTTATAAATGGTACAACCTGTGTTAACCTATCCGCCCTATTCTCTACTAAGTAACTCCTTAATTTATTTTCTAAAAGTGGATGGAGAACTATATAAAATAAGAGTATAAAAAGTTACGTAGTATATTGTTTAATTCCTATAACATTATGTTGAAAAACTAGATGTCACTGACACAATGATAAAATGCGCTAATCTAATAATATGAATTATTAATCAATAAATTTGATGCCAGTGCAAAACTCTTACTAAAATTTTAAAGTAAATCTCAAATAAACTGCTCAAGTACAGGTCTAAAGAGTAGCTTCAGCACTGCGAAAACATTAAGTATATGTAGCCCTTGACCATAGCTTTCGATTGATACCCCATATGACCCATGTTGCCATTGAAAAATAAAGTGACCTTTGACATAGGTCGCCAACGGTTGACCTTTCGCCAAAACCAAATAGCGCATGAAGGTGCTCGGGACCTTAGCAACAACTTTGGCCCCTTCCAAAATTTCGATATCTGTAGCCGTTCGAAAGTTACAGGCGATCCAGACAGACAGACGGACGGACAAAACGTTCGCATAAGTACGCTGAAGCTACTAATAAACACAAACATTAAAGTACCTACCAACAGAAACGCATAGAAGTTAGGGCAGCTAAGGGAAACATTGTAAAATTGTGTGTTTTTGTAATGACTAATTTGCAGGTAGAAGATCGCTGCACTAGTCAGTTGGCTAAGTTTGGGTGTCCTGATGACTACTGAGATGCAAGCCTGGAGGCAAATGAGACCTTAATTACCATTGACATTCTTCTGGGGCGCAAATGGGTCGAAAATGGCAGTGGGCGCAAGTGGGCCAGGCGCAACTGGGCCGACACCTGTGCGATCCGTCAATAATTGAAGATCGACACTTTCTGAACGGGAAGTTGGCCTTGAGTCCGTTAATGTCCTCTGATCATCTCCATCTTCATTGTCATCGTCGACTGTGGTTGGACCATTCAGACAATCTACATGGCAATTATGACAAACCGTCGTGCAATTAATTCCTGATTTTCTGCATCCACACATATTTGCACAGCTAGTTATACATTTGCAGAATACGAGATTTAACAAATTTTCTGGTGCAATTGGATCCATTGTTGAAATTGGAGCAAGATATTCTTCTTTACGTCTCCAACTCCAATTATCAGGGGATAATTCATTTCTTTGTCATTTCTGAACTTGCTGGTATATCCGTAAAGAATGTTGCTTGGCTTCTCCTTCTGTTGGTGGTAGTGAGGGAATATCTGATTTAATTTTTGTAACTGCTTTCATGATACAATAAAATCGATGTTTGTTTAAAAAATTATCTGTGAGGCGAGCACTATAGATTGCAAGGAAAAACTTTCCCCAGCTCGAGCGACTGCGTCTGGCGAAGAGTCAGAATTCTTGAAAATGTCTGCGATGTTATGTAACTCTTTACATTTTTAAAATATTTTAACACACTTGTCTTTTTCTTTGTTGAAGATCGCTGAAGTCGTGTCACAATCACTAAAGGCATGTAAGAAGAGAATCCCAAGTCACGATGACTGCAATTCCTGTGATGAATATCTTTGGTTTCAGTTGTGCTTTTTCCTGGTTTGACCAACATTTTATTTTGTGATGGTGCTAGTGCAGTCAATAATACGAGTAGGTCAACATCTTCACCAATAATAACTAAATTTTCATGTGAAAAAGATGCTTCGATAGCAGTATTAACGATGAGGCAATCTGCGTCATCAGTGCTTTGTCGACATGCAATCCCATGGTCATTTAGTTTCTTTGTCAGAATGTTAATTGACTTGCTTTTGTTATTTTCATTTTATAAAAGTGGTTCTTGTCAAACAGTAACATTCATGTGTTCTTCAAAGTTAATGTCTACCAAGAATCGACGAATTTGCTCCGATTTTTTAGTACTATTCGGGGTATCGGAGTAACCATTGAACCCAACTATACAGTTTTGACCGCAGTGATTTTTAACGTACTTACATAGGCTGCGTAAATACTTGAAAATGTTTATTTTTGCTTCCAAACGACTCGATGTAACAGAAAGCCAGCGTAAACAATATTAAGGCAGTTTTTTAAGTGAATAACGTCACTTGATGGTAAAAAATGTCAAACATGGCAGATTTGTTTATCTTTCGCATGCCAGCTTCTTTGAACAGAGACAATGCATATGGAGCCAACTCATATTGTAAATGGTTTTCTAGATATTCGTTGTTTTTTTTTTTTTGAAATAGCTATTCTTTGGAAAAATAGTAGGAAATCAATTGGCACAAGCTCCATAAACTTTCACTGCACAATTGACAGTAGCTAAAAAAGAACTTTGTACTTTCGCTTCAATGTCACTGCAAAAAATTCTTTCTCACCATTTTTCCATTGCTTTTTTACCAACTTCAACCGTAATTTGTAACAATTAATAGTTGGATCGCTAATCACTCCGGCTAGTGACATTATATCCTCGAGAATTGCGAACGGAGGGCGATCTGAGAACCAGTCTGAAAGGTTTGTAAGGTTTTTTGAATATTTCTTTGCGTTTAGTAATTACTTTGCTTTCTATTAACATTCGCTGACCATTTTCGAGGAAACTATTCCACTGACAAAAAAATGTGTTATGTTCTTTCATTTTTGTAAAATCAGTTTTTGTGATAAAGTTGATATTTTATAGAATATTTGCAAAAAACTATAAAACCGTGCCTTCCTTTCAAGATGGCGGCGCCGAGCCGGCTCACCTTGAATTTTTCGGCTCAAATAAACATCGTCGCCAAATCTTAAAACTTTCCGATTGATTTTTTTTTTCAAACGCTAAAAAGAGGTCTTTGTTAACTGGGCTACTAGGGATGGGCACGTGACGTGAAAACAGTCGGGTCACGCTGGGTCAAGGCGGGTCCCGCCGTGAACGTGAGTAATATTTGAAAATCGGGCAGTGAACGTGAGTGAAAATTTCCAAGGCGTGCTTCCCGTTTCACGCTAAATAGTAACAGTTTTGTGTGCAACCAAGAAAAGTACAAAATATAAAATATGAAACATAATTGCTTGTCGAATAAAATGCCATTTTTAATCTTAATAAAACAATATACTATTGTTTCTCAGGAATTTCAGGTAAGTTCTACTAGGTCGCCTATTAGGATTTCCAAGTCCCTGGACTAAAAGTGTTTTCGGGACTTACGAACTAAATTTCAAGTCCCGGGACTAGTCCCGAAGATCCCGAAAATGGTCTCGAAAGGGAAATAGTGTTCAGGTGAAATTTCCGAATGCAATTTCCAAAGAAAAACAAGTGTTTTAAGTTAAATAAAGTATTTCTGTGCTGATAATCTGGGTTGGGGCTCGTTTATAACTTCATTGCTTTCTTCTGGTACCAAAAATGTCTGTCTCTCTTAATTTTTTGCTTTTGTTTGAACTGCAAAGTGCTTGTGTAATCCTTTCTTTAAACTGCCTCTGATTATGACAATTTTATTGGAACAAACTTTACATTTCGTCAAATGTTTATCTTCAATATATGAAATTGTTGCCATATTAACTTCAAAATGTAATTTTATTTTAATGTAGAATGAAAAGTCTACAAATTTAGTTACCTTACTGTTACTACATACGCACACAACAAAAATTCACAGATTTCGCAATCCTTGCAACCATCGGAGGGTGTTGAAGATAAACTCGATATAATATATTGAACATGATTTACTATAATGTTCAAAAATGCAAATACACATGTTTGTTACATATCAAACTCACATCAATTAAAATTATTGTATAAATGTTGGTTAGTTGGCAAACTAATACACTAGTAATGCTTAATGAACAGGTTACAGCATTCATTATTATACCAAAAAAGAAATTCAAATTGGCACTGAAAAGCATCCAAAATGTCAACGTAAAAAATCTTATACGTAACATAAACACATAAAAAGTAAATCAGAAAACCCAAAAAAAAACAAATTTAAAAAACGCACCCAACAAAGAAACTGAATGCAGTGAACAATGCGAATGTACAGTGGCGTAACTACCGAGGGGGCAAAGGGGGCAACGGCCCCCGGGCCCTGAACTTCAGGGGCCCAACAGGCCTCCTGAAGTTTAAAGCCCGGCAGGTCCAAACTCGGTCCCGTATAAAAGTTCGAGAAAAACACTCGCTATTGTTAATTTTGCTTTGATGTTTCTGTTTATGAATTTAAAAAAAATAATTGAAAAATGATAACCAAAAATGCTTTGGCAAAAATAGGACTTACACTTGGCAATTAAGGGGCCCGGTGAAGATCACGGCCCCCGGGCCCAAAATTTGAAGTTACGCCACTGCGAATGTACATAATTAGTATAATTATTTACCAATTGTTCCTATTTAAAATTTGTCCCTGGTATGTACCGCGAAGCACTCGTAAGTACATTGGATGGTCCAGCCACTGCATCATCATATACAGTTACAGAGATAACACGTTCCATAATGCCACTTTCAGGAGGTTTTAAAAAGCAGAAAACAATAGGATTTTTGCTTTGGTAACATTGGCGTAACTAGCGGGGGGGGGGGCAAGGGGTCCAGGCCCTCCCCAGACTGCCGTTTGGCTCACCCCAGAAAAATAGAAGTTAAATACATTTAAAAATTTGCTTTTTTATTAACCTATTTAAACTAAGGGGGTTGTTATTGACCCTCACACGTTTTTAAATTCTTTGGTTTTATTACCTTTTTTGGCTTAAAAAACATAGTATGAATACCATATGTTGGACGGATAGCTCTAGTCAATAATAATATGAAAGAGAAAACATGATTAGTGCACAAATGCAGTTTAGTTTTGCTAATAATTAACGTTGCAAGGACTGTTTTCGTCTGAATATTTTTTTGTTTCTCTTATGTTCTATAAATAGTCAATTTATGTGCATAGAAAAAGACAATTGCAATTATTTCATTTGCGGGTAAGTACAATGAGCTGGAAACTTGAGTGCATCACCAACTATTCCCTGTGCACATATAGCTACCTATTATAGGCTCATCCAGTTCAGACTTACGGTGACTTGCTACTTGGATATTTGCCTTGCCTAAAGAGTTCAGTTTATCGCTTTGAAGAATACGATCCAGAATTTTATGTTTAATAGGGTTTCATGTAGTAAAAATAATTTTGGGTGCTTGAATTTTCACAGTTTCCAGCCCAAGATAGAACAAAGAGAAATGGCAATAACAATTAAGAGGATATTGATGTTTTCAAGAAAGTATTTGCCTTGACCATACGGATAATAAAATGAAAATTATGTAAATGGAAACCAAGTGATGTTTCCAATAAAATCTGTTTCTTATGGATTAGTATTTATTACCGTCGACCTCATTGATTTGCAAGAGGTAATCTATACGTTTTTATGTTGTTGATGAACCAAGAAATAATTTATTGATATGCTACTTAAAAATATAGTATTACGCGGGTAGTACCCATAATTTCTGCAAACCAATAGATCAAGTACACCATGGAAATCAAAATTGCCATGAAACAAATGTTTGTTGTTTTTTTAGATTAACAGTTCAAATTTAGTTTTGATAATTGCACTAGTTATTATACAGTTAATTTTGAAATAAGTGTTGTGCAGCAAAAATGAATTTAACGAGAGAAAATTTTTGAGCCATTATTTACCATACCTTTATAAATCCCATCTCCGAACAAAAGCTTTACATGACTTCGTGCTACTTTTGGTGACCAAGCGCCTTCGCATTGCTGGTTTAATGAATTTAAATTTTAACGATTTTCAGTTAGCGATGATTTTCGCGAAGGACCAATTTCAGTTCGTTAAATTAACATAGACGCTGTGCGAAGAATGATTCAGGAGGACAATCGAGTCACATATAGAATTATTAAAAACATCTTGGTGAAGGTGATTTTGGCGACCTGTAACGTCATGCATCAGATCATTACAAGGGTATCGGGTTATATCGCCACCATCGGTAAAAAGACGTGGTCAGGGCCCACTTTTAGGCAGGAACGGCTGTTATACGATTTCAAGTTCGGGTATAACATAATTGGTCGGGCTTTATTTTGATACTATATAATTATAAACATATTTGAGTCATAACTACATTATTCGATTTGATTAGTAAATGCGCATAAAACCAAGCTATATTGGCTATTTCGCTCGTTGTTTTAATGTTATTAATTAAAACTGTGTGTGCCAGCAATGGCCATTCATTTCAAGGTTTAATTCTATTCTTTTTTTTTGTAAAAAATAAGTATTTACTTAAAGGGTTTTATGCACACTTAGTACAGGAACTTTAGACGAAAAATAGTCTCATCTTCGGAAAAATTTATAGTGAGCTATAAGTTAGTGTACACGAAGATTATGACAGCGTTTGAACCGTAGTACCTTTGTACATAACCAACATACTGCCATGTTCCGTACAATTTTAGGCAATCTGTATATCACTGTAAAGAGAAAAACACCCGTTTTCAGGATGCCAAATCAGCTGCGAGTTCTAGAACTTTTGTTTATAACTCGAAAACAAAATACGATAGCCCATTTTGGTTCCATGTCTTTTATAGTTATCGAAATGTCCTATAAAAATATCGAAAAATGCCCACCCTGTACAAAACATGAACCTTTGTTTAAAAAATGTCAACGAAAACAACGGTTTTAAAATCACCTTCCAGAAAATACTACTGCTCGCTATCTCTAAATGGTGCAAGATTTAACCCCGAAACAGTACTTGGTCCAGCTACTCCTAAGCTAAGTAGCAGCAGTTCATAATCTTTCAATATACAGCCAATTTGTATGTTTGTGTATTGTGTAACATTCAGATGTAAGTCTAGTTCTTTAGTTTAATGGAATTCGAGTAGTCTAACTTAGGCTTTCAGCCGTGTGTATTCGTCAGAATACGTCGAGAGTTCAACAGTAATTCCGACAATAAAGCGGAACCGGTGGTGAACCGCAAAAACGGGTTCACCTTTCAACTCCCCAAACAATCTGTGAAAAGTCCCAAAGATTCCGGTGTATTCATAACTTTTGACAGCCGAAGAACGGCCCAAAAAAGTATCTTTTTTCGGTTTTTGTGAATAGCTTCGTTCCCATCGATCCTACGGCTATGAAGTGTAGTGTAAGAAGGAACGAAAAATTCTCTACAAAAAGGTGATATAGAGTTTATCGATAACACTAATAGTTTTTACGTAATCGGGCATTGAAACTCCAGTAAAAATTTGTATGGATATTTTAGTGCATATAAAGATCAAAATATAGTTTTCTGTAAATTATCTTTTAATTTTTATATTTTTATAGGAATTGGGGTATAAAAAATTATATACTTTATTGAACAAAATTTATTATTTATTTATTTAGATTATTGATTATTAACTTAATATTAATATTGAATACAAAAATTAGGTTTGCTAATGTAACTCAGTTTTGACTTATTTTCTGACATTTTCTTATTCATCCTCGATTTATTCTTTATTTTACCACTGGACTGGTGGAAAATACCAGGATTCGGAATCATCAATAGAGGTTGTTTCTGGATCGTCGATGTCAATTCCTTTTTCGAGATTATGGTCTTCGATTGGGGCAGCATTCAGGCAAGATGTCCCATAGTTACCACAAACTGCTTAACATTGCAGTCCTAACTTTCGACAGCCACATAAAGCGCCACAGCCTTTCGAACAATTAAAAAAATCATGTTCAAAAGACAATCCGGGGCAGGAGGTTGCGAAGTTTTTATTGACTCCAGTAAGCCGTTTTTGAATACCCATCCCCAATCTCGAGGGTTCAGCTCATTTCCTAACCACTTCTGCACCTGGTAGTAGACACGATATAGGTGCTCTTTAGCCGCATCGACTGTGGGGCGTAACGTACTCAATTGGACGGAGAGTGCGCTCTACCACCGATATGTATTGCCACCGATGTGGATTTGGAACCGACATTAATTGACCACCGACATAAACTACTACCGATTTGCTTTATCACCGACTTGGATTACAACCGATGTGGATTTAGATCCGACATGAACTACCACCGACTTGGTTTACTACCGACTTTTAAAATTTGTAACAAAAATATGGTATGTCACCAAACTGAAATACCACCGACTTGGTGTACAAACCGACTTGGATTACCACCGATGTGGATTTACATCCGACAGGAACTACTACCGATATGAACTATCGCCGATGTGGTAGTTGCTGCAACACATCTTACGCGAGCGACCGTAACTTGCAATCGTTCCTATTAATAATTTGGTAGCAACTGCAGTATTTTTATGAAGTAATTGTTATCAGTAGCTGTTGAAAGACTTCATATTTCGTCAGTAAATTATTTATATTGTAATAAAATGTCAGTATTATGTTTTAACTCGTACATAGATTTAAATTCTTTCAAAAGAAATGCGATCTTGTTTGATTAGCGTATGGCGTATTTTGGCCAGTAAGGAAAGTATTAAAACGTTATATATTATATAAACAGCCGGCTGCGTTAAATTTCGTACTACCCACAAAATAACTCGATATTGTGGTTTTGTTTGTGAATTTGTTTGATTTGCAGCGTGTTTAACGTCTCACGTTCACACCCCTGCATCTTTCTCATTTATTATTTGATCTATTTAAAATTTTGGTCGATTTACCTAACCGTTAAAGCAATCATTTTCATAGCTTTTAAATAATGTTACTGCAAAACAGTGGCCTACTGCGACAAAAAAAATACTGCAAAAATTTTAAAATTATAGTAGGCTTAGTTTTATCAAAAAAAGTTAGTTAGAAAAGTTGTTCAAAATTAGGAAAATAGTAAAAATGTAAATTTTAATCAAAATAAGTGTATGTATTGTCGACCGAGTAAACACACCATTTCTACTTTGTCAGTAGGGGTTAGGCGTATTCTAGGTATTATTTAAATTTGCAGAATGCTAAATTAACAGTTCATAAACTTAATTGACAGTTCGTAAACGTAACTGGCGTTCATAAACCTTTTGTTTTCCAGGGTACCACTTATTAAGACAATAACCAATTGTTAATTATCTACATAATAATATTGTATATTACATATTGACAATACAAACATTTCTAATAAAATATGGATTTTGACCGTTTTTGTAATTCTGAGCAACCTTTGTTAGTAGCAAAATTATTTCAAAAATGTCAAAGTAATCCTAAAGGCCAAAATTTCAAATATATCAGAAGAAAAAATATTCAAGGGTGGAAAGGCGAAAAGTGAAATGCACTGCGTATTGAATTCTGATTTGATTAGGCTTCTTATTTAGATATGTACAGTCGCGGAATTATAAATCCGGGCGAGTCTTGTAAAGGATTTTTGCAATTTTTGGGTAATGTAAATTGGGATTTGCGTTTCTAGGTTAGCAATTGACAGTTAAACAATGAGGCATGCTGTCATATACGAGTAATTATTTTGACTTTAACTAATTTCACCAGGTAACGCGATAAGTAAAGCAAAGTAAGATATACACTGAATCCACAGTTTCTTGATAACTTTATTTATCTACACTAGTTTAAACGGGGCCTGGACACAACGCCCACTGGTCACAAACCCCAACTCAGAATTTGGTCATAACGCTCAACTTCGATTTTGGTCACAACGCCCAACTTGGTCACAACGCCCAACTTGGTCACAACGCCCAACTTGGTCACAACGCCCAATTTTGATTTTGGTCACAAGAATCGCCAAAAGGATTATTATGGGGAACATCCCTAAAGTATAAAAGATCGTGCACCACATTGGAACTGCAAAAAATTCATGTAGTGTCAGGAAAAATTAGGGAAAGCTGCATTTAAGCCGTTAGAACACTATAAGAAATATATTTTCCCAAAATTGCCTCTCGCCCTTGTGCTTTCCCCCCTGTGCCCCCTAAACGTTGCATATATGCAGATTTCTAAAAACTACCTTATACTGATGGGGCCGTAATTATACCGTTGGGGCCACAATTATATATCGGGTGTTCATAAACAGTCGTCATCCCAGTTGCTTTGAAAAACAAAATGTTATATCTTTGATTAATTCGTGCAACACAATGAAACGTCATTGAGTACTGTCATAGCGCATTTTTTCTCAATTTTAATAGACATACGTTTCTGAAGTCAAAACCTACTGGGATGACGACTGTTTATGAACACCCGTTATAACAGAAATAAGATAACTTGAACAAGCAAATAACACGTATTGCTTGAGTAAGAAAGAGATAAACATAGTAGCAAATATTCGAGTAGGCCTGACGCTTATTATGACAGATGTCAACCAAGCATGCCTACTAAAATAATTTTTTCGTATGGTCATCTCTTTCTTACTCGAGCATTCTATTTTGTTGTTCAGGTTATCTCATTGCTGTTATATATAATTATGGTCCCATCGGTATATAACAGCAATGAGATAACATGAACAACAAAAGAGAATGCTCGAGTAAGAAAGAGATGATCATACGAAAACATTATTTTAGTAGGCATGTTTAGTTGACTTATGTCATAATTAAAATAAGCGTCATGCCTACTCGAATATTTGCTGCTATGTTTATCTCTTTCTTACTCAAGCAATACGTGTTATTTTCTTGTTCATGTTATCGTACTGCTGTTATATACAGTGAGAATAATGTAAGACTATACATGGCTGAATTATGCATAATTAGACATAGGGAATTTATTTAATGTTACCATGGTGTTTGTAAACAAAATAACAACATAGTGACCATGGTGTAAAGAATACAAGGTGTAACGTTCCGCAGAATGTGGGAGGACCTCAAATTCAACCAATAGGACATGGTCCGACAAATTTATTTATTTATTTATTTATTTATTTAATTCGCACTCAGCCAACAGCCGTTAGGCCAATTATAGGCGTCGCTGTGCAGTTATGAGGACTTCCAACCCCACTAACGACTGTCAAATGGCACGATTGGTAGTACTGAAGTGTATTGTTGAAGACGCTGTCGATGTCAAATTCGAAGTTAGGTTTTGCGTCAGTTGGTGTTAGATTGACGCAAAAATGTAACCTGCTAACCCCGAATTTGACATCGACTGACAGTGCCAGCAACATATACGATCGCAACCATGGTTACACCATGATCGCGGCCGTGATGGATTTCCTGAGCAGGCCCATCGGGGATTGGTTGACATCTCCCCTCTATTTTCTGAACGACTGCCCATCCCGGGAGCGTTTCACCTTGTATTCTTTACACCATGATAGTGACTACAGAAAAAACCAACAATTGTTACTAGCATGGGTGAATTGATTAATGCTAAAATAAAGTTGCCAATTTATAGTCTTACATTATTCACACGGTACAACTGTGGCCCCATCGGTATATCCCTAGGTAAGAGTTGGAATGATGTAAACTTCTTTTATTTTAATTCTTAAACAATGTACTAGAAAAAGTTTTCTATTCAATTTTGTTCTGCCAGTAATTTTCGAAATAAAAGTTTTCATCGGGTTTCCTTGAAAATGTAAAGCTAAGAAATTGCTAAACTATCCCCACACTGGTGGGTTTTAATCAAATACTACAAAATAGTATAGTTCATTAATATTAAGTAAAATATCAACTTTAATTCAATAATCTCAGATGTTATTGAGATAATTAAAAATCTGATTTGTATGTTTCCCTTTTTAGAGACTGTAACTCGCAACCTGTACATTGTTATGTTAACTGTATTACTTATTTTTGCCTAGAGGCTCAACTTGTAAAATTTGTAGGTATACTTTTTAAACACTGTGTATACTTTCTTTTAAAAATCACCTTACAAATTTTATCGATACATGTTTTGAACATCCTTTAAATCGTTCTATACAGTAATAATAAAATCAGGGAGGTACCTATATACTATTTCCTCCAATTCCCATAACTTAAATTATGGGAATTCTTAGATTTCTTCTCAATGCGCGAAGTTGGGTATTTATTTACGTTACCATTGACGACCTGAAAATAGTTATTTAGACCACAAGTGTTAGAAGTGCAACTTTTTTTCACAAGTGTGGAGGGTTATTAAACGAGGCGCAACAGAGTTTAATATTCCACACGCGTGAAAAATAAGCAAGCTAACACGAGTTGTCTATCAGATTTTTGAAAATTTCATTAAATATTCAAATCCAAGCCCATTTTGTATAGAATTGTGTTTGCCTTCATTTTAGTTGTGCGTTGGTCAGTTCTGGTAACTAAGAAAATGTCCAATTAGAATAGGCACTTCACACACCGAAATTAATTTAAAAAATCCTACTTTTTTAAATGAAATTTAAAAAAAGGCATTTTGCACACTAGAGCGCCAAAAATTTTCGCGGACTACGGCGCGAAACAATATTAATATTCTTGTTTGACGGTTGTAGAAAAAATATTGTTTATATTACGAGCGCGAAATGTTTTAGAGCTTTCGAATGACTTTTTTGTAATATTCTCACGTTCTAAACTCATTAATTTCGCGCACTTAATACAAAAATAACTTTTTTTAAATTTCATTTAAAAAAGTATGGTTTTTAAATTAATTTCGGTGTGTGAAGTGCCACTTTTTTTCACTCAGTGAAAAAAGTGACACTTTGCTTTTAATTTTGGAATGAACGATTCTAATTGGACGTTTCCTTAGTTACCAATATGTTTTCTTAGTTACCAGAACTGACCAACGCACTTGACTAAAATGAAGGCAAATACAATTCTATACAAAATAGGCTTGGATTTGAATATTTAATAAAATTTTACAAAATCTTATAGACTACTCGTGTTAGCGTGCTATTTTTCACGCGTGTGGAATATTAAACTCGACTGCGCCTCATTTAATAACCCTCCACACTTGTGAAAAAAAAGTTGCACTTCTAACACTTGTGGTCTAAATAACTATTTCCGACTTATACAATTATTGAGGTGTTTCCTAATTAAAATTTGAACCTAATATTTCCAAATAACTAACAGTTTGACACAATGATATTGTTAGTTACCAAAGTACACTGTGTTATTTCCTATGGTTTTTTTATTTACAAGAATCACAATTTATTCGCTAGTGATTAATAGTACTTTATGATAGAAGTACGTAAAGCTAGTTTTTCGTCACAAGTGGGGCAGAGTTAAAACCCGAGTGAGCGAGCGTATTAAGCCCCGGGAGTGACTAAAGATGCTTTACGCATGTGTATCGTACAATATTTTATCTACGATAGAATCTACAAAACACAGTAAATATAAGAAAAATATTTAAATGTAAATTGCAAACGCTCGTAATTTTGCGTGGTTAAAAATTTTAAAACCGTAGCTACGGACTACCTGCTGAATGAAATTCTTTTGAATGCGTTGCTACTGACGACGAAAACTATTGAAAACATGTTATTAAACAGTGGTTTTACAAACTTAAAACTGCTAACTAAATGTCAACTTTACACTGTCGTAGATAAAGTAAATTTCATCCACTATTATCATTAAAGTGTTACTCTAGCAACGTAACTTTAGTGGATAAAGCACTTACAACTTTATAGGTAGGTGTTGGAAAGTAGCTATATATGGTACAAGTGAATAAAGAGACATTTTATCCATAAGGGCAAAACCTTAGCTGACGAGACAGCCGAATGAGATAATTTCACCGAATGGATAAAATCTCTTTATTTACGTGTAGCATATAAAACTTTTACCAATACCTACAATTAATGGTATAAATAAGTTTTAAAATTGAATAAATAATTTTAAATTTGTAATCATATTATTGGTTGTGTACTAGTTTCCCCGGTAACATGTTTGTATTTTGTAAGTTGCTATGGTTTATGAACTACTTTATTCCCTAGTGTCCATCCTCATCATTAAAATGCTGCTTTATCATGAAGATTTGCTCAGATACAATACAGCTTTATAAATAGACATTGGAAAAAGAAAATTACTTCACTACTATAGCGAAATTCTCCTGAGAAAATATATGGAAACAGATAACAAAAACGTAAGTTTATCTAAAAAAATGTAGGCCCCACTCCGAGCTTACGAGAATCTTACTGGACAAACGCTCCAGAAAAGCCGCGACTTTAAATATTTCCAACAATTTCAACATTTTCGACTACAATATATTTTTCAAAATGTATGTTTGCCTAATCTTTTTATTGACTTGTAACCTGAGACCACGTCAATCCTGTTGCAATAGAGATAATTAAAATTGAACAGTATTCAATTACCACCTACATATATGGAAGTATAAGGTCTGCACACTTACTTGGGTGCCTGCACGTCTTCAGCTATGAACTTCAATCTAGCCCGATATTTCTATGAAAATGTGCTTCAAAAAAAGTTGGACGTTATGACCAAAGTCGAAGTTGGGCGTTGTGACCAAAATCAAACTTGGGCGCAATGACCAAGTTGGGCGTTGTGACCAGAATCAAAAGTGGGCGTTGTGACCAAGTTGGGCATTGTGACCAAAATCGAAATTGGGCGTTGTGACCAAAATCGAAATTGGGCGTTGTGACCAAAATCGAAATTGGGCGTTGTGACCAAGTTGCGCGTTGTGACTAAAATCTAAGTTGGGCGTTATGACCAAAACGGTGGTTTAAGTGGCGTCGATAGCTCTCTTCTATAACAGGCGTCGGTGGGCGTTGTGACCAAGTTGGGCGTTGTGACCAAAATCAAAATTGGGCGTTGTGACCAAGTTGGGCGTTGTGGCCAGAATCGAAGTTGGGCGTTATGACCAAATTCTAAGTTTTTGTTTGTGACCAGTGGGCGTTGTGTCATAGCCCCGTTTAAACGTGACCAACAGACAAGTACCTACTTTGAAAATTGATCGGCTGGGGATAAGTACATCCAGCAATGCGGCACAATAGCATTAAGTGTACTGTGTACTACCATTGATTAATTACACTAAGTGTAATTAATCAATGGTACTACTAAGCCGATTGTCGGGTTTAAAATTTTCAATGTAATACAAATAGACATCTGGCATTTTGTAAGTACCTATAGCATACTTACGATGATGAGTAGTTTAAATTTGCATTATGTTAAAGAAATTTTAAATTTAATATTAACAATTAATGAAGTAAAAGGGATTATTCGTGATAATCCATTTTCAATACAACGCTTTAGCAATTTTGAAACCAGAAATGTAAAATGAAATTGATAAGAGCAAGCAAGGCTGTTCACATATTTTTATTATCAACTATACCCAAAACTGCAGAAAATTTGGAACTTGCATATGACATAGCCAGGGTCGTATTAAGTTAAAATTTGCTTTTAATTAAAATGTTTGTTTGAATCATAATAGCATAAAAACACAATGTGTATTTGGTTCATGTGAAAAAGTATATTTAAATAAATTATGAAAAATAGAACTGAGGTTATATCAAATCAGTTCTATAATTAATTGCATTAGAGCTTTTTTGTATTTCAATCATCTCCAGGCGTATACGTTTTTTAAAAGTTATTCTCTGTATGTAACATGTTGGGTGCGTAGAAAATAAACTTATTACCTAGAGATTCATTAGCGTGGTCAGTTAATGCTGTTTTTTATTAGAAGGCGATATATTATTTGTTTTAATTGAGTGTTTGTGCCGATTAATTCTAGTCTTTAATAATTATTTTGTTTGTCCAATGTAAGTGGAGTTGCAATTATTACAATTAAATTAAATTAATTTTTCGTTGACCGCTTGTTCTCAATATTAATGAATTATTTTTCCTAAAAGAGGATAGATTAATAGACGTCATTAATACACTGTTTTTGATTAATACACTCTTTTTGATTAATTAACTGTTTTTTAAAAAAGGATGGATTAATAGATCTATTAATACACTGTTTTTGATTAATAAACTCTTTTTCATTAATGAACTGTGGTTAAATAACTATTAATTAATTAATAACATTTTGACTTAATAATCTCCTAAAATACTCATTAAAATTATTGATACACTTTACATTAAGTTATACTATTAAAACCCGTAGACACTGTTTGTATAGTTACGGCCAAAAAAGTGGGATGTAAAAAATACAAATTATAACCCCTAAATCTACTGTGTCGTTCTATTTCTAAGTGCAACCCGTGCAGCATGCAATCCTTTCTTTTTTGCACTTTTTCTTCGAACAGACAAAGTTTTTTCAACTATAAATCTTTATACAGGGACCGTCAAAAAGGACTGACTATTTTATTTTCTAGATAAAAATGTATTGTCATAAGTTACACATTTAAACAAAACGGTTTGTTGTGGTGTAAGAACAGGAGATTTATTTATCAAATATTGTATGCCAGAAGTGCCCTCCGTCGTTTTCAATACATTTTTCTAAGCGGCGAACGAAATTAAGCATGACTCTAATAAGTAATTCCTACGGAATATATGGCATCTCTGCTTTAATGCTTGTTTTAAGTTCGTCAATTGTTCTTGGTTTTGCAATATGAACTTTACTTTTTAGGTAGCCCCAAACAAATTAATCTGTTGCATTGCACTTAAATAATTGAATTAACTTTGATAAATTGTTCAACACAAAAAACACGTTGTGGCACTGGCCATGTGTCCATTTTGCTAAGTGTCAAAAAATTCTGCAATCGTTTTATACACCTCTCCAAAGCATACTCTTTAAAATAATATAAGAGACATAGCGATTGCTGTGACATTTAATTTTTTATTAGAAAATTAAATAATCAGTCCTTTTTGACGGTCCCTGTATGACACTCACACTTCCCTTACTTTCACTAGGTACAAATATAAGGAAATCTCAGCGCGAATAATAACTGATATAACTCCGTCAACATTTTCTAAACCACCAATCTGCAGTCTTTTAGTCACTTACTTCAGAAAGTCATTATAAAACAATTTAAATAGAGCTTTGGAATCTTGGGCTTTCCGATAAGCGCCCAACGAACCACCTATATCATAATCCTTTAGCTCCATTCATATTTTGCTTCCTCTACATAGTACCAATAACATAGCAAGATTATGACGTGTAAACTAAATCATTTAAAAATTACTTAGTATAGCGTGTTGTCTATCATAAGGCGGTTTTAAAAATTCTGAACCAGTTAGAAACGAAATCTGAAATACTAAACAGTAAACAGTCACCTTAATAGGAAGGATTGCAACTTCACGGTCGCTCGTGTAAGATGTGTTGCAACAACTACTGTCGGTATCGGTTGGAAGTAAACGCGCGGTGGTAGTCCACATCGGCGATAGTTCCTGTCGGATGTAAATCCACATCGGTGGTAATCCAAGTCGGTTTGTACACCAAGTCGGTGGTATTTTAGTTCGGTGACATTCATATATTTCTTACAAACTTTAAAAGTCGGTAGTAACCCAAGTCGGTGGTAGTTCCTGTCGGTAGTGTTTAATACAGTTGTCAGAAGTCGGAGGAAATCCATATCGGTGGCGATCAACATCGGTGGTTTTGTATACAACCCCAATTGGACCGACTTGTTTCTGCCTACAGCCTTCATAAAGCACTGGTAACGGTATTCTCCCAAGTCATCTTGGTTAACCGGAGCGCCATACACAGCTAAGAAGATGCGTATTCCATCCGAAGAAACTGACTTTCGAGAAGCATCACTGTGGTTGAAAATTTGAGCTGCAGCACGTAAATCTTGACGTTTAGTGAAAAGTTTCAAAGCTGCAGTTTTCCCTTTATGAAAAAGAGCAGATGTCGTGTCACATCCAGTGAAAGTGTGTAGGAAGAGAAGATTATCCCTGATGTACGAGTATTCGTATTTATTGGAACTCCGAGAAGAGTAGAGCTTTTTGTTGCCTGGCTTGAGAAAGAAGATCTCTTCATGAATCGGAGTGCGACTAACCAAAATTACCAAAAGGTCTACATCTTCCCCAACAACAACTGTTTTATTTGTGCGTGAACATTCCAGAGCCGTTTCAATGATTAAAACGTCAGCATCATCTTGCGCCTGTTTAGCGACAAAATTGTTGGCTTCGAACTTGACAGACAACATTGAAATTAAACTGCTCTTGCTGTTACTGTTGGAAAGGAATTTTTCCTGGCTGACTGTGACATTCATCATCTCGTCGAAGTAAGTATCAACAGATGGACATTTTGCTGCACGACGACGTTGTTCCATGGCTTTTACGCTGTTGGTGCTATTATTGTATCCATCGAAGATTATGACAGCGTTTGAACCGTAGTACCTTTGTACATAACCAACATACTTTGCACAAATCGAATCAAAAGATTCATTCTGATACCACACAACTCGATGCAAAAGGAATCCTCCGTTGATAACCTACGTGACTGTTGTAAAATCAAGTTCAGTTACTGATTGCTCGAAGACGTCAAACAAAGCAGATTTTTTTCCTTTCCATCCCCCGACGTCAGAGGGGAAGTCGCAGCTGCTATTTGCACCGCCATGCCACACAGAACGCACCACGCATCGTCGCCCAACCACAAAACTTAATCTTATGTTTCACGCCTTTTTCCGTGGAAATGGATAGTTCTATCGATAAACTTTATATCACCTGTTTTGTAGAGAATCTTCCGTTATTTCTTTTTTATAAGTACACTTCATAGCCGTAGGATCGATGGGAACGAAGATATTGGCAAAAATACGGAAAAAGGTACTTTTTGGGTAATTTTTCCGCTGTCAAAAGTTATGCATACCCCGGAATCTTTGGGACTTTTCACAGATTGTTTGGGGAACTGAAAGGCACGTGTACACCAATTTATAGCTCACTATAAATTTTTCCGAAGTGAAATGCTAAACTTCTTGGACTAACTGAGTTACTAAGATAACTAAACAGGATAAACTAATTAGATTGGTTTACAAATTTGCGCTTGTTGGCTGGGGTTTGAAATTCAATGGGTTCTACTACTTAAATATATTGCTGTGATTTTAAATCTGACTTGGATTTCGTTCTATCACATCTAGATATATTACAATTGAAGAAATAAAAAGGTATTATTTTTTATGAAGGTCTATAACTTTATTGTATTTACTAATTATAAATTGTTAGTATTGCAGTTTCATATATCAAAAAATACGTAAATACTGATAATATTAACCAAAATTCTGAAACTTTCATTACTCAGTCCTTCGTTCATTTGTTTAAATCGTTTTTCTTTTATGTACAACGCCACGTTTCTCTCTTTTTAAACTCCAGTTGTAGTCGGCCATCATGTTTATATTCCACTTTTCCTAGTACTTCTACTCCTTTTCGTTTAACCCTTAAGTACTAACGTTACGTCTGAGAGACGGAAATGTTCGAAGCGCGTGTTATATTTCCCCCTCCAGTTAAGATTTATGGTTGATCCTTCATCTAATTTCAAACTACCTAAAAATAACTCAGTTTTTAAAATTTCGCTGCGGTGGGATGTTTTGTGCGGAAGTTATTTGTATTTAAAAATAAATTCCGTCTCAGAGACGTCACGTTAGTTTGCACGCTACTGTTTTTGCATGATGGATCAAAAACCAACGTGCTCAAATACGATTAGATCAACAGTTTGTTGCTTGAGCAGCAAGTGTTCCAGTAGTATAATTAATTAGACAGTGAGGACAGTAACGGAGAACAGAATATTGATGAAAATTCTGCTATACTTAGTGACCCTAATGTGTTCATCTTGCACTAATTCTGTATAGTTTTAGGGTGGTGTGAAATTTTATACGTATTTTTTTTTCTCACTGTTTTTTTAGTTAAGTTGTGTTAGAATACCATTGTCTGTTGAAATATGTTTGCTGATAACAGTGGCGTAGCTACACTATGCCGGGCCTGGGTTCCGAATAATATCCGGGCCTTTTTTACAAAGTTTACAAAACAATACAAATTGTTTATATATTCAACATTAAATGAACAAAATGTAAAATGTAATGTTTTGTACAAAATATATATTTTATATGTAATAAATCAAGCTTTAAGCATATAAATATAACATAACAGACTCTAATGCTATTTGTAACTAACATACTTTAAGCATACATTCAAAATAACAAAACATATAAGTAGCACACATACCGACATACGCACATACATTGAAAACTATTAAGTAAAAACTTTTTTGCGAACTTTAGCACTTGCAAATTTTTGAATTAACTCCCTGACGTTTAATTTATTAGCTGTTTCATTTTATATTGAAAGCATCGATAGCGATGATAGTCTGCTTTGGTCCATACTATTTCTTAAATATGTTTTTATTAACTTGAGTTTAGAAAAAGAGCGTTTCGCAGTGGCTACACTAACAGGAATTGTCAAAAATAGCAAACATGCATTTAAAATTTCTGAGTAACTACTACAAGAAGAAAAATTTTGAATTAATATAAAATTAGTTAAATCTGCAATTGAATGTATAGTACTTAATTCTTCACGAAAACGTGTCCGAAATTGTAATAGTTGAATGGAAAAATTCTCTGATATATCGTCACTATATTTTTGATACAATATGTTGCTCATTTCAAATAATTCGTCATCAGATGTATTTTGCAATGTTGCTGGCAATAACACTTGAAAGTTTTTATATACATCTTTAATACCACTTGATCTATTATTAAATTGATTTATGACTATATCTAAAGTTTTATTAAAAACATTAATTCTAAACACACCTTCATTGGTTTCAAATCTATAATGGTTATAATATTCGTCGAAATACCACTTCGGCCGTGATATGCGTTTATTTTCATATTCGGTTTTAACACCCCATTTCTTTGCTAAATCAACTGCTTCAACTTTTATCTCATTAAACTGATGTCTCATTGTTTTGACATTTTTAAACGCTTCATCAAATAATTTTGTTGCTTTTTCAATATTTTGTAATGATTTAGATACAGTGTCAATTGTAAGCAATAACTTTGATTGTAATACAATCCGAAAAACTGTCTCAAATTTCTCTAATTTACTTTTTTAAAGATTTGGCTTCAGTAATTTCAGTTGAAGTTTCTGATGTTAATATTAATTTAGATAGAGCTTTAAGTATATCCGTATATTTAAAACGCAAAGCTAACAACGCATCATGTTTGAAAGACCAACGTGTTGGTGTTAATTTTTTTAGAGTAATGCGGCAAGGATTATCACTTATAGCCAAAAGTAAAGCCCACCTTTTGATGCTATGGCCAAAAAACACATAAATTTGTTCTACTACATCATAAAAGCTTCTGATTTCGTTAACATTTTTCACAGAATCGTTGAGAACCAAGTTTAAATTGTGTGCCGCACAATGCACATATGGAGCGTTAAGAGCTTTTTGCAAGATTTTTGCTTGAACTCCATTATAAATGCCACTCATATTGGCAGCTCCATCATTGTTTTGCCCACGAAGTTGTTTGATCGAAAGGCCATTGCTGCTTATTGCATCAATTATTTGGTTAGTTAGAACTGCTGCGGTTTGGTCAACAACAGCAATAAATCCCAAAAATGATTCCTCAATTGATACTCTAACAGGTATAGAATTTTCGTAAATGATTAAAACGTAGCGAACCACTTGACTCAACTGATCAATTTTTGAAATGTCCTGCGTTGTATCAGTTATAATAGAAAAAAAGGGTGCTGATTTTACTCGTTCTATAATTTGAAGCTTAGTAGCATTGCCTAGCATATCTATTATTTCATTTTGTATATCAGGACTTAGATATGTAATAGAATTTTTAGATTTACTTTCTAATAGTTCTTTCCAAACAGGATCATAATTAGAAATTAATTTAATAACAGAAAGAAACAGACCAGGATTTTGACTTGAATCAATGTTTTCATCATGCCCTCTAAAAGGCATGTTACAGGTAGCTAACATTAAAGAAACTTTAATTATACGTTCTAGAATTTGTGACCAAAATGAAATTTGCGTTCGGAGTAGTGCTTCTAGTTTATAGTCAATTGTTTTATTTAAGCGCCATTTATCAAATAATGCACAACACGTGTTATGTTCAGGATCTTCCTCATGTCTAGCAATTGTGCGCTGCAAATGGATCCAATCGTTAAAGCCGGTAATTAAAGAACGATACTTTTTTGAAAATAACCAACAGGGTTAACAATAACAATAATTTAAACGTTGGGAGTAACAAAGCCACAGTCTTCGAGTGTTTAGTCCTGATTTTGTTGCTTTTGTATAATAAAAATCGGAGAAGCTTCTGGAATTTGTATCGCGTGGATAAGGTCCAGCTGGCTGACAAGGTCCGTTATCAATTAGAAATCGCTTTTGCGTAAGTGTTAATTCCGAAGGAAAGTTACCTTTATCAGTCACATACAATTGACCATCATCCGTTTTATTTTCTTCGACATCTACGAAAATTATAGCCAATTTGAGAATTTAGAATGAGTTTTTATAAAATGCTTATCTTACAGTTTAATTCAGCTGAAGTTGACGGCTGAGGTTCAGATTCAGGTTGAGGATTACTAAAATTTTCACTATTTGCCTCGTCTAAACTTGTGCTCTCTAAAAATTGAATACTTGAATAACTTAATTCTATATAAGTGAAATGACTTACTGCTTGAGCTCGGAGATTCATCTGGTTGTTTTTTAAATATCTGATCAATTTTTATAAGGTTTTTTATTTTCTCTTGTTTTTCTGTTCTTTCTTTCCGTTTTATAGCATCTGATTTATGGCTATATTTTTTTGTGTTTATTTCTAAATTGAATTAAAAAATAATACTAATGAAAAACTAACACGATCCGTACTAAGCACAATTTTTTCCAAACTGAATCAGGAAGTTAAAACTACTAAATATTTCGATAACAGCTAAACGTGCTTATTGCCTCTTTTTCTGAGTAATTCCCCGAATTATTGGGCCTATACTTTATAGGCTTTCATGAAACGTGCTTATCAAAATATACGGCCTTCCACACCAACGCTCACGGTATCACATTTCGAAACGACTACAAATATATAACATTACAAAACTATGCTCAAAATGGATTTTTTCATTCTCAATCATGGAATCCCCAGAATGAAGAATAAAAGGTGATTATTTTTATAAAACTTATAAGAAACGCGGGCCCCCAAAACGCGCGGGCCGTGGTTCTGCGGAACTCGCGGAACCCCGGTAGCTACGCCACTGGCTGATAATCAAAAAAAAATTAAAAATTGCCTTTTTCCGTAATTAAGTTAACACCTACAAATTTAAACACAATTTCCTATTTGACTCTGTAAATGCTAATATTTTTATGAATTTATATTTTTTATGTGATTAAAATATGCTTGATACATCATTGCATAGTACTTTATGTTTTTAAAAAAATAGTATAAATTCATAAATAAATATATGCCCGTCTCTGAGACGTCATGTTAGTACTAATGCACCACAACAGACACGTTAGTACTTGAAGGTTAAGGATTTATGGAATCTCTCCCCTTGTTCTTCGCTCATTTGTCCAATATTTTTGGGAAAAAATTAAGATGTGTAATTGTGTATGCATACATTGAATTTTGATGCTCATATTGCAACCTAAATTGCAAAGCTTTTCAAGTACCTAGATTTTGAACAATGATCTTATAATACTGTAGTTTATAATGTCCTACAAAGTTTTCCATTGCACTTTTAAATGCAATCCAGGCTGAACTTTCAATGTCAGTTATAGTAACTAACTGTCTAAAACCAATTTTCTAATTTGGGGACCAATAAAGATACCCTTCTTAGTTTAGCATCAGTAACAATCAATATGTAACAACATATGTCAGGACTCTTCATATACTTTTTGATTTCCATAGTAAAACGAATCTAACACGCAATGAAACCTCACGATGGATTTTACAGGAGTATTGAGACCGCGTAACAAATGTGCCACTTATATAGTCTCCGTGGTTGATTGGACTGTGCAAACAAGTCACTACAGGTTCAGACTGTTGTATTTGAGTCACATATTTTATGTAGGAGTATAAAACTTCTAAACCATTGCGGAAATATAGTTAGGTGCACGTTTACGTATAATACCTAGGTAATATTTTGTTAATGAATCGTGAAAAATTTGTACGTGATAGAAACAAACCGACTTCGGCTTAGTAATCAGTAAACATGCATAAATAAGTAGCACATACCCAAACGCTAACTACACTGTAAACCAGTGTTATTGAAATACTTAGGTGTACGATAAGGTATTAAATTCCGACGGGGGACACACAACCAACTTATCGTTACAATCCTTATAATGCCAAATTATTTTCTTTGCGTCCGCTACCAAATAAGCGTTGTACATTGGTGTCCCAGTAATCTTTGGAATAGTCTAATACAATTTTGGTGCTGTTATGTGCCTATATGTGCCTAAATCATAATTAGTGCCTCTGTGCCTATATGTTATATGCCTATACTTATATTATTATTAGTGCCTCTGTGCCTACATTACACTTATGTTTATCCTTTAATGCGATTAATCATTTAATGCAGTGTTTGAGACCTTATTTCAAATTCTAAATAATATTTAACTAATATTGTTAATAATTCCATGTAACGGAATATTCCTCATATCATATTTTTATTCAAAGCAACCGATAATTATATTTCAAGAATTCATTTTATATTTAAATTCCTAGAACTCAACTCGTGACTTTTTATCACAAAACAATTCTACGAATTGTTTATCGGATTATATTTATTTGGATTACCTTCTTGCCTTCTTTTTACTTCATACTTTGAAGGCACCTGCATTCATTGATTACATTGACTAATCTATAATTATATATGTATAATTGTTACATTTTTCTATTTCTTTTATAATTTAGAATTAATCCTAATTTTGAATTGTAAAAGGACTCATTTATCTGTTGACGCGTTTCACCAGAACGATAACTTATTGTTCTCATTTTTCTATGAAATCATGTCTGAAAGCGGATGTTCTCAAACCGCTTCCTCGAAGTGTTAGTCGCATGATGCTTTGTACGCAAATCAAAAACAGATAAGAGATTCCTTTAAAACGACTTGGCCGCACCCCAGTCGCCAGTTGTGAACCGTCAGTTGTAAACTACTAGTTGTTTCTAAATTATTACTAGTTGACGTTACACTCGTCACACAACTCACCATTTTAATGTATATTTGAATTAAAGTACTTATTGATTGTGCAACGGAATGTTCTAGTGTATTTAAAGTGCAAATACATATTTATGCAAATTTATCCAACAAGTTTATTTTCTACGAGTTTCTACTACGAATTTCTGGTCGAATTTCTTCTACAAGTTTATATAAATTTCCTTCGTAACCAGCCTACCGCTCAGCTACTTAACAGTGCAAATTTTATTTAGATTGTCCTAGTTGAATAACAATGTATAGAATCAGTCATCTACATTATAACCTTTATTTAAACTATTACTGAACAAAAACAAAAAAGTTATTAGTTCTTAGTTTATAACCTCCCACTGCCAAGACAATTACAGACGTGCCCCGATGTGTAATATATCAAATATTTTTGCTCCAAAAAAATTAACTCAAATAAAATGTAGGGAACTTTAACAGTGTGCAGCTAATGCAGAAACGACGTGGGCTGATCACAAAAAATTACCGCACTATTACAGGAAGTTTCTCGAAATTTAACAACCACCAGCTATCGAGCGAGTTACAGAGGCACCCTAGAGTCCCTGTATATGATTTAGCTAATATACAGGGACTCGAAAGCACCACAATGTTTTATATCTCAAATGTTTTTATTCTAAAAAATATTTTAACTCAAATAAAAAGTAGCGAACTTTAAGAAAACTTTAGATTGCAATTACCTAAAACTATAGAAGCCAAAAGTAAATTTGGCCAAAAAATTAACTACTGATAGTGGGGTATATTTGTACCCTGCTTGGCATTATAGGAGTTAATCGTAAATCTAACTTCTCGGTATAAAAAAGATTCATTAATAGAAGTCATATATATATATAGGGTGTTGGTTTTTTGTGGATTTATATTTCTGATATATGACGATAACTCAATAATAACCAAAACTGAAAAACAATTTCATTTTTTCTTGAGCATATAGATATGGTAGATCTACCAAAAATTTGCAAAATTTGGAAAAGTAGTAATACGTAGGCAAAGTATATAATAATTTGTTTCCGCTTAAAGTACTCCGTTTACTAATAAAAAAGAAGAGTTAAATACACTTCGTGTAATTCAAGTTTATTATAAATCGATTTTACATTTGAATAACAGACTAACTAAACTTGTAAATATCAACCAAAATGCGGTCTCTTGACTCTGCATTCTAGATTCGTACGTGAACGAGGTTTTCCAAGCTTAGAAAACATTACATGTTGATTCGGTTTAATGGGTCCATGCGTTCTTCGGTAGCCGAGTGGGTGCAAATACAGGGTACTGGCAATAGCTCTTACAATGTCAAACGTTTCTGACCCCATTTTCTGAAAAACAACGCCGAATTGCATACGATTTGTTAGCTAGTACCTAGACATAATAGGCGAAAAGGACATCGTGCGATTTATCAAAGAGCGGACGATCCAATGGCAAGACATATTTACAAAATGGGAGAGCAGCAGGTGCCCAGAATAGTAACAGACTAAAAAGCAGATGTAAAATGAAAAATAGGGAAGGGGTCAAAGAGATGGATGGATTCAGAAAACATAACAGTAACGGAAATAAAGAATTGCACATGACCCAAAATGGAACGAAATTGCAGAAGAGGCTAAAGCTCGTTCAGAAGGAACATTTTACAGCAATTGACAGTAAAATCGGAAAAAGAAATTGTCATCCCTGGCGTTTAGCAATAAACTCTGATCTGCTTAGCACGTCACTATAACTTACAGTAATACTGTAGTATGGATCATGAATGAGATCAGCTACATAATCAGCCAGCACCGTTAGTATTTTATCCACTAGTGTACAGCCTAATAACCAGTCATCTATTCTCCCAGTTTGGTTGCCACCTATAAGCAAGAAGTGGTACAGTACACAACAATAATAAAGTATCAGAAATCCGTACTCAGTTTGCCACTTTGTTTTACCAAATAATTAGTTCCAGTTGCACTTTTAGCAGCTGCAGCACCGGCCAGGCCCAAGTATTCCTAAAAATTGTACCGATTTTGTGACATACCTTTACAATATTTCCGCTCAGAAATATATCATACCATGAGCACCCAGTTCGGGTGAATTTTAGCCGCTGTGTAACTCCACGGATATATTAGTGCTGGTGCCTGCAAAGATATATTGCTTGATTAGTAAGAAGCTAGCAGCTAGCACTGATAGCTCAAGTATGAGGAATGTTAACAGTTACGCTGCGATTGGCAAGTTCCCTTCAACATGCGTTAAGTGTGTGTATTATACCGCAGTCAACTATTGCATAGTATATCGTATATATCGTGTGTTCCAAAAAAAAAACTCATTTAGGGTTGGCCTTGGAAAGATTGCATTTTGTCGCTGTTACAGGCAAAAGTTTACACTGCATTATATTTACTTGTATCAAGTAAAAAGGAAAATAAGATGGCATTTGCACAACAACAAAGAGTGTATTAATGATAACAGTCAATAAAAATTGTTTTTATTTAGTATTTTGTATATTTTTATGAAAATAGTTCAAGATCAAGATGTAATTTAGTTCTCTCTGACTTATGGTAGTTCATTTGCTTCAATGGGTATATATTGTAATGATAGCCCTCTACTAAAGGCTTTAATATAAATAAATAATTAAGGGAAAATCACCACAAACACACAAAATAATAGTTTTAATTAGAATTCAAATACGCTTTCTCAGGGCCTATTAAAATGATGTTTGTAATAATTAATTACTGCAAAATAAGTGCTTTATTGTCTTTTCTATTTTATTTTATTGGCAACCTGTTTAAATAAAATGTTTCAGATTTAGCATGAGATTTCCAATCAAAGGGTTAGATTGTAACACCCAGTATAATATTTACTGTGGAGTATAACTTATAAACTTGTATGGAAAATGCCCGACCTTCTTGCAAATGACAGATTAACCTTTAAATTGACGGCCCAAAACAGTGATGGTTTGTTCGTACAAAATAGCGTAATTGAATTCAAAACACCAACAATTTGACAAAATTGCCTCAGGTAAATATGCAATGCAAATAACAGTGATGGAATAGTAGCTAAAGTGGTTGTTTTTGCGACGTAACAAGGACGCGGACCCGACCCTCTTTTGTTCAAATTCCTGCAACTTGATCCAAATGTGACGCCAAACACAAATTCAAGAAACGCTACCTAGATAAAAAATCCTCTGGATGGATCCTCGCAACTGGGACCTGTTTCTACACCTCGTACGGCATCTCTTTCAAGAGCTGCAAAATTTTGAAGGACGCTCGGAGCTGCTTTCCTCTTCAAATTTACCTCACAATGTGGGCTTCGTAGACTGGATACATTTGCAAGGGATGCCACGGCGATTACACAAATCTGGAACTCGCCTGACTTCTGCTTATTATACGTAGACACAAAGGAAGGACTCCTCTTCACAATGCACACAAGATTTCAGCTGGCCGATGCCTCAAACTGCTCGAAAACTAGCCCGGAATTTTAATTTACCTGGTCAAACTTTGCTGATACCTCCCTTTTCATTGAAACTTATTAACACGATAAAACTTTACACAAAGGTACTCTGCGAACTTGTGTAAAATAATAATAACGTTTGGACTCACACAAATAACATTTAATATTGAAAATAATGCAAGTTCTATGAGCGAATCTTGCACACAGCTATTTTTTTAATGGCTTCGGTAGTAAACGACAACAAAAGAACGCATCGTATCTTAACGGCTCTTAGAACTGTTTTCAGTAAGTTTTTATACAATTATTTTCCGTAGAAACTAAAATTGATTTTGTCAAATCAAAGCACATTTAACCCCACAATGCCCCGGTTTTTCACTATTAGTATTAATTGCACAGTTCTCATAAGTTTTATTAGCACTACACTATTGTTTTTTCCTCTATCGTAGCTGGCCTTGTCATGTTCTTTGCATTCTATTCTTCCTTACACCGCTTTTTCTACCCGTCAGCTGCCTTGCCGATTATTGGCCTCATAAAATTTAACTCTTAACGCTTCATATAATTTTTGTAACGCTCTAAACATCTCTGTATCATATTAAATTCACAATCTTGTATTGACATTACAAAATCACAACTGTCAGCCGCATAAATTAAGGTGCCGTTGCCATAACGAACATCAATTATGAATATTTAAATTAAACGTAACCCCTTCGATACTGTTTTATCTAATGCTAACTCCTGTCAATCAAATTACAATTACTGTTTATCATATCTTGTGCATTTCTTAATATATAACAATGACTTTATGTTGCAATAAACCAAATTCCAATTCTGTGCCTGTTTGAAACTTTATTTCATTTTTGTGTCTTAGTTATGTAACCAGAATTGCTGTAAGCATTAAACCATTGCAATATCAAGTTATGACGAACTTCAATTTGATTATTGCATTCTGCGAATAAGTTTCTTCTAAACACACGATATAAATCAGTGAAGCTGTGTCTGTGCATCCGTACGTCACGCTGCCACTACATCAATGGCACTTGCTGCGTCCATAATCGGGTTTGTTTCTATTAGCACCATGACGGCAATGGCAAACCAGTCATCCTAGAAAAAGGTTTAAAGGGGCAGTACAAAAACTGCTAAAGGCAATAGAAGAAAAAAGCTGAAGTAAAAAAAGTAGAAACAGTTGAGGATGGCTCCTTTTGTCCCATCTTTTGCAAATATAAATAACGATCACAAATTAGAACTACGCAAACGCATACTAAGTGTCCTTTTGCTTCTGACTCTTGGCGGAAGCTCCTTGCGGAAGTTGGCAAAAAAAAGGTTCAGGATCATTTCAATTCCCCCAACTGGGGGCGGGCTGCCATATGAACCTTGAGTTACTCTTCAGCCAAGAACGGGAATTATAGGATGGGTGAGAGAAATGAAGGGTGGAGAATGGAAGAGAAGCCAGGAAAGGTAGAGAAGTACTGCCCCGGCATTCGCCTTAGAGCAGGTACTCCGTTGACTCAGGAAAACCACCTAAAAGCCCGAATCAGAGCAGACGGCCAAGGTACTCAAACCCGCGACCTTCCGGATGCTATGCAGACGTGCTAACCACTACTCTACAAAGCTCAGTGTATGCAAAACGTAGAGTTCTTGTATTTAAACAACGACAACGTCCAAACCCGAAAGTCGTTCATTACACAATAACAATGGCCGTGAAAGTCTTCGTAATCATCTTAATAACCTTTACGGGCTAGCCCCGACCTACTTCGTAAACGCATTCATCAGACCAGGTAAGATCTCACTTCCGTTTCTAGGCAATTGATAAACCTTGATTTAGAATTGTCTAATACGTTTCTTGATTGGCTCCTATTTGATTTAATCACATACCCACTCTGTGGGTAAGTTTAATTTCTTGATGTCATCAAACAAAGTCCCTACAGATCGCAATGATTCTGGGGTCGTTATAAATTATTCATATGCCTCTTCTTTAACGAAAATTTCATGTTTTTCAAATATTTAATTATTCACTAGCTGTTAAAAACATAGAGACATTGTGAATTCGGTAGAATCTTTGGTATCAACGCTTTCTAAAGGCATTGTATAATCTAGCCAGCAAACATAGCCGAATATGGATATTTACAGGATCTGGATACACATGAAGGGGTGAAGGGTGAGTCACTAGATGACATTGATAAGCTTAACAATTTATTCAGAAATAATGCACATAAAATAAATTTCAATCTATTTCACATGAATTTTCGTAGCATACAACGCAACTTTGATGAATTAATAGTATTATTACAAAGTTATAATTTTTATTTCGATATCATTGTATTTTCTGAAACATGGGGTATTATTGATTTAAACGACTTCGCAATTGAAGGTTATAATATATTTTATAATGAAGCAAGACTTAATCAAAATGATGGGCTAATCATATACAGGGTGTCCCAGATAAGAGCAACTACATGGGGATTTCGGAAACGGCAAGAGATACAGGGTGGCTTAAATGAGAGAAAAGTTGCGCTATTCTGAGCCCAGTCAGATGCTGTATCGAAATTAAAAATATCTACAGGGGTTTTTAAAATATCGAGCAAAAACAAAAAATTGTGGTTTTCGAAAAATTGCAATATCGTCGCCATCTTGTAAACAAATTTAATAAAATTTGGTAATTTTGTATTAGCGACTACGGCCAATCGAATGACGTTTACGAATTTTTTCTAGGCCTTCTAGATTTTTTGCAACCATAGCCAACTTTGTTATTTCTTATGGCCGCCATATTGGATTTATACGTCATTAAATAGCGCATAAAAATACCTTTTCAACCATGTATAACAGACCTATCTTTAGATGACGGAAAGTTAAATTTATTAAAAAAACAGTTTTTCACTTAGTTGGCTGTGAAACAAATGCCGCAATTGTGTTTGTTGTTTTAGCTATGTAACTATCTGTCAAAACTTTGTTATTTATTTGGTTCTATCTGTTAAGAGTTTAATTTTTATATTTAATATGGAAAGGTATTCAAATCGGGAAAAAGTGGATATGTATGATTGTTTCATTTTGTGCCGGAGGAACGCTGAACGAGCTCAAGATATGTACTTTCAGCGATATCCAGAAAGACGGCAACCAGGTTTGTCGATCTTCAGAATGCTTAGAAATAATTTACTTACTTATGGTTCCTTTAAAAAACACAATCGAAATAGAGTGGGAAATGTAAATATGGAAAATCTTGTTTTGCAAAGTGTTATCGACAATCCTCGTACCTCCCTTCGTCAAATCGAAAATAATGTTGAAGTGCCTAAATCAACTGCTCAGAGAATTCTCAAAAAATACAAGTATCGTCCATATGTAGAACATATTAGTCAAGGACTCCGAGATGGTGACTTAGAAAGGAGAATATCGTTTTGCAATTGGTTCTTAGAAAAATGCCAAGAAAATCCTCAATTTCCGCTTAAGGTTCTGTGGTCTGATGAAAGCAGATTTACAAACTGCGGGGTATTTAACAGACACAACAACGTGTACTGGGCCGATCAAAATCCGTTCTTACATCGTGAGGTGCGTCATCAAGTTAAGTGGGGTTTTAATGTATGGCTAGGAGTCATAAACGGACACGTACTATTTAACATTTTTCATAATAATTTGATTGCACCTCGATATCTTGAAATATTACAAAATTACGTCGACCAAACTTTAGAAAATTTGCCTCTTCAAGATGTAGCAAACATGTGGTTCCAGCAAGACGGAGCACCTCCACATAATGCAAGAATCATAACTGACTATTTGAATCAGCAACATGGAAATAACTGGATAGGAAATCGAGGTCCGGTTGCCTGGCCTGCTCGCTCGCCGGTCCTTACGCCACTTGATTTTTGCCTTTGGGGATATTTAAAGGATAAAGTTTATTGTACTCCTTATAATACAGTAGAAGAACTTGAGGCAGCCGTTGTTCAAACCATTGAAGAAATGCCTGGACAAATGGTTAAAGATGCATGTATGTCTCTAATTCATCGATGCATGACGTGCATTAATAACAACGGTGGAATTTTCGAACATTTAATTTAATTTATTTTAATTCAACGCTCTGTCATCGGTTTTTTTTTGGTTGTGAGTTTAATCATAAATAATGTATTAGTTGTTAACTTTAGTATCATAAATAAAAGATTATTTTTTAAAGACATTTTTAAGAAAACACAACTGCGGCATTTGTTTCACAGCCAACTAAGTGAAAAACTGTTTTTTTAATAAATTTAACTTTCCGTCATCTAAAGATAGGTCTGTTATACATGGTTGAAAAGGTATTTTTATGCGCTATTTAATGACGTATAAATCCAATATGGCGGCCATAAGAAATAACAAAGTTGGCTATGGTTGCAAAAAATCTAGAAGGCCTAGAAAAAATTCGTAAACGTCATTCGATTGGCCGTAGTCGCTAATACAAAATTACCAAATTTTATTAAATTTGTTTACAAGATGGCGACGATATTGCAATTTTTCGAAAACCACAATTTTTTGTTTTTGCTCGATATTTTAAAAACCCCTGTAGATATTTTTAATTTCGATACAGCATCTGACTGGGCTCAGAATAGCGCAACTTTTCTCTCATTTAAGCCACCCTGTATCTCTTGCCGTTTCCGAAATCCCCATGTAGTTGCTCTTATCTGGGACACCCTGTATACGCGAAATGGGATAACACCAATTATTGAAAATCATAGATACACGCAGGTAACATTTACGAGTGTAAAATTTAGATTTAATAATAACACGTATTTTATCTTAGCAATGTACAGACCACCTACATCTGACAAAAACGGGTTTATAAATGACTTGAAGGCAGTTCTTGATGCTACTAACAATCACTGTCACTTAAACATATTATTGGGCGACATAAATCTAGATATTCTTAAACCAACAGATCCATATGTAAGTGAATACACTAACGAACTAACTGGTAGGGGCTACGAATCATTAATAAATCGTCCCACGAGAGTTAATAATGAAACGAAAACATGCCAAAACAACAGATAACTTCAAAAAAGTACTTCCGATGGTATTTGAGTCAGTGGTTACCGACCACTTCACTACTTTATTACAAATCCAATACCATGCAAATACGGACCATCACAAACAACTAGACAGTGGGTACACTAAAAAATATGTTAATTTTACAAGCGTAAATGAATGTTTTCAGAGAGATGTCTGGGCAGAATTATATAATCAAGTAAATGTTAATGATTCATTTCTCCAATTCACTACAATTTTAAGTAATATAATCAACCAATGTACAGAAATTCAACAGGTTCAATCTAAAAATAAAAAACTCAAACCGTGGATTACTCTTGGATTGATTAAATCCATCTCCATAAGAGATAAACTTAAGAAAAGGCTTTCACGTAATCAAAATAACACTGAGTTACAGAATGAATACAAAACTTACCGAAACTATCTGACAAAACTTATAACAAAAACAAAACAGATATATTATAAAAAAGAAATTGATAATGCAAAAAAGGATTCTCAAAAAATTTGGCAAGTAATAAGAAAGTCAATAAATATAAATAAAGATAACAACAGCAAAATTTTTGAAATAGCAGAAAATAACACAATATTATCCGATCCACTGATAGTTGCGAATAAATTTAATCAATATTTTTCATCTATTGGCTCGACAATGGCAAATTCAATACAAAAGGAGGGTGGTACTGTTGACACAAATACTATCGCGAATGTTAACCAATATTTTAACCATTGTAATTCACTGTTTTTATTACCAGTTAACGAACAAGAAATTGATGAACACATTACTAGCTTGAAGAACAACTCGGCTTGTGGTTTGGATGGGATATCAGTTTCCTTTATAAAAACATTTAAAGCCCATCTGATAAGTCCATTAACGTTTCTAATTAATTCTGCATATGAAAACGGTATTTTTCCAGAAATTTTAAAGGAATCTGTTATTACACCCATTTATAAATCAGGAAATCACCATGAACTAAACAATTACAGGCCTATTTCAGTAACCAGCCAAATAGCAAAAATATTTGAAAAAACATTAAAAAAGAGACTATGTAATTTTCTTAACAAACATAGTGTTATATCTCCACAACAATTTGGGTTTCGTGAAAAAATTTCAACAGAAAATGCCATTTTTCATGTAACTGATAAGATATATGCAGCATTAAACAAAAAACAGAAAGTAATTGCAATATTTTTAAATCTGGCAAAAGCCTTTGACACCGTATCTCATAACATTTTATTAAACAAATTAGAAAACTATGGTGTAAGAGGAATAGCTTTAGAACTATTTAAAAGTTATCTGTCGGGCAGAAAGCAAGCCACAAAAATTAATAATACGGTTAGTTCACAAGAATTAGTAACCTGTGGCGTACCACAGGGAACTGTTCTTGGTCCAATCCTTTTTCTAATCTACATCAATAGTTTATTGTTGTGTGATACTGGGGGTGAAATCGTTTCATATGCTGATGACACGGTATTAATATTTAGCGATGACTTCTGGGATGATGTTGCCAAAAAAGCAGAAGAGGGACAGTACACGGTCAAATGTTGGTTAAACAAAAACTTGCTTACATTAAACAAAGATAAAACTAAATATATAGCCTTTTCACCTAACATAACAGGACAGCCTCACTATAACAAATTAATTTTACATATGAATTGCAATCGTATAAACTGCCACTGTTCAACATATATATACCAAACTGCAGAAATTAAATATTTAGGGCTAATAATAGACAGCCATCTTAAATGGAATAAACATATAGAATATACACACAATAGATTAAAAAAATTAATATACAAATTTTACCAATTACGATCAATACTACATAAAAATATACTAATCTCAACATATAAAGCTTTAGTGGAGTCTATACTACAATACGGAATCATCGTTTGGGGCAGTGCATATTCAACAACGTTAAATACCGTACAAGTAGCACAAAAACATATAATAAAAGTCATGCTTTATAAAAATAAACTATATTCTACTGAATCGTTATTCTCTGAAGTTAGATTGCTAGATGTGGGTGGACTGTACATTCTAAAAGTCGTAAAATTTTATTACACTAACCCTGCATTACAAACTAAAGTATCACACATCTATAACACTCGAGCCCAAACAATTGACAATCTTAATGTACCCAATACAAAATTCACTTTACAACAAAGATCTATTAGATATATTGGCCCGAAACTCTTCAATTCCGTACCGATAGAATTAAAACAAATTAATAATTACAACCTATTTTCTAAAAAGATATCTACCTATGTTCTTGAAAATGCAAATCTATTAAAAGACGCATTAATTATAATCATATAAATTATTGTACATTATAACCTCAGTAGTGTTCCCCTGTCTCTCTTTCACGTAGTGTCCTGGTCTTGTATTACTTAAGTTCTATTCTGTTAAACTAAAATTAGAAGTAAAAATGAACAATCCTTATACCCTAAAACTTCCGCAGGTGCACAACACAATCCCATTAGGGATTAGGTGCAAGTGAAATGAATAGTTACACTTATGTTTGCAAAATGTATGTAATAGCATATTGTTATATACTGTTATTTTTCGTTTCAAATAAAGTTATTTATTATTATTATTATTATTATATCCGATCTTACTCATTTTGCAACTATTAGGTGTTTACGATCATTTACACCCTCACCCTCCCCAAAAGTAACATTATCAATGAGCAAATACATACCTTTAGCAGCTTACGCGACAATTCCGATATCTTAATTTTGTTTCAAGATAAAATTAATGATGCAGTAATTATGGATCAAAATGAGTATGGCAATAAAGTAAGTCACAGGAAGAGATATCTAGAGAATATGGAGGATGAGCAAGCACAACTACACTTTTATAGCCAAAAAATGCTTGATAATGAGAGAGGTGATGCGGCACGAATCTGGGACACACTTTGATTTTTAACTCTTCTGCTAAAATTAGTCTACATATTTCCGGGTTCATATGAAACTCTTCAGCCATCATTTTTAAAGTAATTCGGCAGTGTCGTATGAGCAGTTTTCTTAGAACTTTAATAGTTTATAGTGTTCTAGCCGTTATCATACCTCCTGATCGAGAATCGCCGTTCTCATCGTCGCAGCGATCTAACAACCGAGCAAACCACTTTTAGGAATTTAGTTGGTTCAACACGATATAAACGATGTGGAAAACAATAACCTTTCTTTTAATTAACATCAGAACTCAAATTACAAACATAACTTACAAACACATCAATATGTTGTAAAATACAATTACTAATAGCGAATTAGGTATAACGAACGCCGCAATCTAACTAGGTAATTAGAAACTGAAGAATCTGACCCGCGCTCTTGTCTTGGTCAGAGTGACGCAAGACGGATCAAGAAGCAATCATCTAGAATCACAGAGTGTCTTTGTTTATACAGGTCGCTTATGCAAGGCGAAAGGATTCTCTATTATTTGAATACAATAGGTTTTGTCCAGCCGGGCACAGGCTGAGGAATAAAATTTTCACTTTCGCTTAAGAAAAGAGAATTCCCTGCTCGAGTTTATAGTCCTATTGTTCACCAGAGTTGACCCTCACTTTTTTTGGCTTGTTGTTATTCGATTCGGATGTCCGTTCGTTTATTGCTCCCTGCAATTGCGTCTGTCCGTGACACAAAAGGGGTAGATGGAGATCATGCTGTAATGATATGGAATACCTGCAAGCTCACAATAGATTTTGAAACTTTTACTAGAACTGTTGCACCCCGAATTTTCACTTTTATTAGTGTTACCGGCGGTATTTTTACGAACCTATCTGCGAAGGGTAATTCCTGACGTTTTCAGGCAGTTTGGCACAGCTCCGCATCACATTCAAAAGCTTGGTATCGATAAAGCTTGATCTCTATACATATTGTTACGTTTTTAACGTTCGGGCTATTTAAAATTATACGACAAACATGGGTTCAAACATTTATTTACAACAATGAATTATTACGATTATTGTTTACAAGCACATGCGAGAATTATCAAGCAGATTACAAATTAATACAGGCACTAACAAACTATCGGTACATTTATTTCTTATTACATACGGATTAACACATTTATTTATATCACTCTTAAACACTAACGATTATATATTTATTTATTTCTATTAGTTATATGTACACACGGGCTTTTATTTATGTGGGAGCTCTACATGGCTCTTACGCGTTTTGCTGCCGAATTCGAACTGCCCGCTATTCATGCGGGCGTGTATTTATATTTCAGGTAATTCCTTTCTAGACTAACCGCGAGTTCGCTAGACTCTTCTAGGACCCGCATGACGCATCCGCGTTTGTTGCCCTTGAGCGCATCCCTAAAAGCGTGAGTGTCCGTTGCACCTGGCTGTAAGGGCGCTTCCCGAGCATTCGACCGCTGTGACTCATATTTCTGCAGCTGCTTCGAGAAGCTCTGGAACGTTCGCGTATTAATCGCCAAGGCTGCCGACTATCCATCCCTCGGCCCTCAGGATCGTAACAATATATTTCATCAAGTCATAGATTTCACTGGCCATTTTCTTAAGTTCCGAGTAAAATTCAATAATAAATACTTATTTCACTTTTTACTAAGTAAAAGTTTTAATAACACTCTGTAACAACGTCCTGTATGTTTTCCCGTACCTAAATGTGTGAGAATAAACAATTGAAAGTCGGCATAGGTATAGAGAAAATGCTATAGTATACGGTACTGCATTTCAATTACAGAATACTTTATTTATTTTTAACTTCTGCAGTTATTCCCTTAACTTAACTTAATTGTTTTATCTCCTGTGCTAAACTTCAACCTCCACTTCCATTTTTACTGAGGTTGCGATTTCCGACATCATAATCATAATACAATTGTAGTTTTTATATCAAGACACTGAAGTTTAGTTTTTTATAAAGATTGCGGATTTAAATAAACCACATAAGGGATAAAAAGGAACTTCAGTGCCGAGGGGTACATTATGTTTTTTAAAATCGAGAAATCGCGAAAGCACAACATTTTAACCAACCTTTATAGGTTAAATTGACGTCGGTTGACGTTTACCTATCGCCCCGCCGCCTACAAAAAGTTGTAAAACAATGGATTATTTCACTGCCGATTTCTCGTATTTTAATGACGATTTCGACGTTTTCACTGCCGATTTAAAAAAATATGTATCAGAGCACGATCAGATGTTTTCGACTTTACCTGCTCTTTTAAAAGACTGACTTTCTTTCATATATTTCCTATTTCACGGACAGATCTATAAACGTATGAGCTAATCTCTGGTACGGCTACGGGTTTGTCTTTACCATGAAGATAGAAAGCAATGGTTCTATACCTTTCTTGAATGTACATTCGTGTTCAAATAAATCTGGGACAATGTTTTTTTTCACATGTAGGTTGAGTTAAGAATTGAAGAATATTTCCATGGATTTCCTGCTATCGGAAAGAATTACATTACACTTTGACAGGTAAATGTAATCAGTAACCCTTTCTGATAGCAGAAAATCCATGGATATATTCTTCATTTCTTAACCCAACCTACATATGAAAAAAACATTGTCCCAGATTTATTTGGACGCTACTGTACATGTTTCGCGAACCAAATGCAAAATTGCACATTCTGTATATCGCAAGCCCACTGACACTGACCGCTATCTACAAGCCCCTTTCCATCATCATCCCATATAGAAACCTTTCGTTATCAACTCACTTGTGCACTGAGTCACTTGCATATCTCAACCCGATAGCATCAATTTCGAAACGAATCATATTCGGAAATTTACAAATACCCCAACAATGTGTGACCTCCTTCCTTCTATGTGGAAAGGGCTCGTTTGTAAATTCCGCCCTCTTCACTCAACCGCGATGACTCTTGATTATCGATTTTGCATCCTTTTTTCCGATTGGTGTAACAGTTTCACCTATGGGGCGGTTTAGAGGTTGCATTACCGTGTCTTTTTAGATTTTCACTTTCGATAAAGTCTCTTACGAAAGTGGGTAAAACGTGAAGTACTTCTATATCAACAATGGCATGGTTTAAACCCGGAGCGAACCAAGGTTATTGGTTCGCTAGTAGGGACATCGCGAGTCTAAACTCCTGTGTGATGGAACGAAAGCTGCCACTTCCCTCTTGGTTACCCTCGTGTTTGTGCCGTTTGAGCTGACCCATGTCGGTTAGATGAAGGGATCCTCTGGGACGGTTTGGTTTCCTTGAGCGCAGTAACACATCTCTTTGGCCCTGATTTTACTTAGACGGGAGGTCGAGACTAACCCACCTCGATCGATTGGTTGTTCAGTCGAGTCAAACCGCGGGAAGGGTGAGCTCTTTGGTAGTGAAGGGGCATGCAGTGGGTTTCTAAGGTCCCTAGGAGTTTTGGTTTCTGATACCCTGGAGCTCCTCTAAAGGTGCCCGCTCGTGTGCAACTCATCTCTGGGAGCTGTATCTTCTTTAGAATCCTTGGCATCGAAGTTCGGCGTCCCCTTGTTTAGCTCCGTGGTAGGTGGGGAGCTAGGGAGATAAAAGTTTTTATTTTAGCATGGATGAAAAGGACATTGAAGAAGCCGTACAGGGCGCGTCTTCGGATACCCCTCAACCAGAACCACAACAACAGCAGCAGCAAAAAATAGAAAAAGAGGAGCAACAGACTCTTCCAAAGCGGAAGAGGATTTCTGGCTCCAAACAGAAACGCAGGGGGAAGGCTAGCCTAGCTGCAGAGCACTCGGCGCTACTGCCTCTACCTCCAACTAAGGGCTGGCTCCTGAAGCTAACCCTAAAGCTGCAGGTTCAGGCAAAATCAAAGACAGAAGTGGAAAGAGACGTGGGTCCTTCTCAACCACTACCAAGGGACTGGCTCCCTGAGCTAGTCCTAAGGCGGCTGGTTCCGGTAGGCCTACACCTTCCACAAGCAAAAGGATTAGATCGGATAGAAGCACGCCCTCCACCTCTAATCCGAAAATGAAGGTCAAGCCAGACCAAAAGGTAACCTAAAGGACAAGTGGTGACAAAGAGGCCCTTACGAGGCACCTCCGCATAGCCATCGTGGATCTAAGGACCCCCCTCGGTAAGATCACTCGATAATCGGACCTGATGAAAGCTCAGTTGCTAGTGGCTCTACATAATCACATGTTCGCCCTAGTCGAAGGCTAAATTGCACCCATTTTCAAGGGCTGGCAGTACTCCGAAGAGATTCTTCAAATCACCTGCGGAGCTGACTAGTCCCTGAAGTGGCTAACAAAAGCAGTGTCAAACCTGTCCATTTTATGGGAGGGTGCCCGTCTTACTGTCGTCCAGGTAGATCTACTGCCTAGGCTGGCGAAAGCAGCTTTGTGGATGCCAAGGAAACCTGAACCTACGGAGACTGTTACTCGTCGACTGGCAGTCCAGAACCCCGGCATAGGTGTTGGGGACCCCTCTTTCATACAGCGGAAAAGGAACAGCCAGTTGGCAAACTCCTAGTTTTTGGTAGCCTCACGATCCCCCACACCCATGGATACTCTTTATGAGGGGGAAAGGGAACTGATGAGTATGCTTCTAGGGTCAAGGTCGGATACCGGGACCGAATAACTTATTGTCAACCTCATGTCCACCCAACCTGGACTAAACATCATACAAATTAACCTGCAAGACTGTCGAGAGGTTATTGTTACTCTACGCAGACAGCTCTACAGTCAGCAGGACACTGTAGCATTAATACAAGAGCCTTGGATTGTAAAATCTATGATGTGTGGGTTATTAACCGTAATGGCACTGTTTTTACAGATAGCACCCATGAGAAACCAAGGACGTGCATCTACTGTCCCAAGCATTTATTATACAAGCCTTTGCTTTGTCACACCACTGTACGCGTGATATCAGGCGATACAGATGAGCTGTAGTATAAACGAAGGGAAGAAAGATGTCATTTTCGCATCGGTATACCTCCCCAGTGACTCAATTGACGCTCCACTTAGCTCGGAGTTGATCGAATTGGTGAACTACTGTGAGAGGAAGAACAAAAACCTAATTATTGGCTGTGATGCAAATGCTCACCACCATTAACCCTAGTAACCCCAAAACCGGGTCAAAAATGACCCAGGATTCAAATTTTCTTGTACCATTTGTTTTCAGATGCTCTTACGTCGTTTTGCTTCTAGATATGCTATTTCTGTGCTGTCTCTCACCGTATGCCATAAATAGAAATTTACAAAACGGTACCTGAAATTTTTTATTACTTTCTTTGCGTAAAGGGTCAATTTTGACCCATTTCGGTACTTCGCGTATTGTAGTCAATTAATGTTTTATGCCTGCTCGTACATGTCGCTGCATGCATGAATTTCATTGTAAAGTGCTGTCTGGTGAATTTTGCCTGTTAGTGCATGTGCATGCATGAATTTTATTGGTAAAAAATGTCTGAGGAATTTACAGGAATTATACATGTTTGTCGTATGTCTATATAAAAGCAGGGTTCAAAATTTACTTTCAGTTTGCTGTTACCATTTGGTCATAATAAATCCAAATAAAATTCCACTAAGTGACGAGCAACTAGCTAAGCTTTTCGAATAAAGTGATTATAGTGACGAAGACGTTCCTGAAGTGTGCAGCGAAGTAGACGATAATGAAGAAGTTGAGAGAATCGGTGACAGTGAATTTGGAATAGAAGTTTCCGGTTCTGAAGACTCGGATGATGAACTCGTTGCTGGAGCTAATAATGAGAAAATAGATGGGAGAATGTGGACATATGTGTCCGATCCAAAAAGAAAATATACTTCTTGAAAAGGAACGACTTCCACAATGCAGTATGAATCTACAGTCTGTTCTCGATGTATTTTCGGTTTTTATTTATTATGTATGTATGATAAATATTAAATATAAGAAACGTATTAGATATTTTATATATGTAAGGAAAGCAAAAAATGTTTTAAACAATTATAAATAGCAAAATTATAGAGTGGGTCAAAAATGACCCATTTTGGTACTCGGCGTTCTCTCAATTTTGTGGGGTTACTAGGGTTAACACCCGAGGTACAGTGACAATATACAAGACAGTGTGGCCATTGGGATGTCATCGCCGCTATTGGTCGACGCGCATGTCCGCCATTATCAGGAAAAATATTTAGTTACTTCTAAGTTGTTCCCAAAGAGGTTGGTAGAGCCTGTTCATTTGGTTATGGAAAAAAAACAAAATCTTTCAAATCTAACAATTGTAAATTGTCACTGGCAAATAATTCATTGGCGTCGCAAGCGGGTGAAATTTTATCATGTATTGCCCTAAATACTGAATACTGCACAGTATTTAAATACTTATGACAATTTAGAATTGCCAGATTTGAAAGGTTTTCTTTTGTTCATAACGAAATGAAGAGGCTTTAGTTCCATTTGGTTTCCGTTGGTGTGTGCGTTTCTGGATTCTGGATTAAGTTTGGAATGTGAGTTACCTCACACGCACTTAGGCCGCATTAAGTGGCCCCACTGTGCTACCTTCCAGCAGTTCTTCCAGTTGGCTATCACTCAAGCCATTCAATCCTTTGAATGTACTTAAGGACGACCGCAACTAAAATGTTGCTGATTCTGACCATATCGGGCCAGAAGTCCCATTGATTCTCTGACTCTTACGAGAGCTGGACAGTGGCACAGAACATGTTCTGCTGTCTAGTTATCCTCGTTGCATCCGCGACAGTTTGGGCTGTAAACCAGTCCCATCCTGTGCATATGTTGGTTTAGAGTGCAGTGTCCAGATAGGATACCCACGATTAGTCGAAATTTCCTTCGGGACAGTTGCAAGCAATATTTGGCTATCTTTGGTGAAGGCGCTGTAATAGCAGCTTTTGCTTGACGACAGCTTTGCATGTTAACCCATCTTCGTATGAAGCTGTTTAAGGTTTTTTGATATAGCATAGAGCTTAATGTTGTCACGGATATAGGGATTACGGGTTCTGGCCCCAGAGAAGTTGTTCGGAAGCCAGCCTCGTAGTCATCGGCCTCCTCATTGCCGTAGTTGCCGTCATATCCTTTCACCCATACAAGGGAAACGACTTTATTTTTTGAGATTTATGCTCGAGATCTTCACACAATCAATACAGCGATTCTCGATTTTCTTTTCAAAAATTGCTTTTGCAACATGCATTATTTCAATTACCTCCGCTTGGAAGACAGTGGCTATTTTGCCTAGTGGTATGCCTTGGCGGAGCTTCAGATCGCTATAGAAAAATCCGACCCCCATTCCATGCTTTGTTTAAGATTCGTCAGTAAAGATGGATATATTTGTATGCTGGCTAAAACCCGGCATTTTCATAGACATTAAATTGTCGATTGAAGGCGTATTGTAGAGACAGGTAGTCTAATGGAGTTGTTTCCTATAGTAAATTGTACTTATCTCATCGTAAGCATGTGTTTTATCCATTCACAAAGATTGGGTGCCACACCATGTATGTTTAAGGCGGAGTTAATGCTTTCAGAGGAAGCCTTATCGAAGGCTCCTTCAATATCAATGAAAACTCCCAGAGTGAACATTTTATTGTCTAACGATCTTTCAATCCGGTTCACTATAGCATGTAGCGCCAATTCAGTAGATCTCCCTGACAGATGGTGTTGGTTCAGGTGCACTGGGTGTAAATTGTAAAACCAGCACCCTTTCCCGTATTTTTCTGTCACAAAGTCTCTCAAGCCTCTTTAGTAAGAAAGATGTAAGACTAATGGGATGATATGATTTGGCGTGTGTATAATCCGTGGGTTTAGGTATAAAAACTACCTTCACTTCTCTCCAGCTCTCCGGTATATATCGAAAAGCGATACATGCCCGATAGATGCGCACCAGGTGAAAAGCATCAGGTCCATTCCCCATTATAGGAGGGCTGGAAAGATACCGTCCACTCCTGGCGACTTGAAGGGGAGGTTACCTTGTCACCTCGTACGACCTGGTTTGCCACACTCCACTCCTCCTCTGAGGGAGGTGGGATGTTGGGTCACAGAACTATAACTGAAACCGTCTGTAAACTTCGTGCAACACCTTAAAGCACAACGAACGAACGCCAATGATTAATGTCAACGTCAAAACATAACACTGCACGTGTAGCCAACATCAAATAGTTAAAATAACTAGCGCCAAAATAATATATCTAAAATGGGTTTATACAGCTGGTTGCTGCCTCCCCGTTACTAAACGCCATCTTCCTCTATTCTGTGCATCTTGTTTTACCAGACCTCGATCCTCCATGGCTTTTCTAATGCCCTCATTCCAAGACCTCCTTGGTCTCCCTCCTTTTCGTTTGCCTGGAAGAATCCATCGGAATAATATCTGAGGCCATCTATTATTGTCCATTCGCAGAAGATGTCCAAACCATACTGTATCCTCAGCTTCCATGATCCTTCTAACTTGCTCGTTATTTATCCTATCTCTTCTGGATATCCTTGCGCTGCGTCTGAAATAGTCCATTTAAACACTATTAATTCTTATTTTATATTCTGCATTTACTGACCAAACCTCACAACCGTACATTAGAACAGATTCTACTAATGTCATTGCAATATGTTTCTTTACCTTCCTTTTTATGTGCTTGTTCCACCAAATTGAATTTAGACATCCCAACACTTTACTGCTTTGTTCAATTCGGTGTTTAATCTCGGTTGGTGCTAGGCCATCTTTTGTAATGATCGCATCTAAGTATTTATACCGTTCTACTTGCTTTATTTATGCATTATCTGTTACAAGGATTTGGAGTCGCTCTTCTGAAATTACTACCAGATGTTCTGTTTTATTTATATTTATGTTTAATCCCCATTCATTGTATGTGAGATGTAGTCTACAAAGCATGAACTCGAGATCATAAGCGTCTTGTGCAACAATGATTTCATCATCCTCGAAATTTAATGTGAATACAATTTTATCGTTTCTTGGTATTCCCATGCCCTCTACTCTCTTTTTCCATTTTTTAGAACACTTTCTATATATACATTAAATAAAAGTGGTGATATTGCGCACCCTTGACGTAGACCATTTATTTAGTGGGGTGAATTGTTCTCGAAACCTGATTTCTAGTTTTAACATAAGCTTCGTTGTTGTTGTTGTACAATTCTTTAATTATGCTTATTAAATATTCGTCTATTTTGATATCCTCAAGAACTTGCCATAATTTAGATTTATGCACTGAATCGTATGCCTTTTCTACGTCTACGAATGCCAAGTGTGTTTCTTCACCATTAGCTGTTTTTTTTCCATAAGTTGTTGAACAGTAAAAAGGTTATCCACACATGATCTTCCGGTGATGAATCCACTTTGTTCTTCACTTATCTTGTCAAATGTCGCCAATTTTAATCTATTGTTGATAATTTTGCCATACAACCTACTAAATGTGCCATTTATGCTCAGTCCTCTGTAACTGTTTAAATCAGTTCTCTTAGCTTTTCTTGTAGATTGAAATTATGCATGATTTTTTCCATTCAGTTGGTATCTGATTCATTTCGCAGCATTTATTCATGAGGCGGGTTATCCTTCCAATTAACGCATTGCCTTCATATTTGATTAATTCCGCCGCTATGTTCTCTGGGCCCGGAGCTCTCCTGTTCTTCATTGCTCTTGCTGTTTGTCCAACTTCTTCGGTTGTAAGCACAATATTGTGACTAATTGTATGGTTTGCTCTAGGGGGATTATTCATTTCCATAAATTGATTTCTCTGTTCTGTTAGAAGTAATCCATAATGTGTTGCCCACTTACCAATAGTAGGCTAATATAACAAGGGCGAGACATACTTACCGATAATTTTGCACACGTCAAAGGTCGAGTGCTGGTTGCAATGAAAACTTGCCTGAGGGCAGTTTTCTAAGCGCAACCAGCACGATGACTCTTGGCACGTGCAAAATTATATGTAAGTGTGTCGCCCGCGTTTATATTTTGAAAATTATTACACAAAACCTGTATACGAATTATGATTTAAAGTTGATCTAATAATGCCAAAAAACTCTTAATTGCTTCTTTCTTACATGTCTATTTCTAATTATGACACTATCTACGGGGTCAATAATCAGCCCTAGGGCGCTTATCGCTTAATAATCATCCCTAGGGAGCTTATCAGGTAATTAGTTCGGGATTGGTCGATTTTCAAAAAATGCATGGTTCTCATTGGATGGTATCAATCATGTGACAGTTGTGTGTAATAATCATTTGTAATATTGTCAAAATAATGACCATTCAAAAACGTTCGGTTATTTCTAAAGAAACTGTATATCTCTAGGCTCAAATTAGCCTGAAAATGGCGGCCAGCAATCATATGGCCACACTGTCTTGTATACGTATAGTCACTCAGCAGTGTTGGGTAGTAACTAAGTAAAAGTAACTCGTTACTGGTAACTAGTTACTTTTCAGTAACTTAATAGTAACTTAATTACTTTCGTGTTTTCAGTAATTGTAACTATAACACGTTATAATTATTTAGTAACTTAAGTAACTGAATATGACAAGTTACATTTTCATGCTACAAATGTAAAATATTTTAAAATGTTCGGTTTTCAATGCGTAGTATTTAAGAAATTATACCTGAAGCTGAAGAATTTCTGGAAATTTCGAATGCTTTAGTATGCAAATGCTAATACCGACCACATAAATACCTTCTTGTACTTAGTCGATAATAAATAATATTTGACGGATCCTATTTGGGTGGTGACAGCTTTTTCCAGTAATCTTTAGGAATGTACTTCCCAGTAATCCACATACCTGCTCAGAGAGCTTCTAGTTGTTAAAGGATGAATAACGCCTGTGCGCAGGTTGGGGGTGTCTAATTCAGACGAAAATACATTCACCGTCTCTATATTGCAATATTAACGAAACAATATTTTAACAAAAAATTGAAATAAGTAACCTAATACGCGATGTAGCTGCTATAGGATACTGCAGTTTAAATTTAAACTACATGAATTAATAACAGAGTTATTCATTTTCAAGTTACGTCTATAATTTATAATGGTTATTTATATTTTACAGTACAGTAAACATTGCATCCATACTTTGACCAAAATGATTTAAAAAGAAATTTTTATCAACTACACGAAAAAATGACACATTGGAAAGGTGATTCTTTCATGCTCACGTAAAACTTTTACATTCGCTGGAAAACTCTCACTTTTCTTAACTTTTAGAACAATCTACTATTAATTCACTAGCGATTCATCTAATTTAACAACTTTAGATAAATTTCCAACGATGAGGGATATATTTATTAAAGATAATACTGCCCTCCCTTGCAGTGCTCCAGTAGAACGATTGTTCAGCACTGCAAAAGACGTTCTCCACTTCAAACGTACAAAATTAACTGATAAAAATTTTGAAATGCAGTTATTATTAATGCAATCAGATAGAAATGTTGAACTAGGAATCTAATTTACTAGTAACAAAGATTATACCCTATAGAATATTTTCTAATAAACAGTTGTTTATAAATATGTGTTTCTGTTGATATTAAGTTGATAGTAATTGCATGTAGATTAGTAGCCTCTCATAAAAAAAGGTAACTTAAAAAATAACGAGTTACTTTATGGTAACTTAGTAACTTAATCAAGTTACTTTTATAATTCTGTAACTTAGTAACTTACTCAGTTACTTTTTTGCCGAGTAACTGATTAACTTACTTAGTTACTTTTTTAGAGTAACTTACCCAACACTGAGTCACTGTAACCCGAGGTTGGTTTTTATTTGAGTACTTAATAAGTACAAACTTAGAAATACTGAACCGTGGATGTGAACCAACTTTTGTCACAACGCGTAGCCAGACCGTGATTGACGTCACTCTGGCTTCCTCAGATATTTCCAGTGTGTGGGCTAGCAGGTATCACCTGTTGTGTCTATATCAGACCACAGATGGCTGTGTTTCAAATTATCTGAAACTATAGCTCAACCAGAACAATATCGAAACCCTAGGCGGACTGACAAACTATCTTACAAGACAGATCTGGAAGCTCACCTGGTGGTTTCGTTTTCCTAGAAAATATTGATCAGGTAGAGGACTTACAAATCAGTATGAATATCCTGCAGAACTCGATCCTACAATCTTACGAATCGTCATGCCCCTTGAAGACATCCAAAGCGAGTCGCACAACCTCCTGGTGGTGTCCGAAGCTCGACCACTGTCTCCGCGGCTCGGCTGAACAAGATTTTTTTCTAAGAATCCAAACCAACAGTCAGGCTGTCTCAGGCGAGGGGATGGTTTTTTTACAACCAAACTCGAAGAGACAGCGGAATTGCTAATCCAAACACATTTTCCAGGTTGCATTGTCACCCTTGATAATTTATGGCAAAGAGCCAACTTCCCACCTCCCCCAGAGGAGGATTGGAATGTGGCAAACCAGGTCGTACGAAGTGACAAGGTAACCTAGGCTATAAACCCCTTTCTGCACTTCAAGTCTCCAGGAATGGACGATATCTTTCCAGCCCTACTACAATGGGGACTGGACCTGATGCTTATTCACCTGGTGCGCATCTACCGGGCATGTATCGCTTTTCGATATATACCAGAGAGCTAGAGAGAAGTGAAGGTAGTTTTTATACCCAAACCAGGGAGTACGGATTATACCCACACCAAATCATATCATCCTATTAGTCTTACATCTTTCTTACGAAAGACGCTTGAGAGACTTTGTGACAGAAAAATACGGGAAAGGGTGCTGGTTTTACACCCATTCCACCTGAACCAACACCGTCTGTTAGGGAGATCTACTGAATCGGCGCTACATGCTGTAGTGAACCGGATTGAGAGATGGCTAGATAATAAAATGTCCACTCTTGCAGTTTTCATTGATATTGAGGGAGCCTTTGACAACGCTTCCTTTGAAAGCATTAACTCTGGTTTACGCAAGCATGGTGTGGCAGCCACTCTCTGTGAATTGATAAAACATATGCTTAATGTGAGAGCAGTACAATTTAATATAGAAGACAACTCTATTAGAGGGGATGCCCATAAAGGGGGGGGGGGAGTTCTGTCTCCACTATTGTGGAATACAGTGATTGGCAAGTTGAACAGCCTCTAAGCACACTCAATGATGCTGGATTCTATACTACTGGATGTGCGGGTGACATCATCATCCTCAATTACTGGCAAGTTCAACGGCACGCTCTGTAACTTGATGCAGACGGTTCTTCGAATAACAGACACATGGTGTAATAAACAGTCACTCTCTGTCAATCCTTCAAAGACAGAAATGGAAGGTGAGACCTTTACGTAGACCTCTCCTATTTAACACTTCTGTCAGCTTTTCAAACAATGTCAAATACTTGGGAGTTGTTTTTGACAGACAGCTGAATTGGGAGAAACATTTAAAAGTTAAAACTAAAAAAGCATGCATAGCATTCTGGCAGTGTCGCTGCGCTTTAGATAAATCCTGGAGACTCTCCCCCCGAATAATCTTGTAGCTATATACTGCCGTGATTAGACGCATGCTATGTTATGGAGCACTTTTCTGGTGGCCCAGGGTCAGATAAGCTACAGCAACAAGTAAACTAGGACATGTGCAACGTCTTGACTGTCTTAGTTCTACAGGTGCTATACGCTCAATCCCCACGGCCGCTTTAGAGGTGGTCCTATGCCTTCCACCACTTGATCTTTTTGTGGAGGAAGTAGCCGTCAGGACCGCCTTTAGGCTGCGCTACAAGGGGTTGCGGCACACAGCAGGCAAGGGAGACAGGCATACCTGCATTCTGAATGATGCTGTCGACAAGATCCCTCTTCTGGACGCTATGGTAGACTACCTCTTTCTCCAAGCTGCCTTCAATAGACCATTTCACGTCTATGGAAATGCCGGGTTGACCTAGCATACAGACACATCCATCTTTACTGACGGATCTAAAACGAAACATGGAACGAGTGCCGGAGTTTTCTCTGACGATCTGAACCTCCGCCAAAGCATACCACTAAGCAAAATGGCCACTGTCTTCCAAGCGGAGGTAATTGGAATAATGAATGTTGCAAAAGCAATTCTTGAAAGGAAAATCGAGAATCAATGTATTGGTATCTTCAGTGACAGTAGAGCCGCTTTACTAGTACTGGGCAGTTACAAAATTACCTCAGGTGTAGTACTGCAGTGCCGTGAAGCTCTCGAGGATTTCTCACAAAATAATGTTGTTTCCCTTGTATGGGTGAAAACGGCAGCTACGGCATTGGGGAGGCCGATGAGACTGCGAGACTGGCTTCCCAACAACTTCTCTGGGGGCCAGAACCCGTAATCCCTATATCCCTGACAACATTAAGCTCTATGGTACATCAAAAAAACCCTAAACAGCTTCGTACGAAGATGGGTTAACATGCAAAATTGTCGTCAAGCAAGAGCTGATATTACAGGGCCCTCACCAAAGACAGCCAAATATTGCTTGCAACTGTCCCGGAGGAACCTTCGACTAGTCGTGGGTATCCTATCTGGACACTGCACTCTAAACCAACATATGCACAGGACAGCCCGAGGGTGACAAGACAGCAGAGCACGTTCTGTCCAGCTCTCGCAAGAATCAGAGGATCCATAATGGGAGACTTCTGGCCCGATATGGTCAGAATCAGCAACACTCCAGCTGCGGCCGTCCTTAAGTACATTAGAAGGATTGGATGTCTTGAGTGATAGCCAACTGGGAGAGCTGCTGGAAGGTAGCACAATGGGCCCACTTAATGCGGTCTAAGTGCGTGTAAGATAACTCACCCTCATATTTAATCCAGAATTCAGAAACTTGGAAGCCTTTGATTAAATATAAGAAACGTGTCGCAAATGAGATTAAAATCACACAGAAAAAGCAGTAACATCGATAATTCGAATAGCTTACAATTGGTTTAAACTAAAAACAGGCTTTAGAAAGGAGGAAGATATTAAGATACATAATTATACACATCGCTTTAAACCCAACGAAAAGAATGACCAAAGTTTTTACACTCAAAAGGTATAATAATCCACGCCCCATCTCAATTGGTGGAAACCCAATACCAGGGAACGCTAAAGACAGTGCCGTGAAATATCTAGGAGTATATTTGGATCAAAGACTGACATGGGGAATTCATATAAACAACAAGATAAATGACTGCCACAACAAAATGCGACTCCTCTACCCAATTCTGAATAGAAATTCACCATTATAAATAGAATGTGCTAAACTAATATACACGTCAGTCTTGCGCTCAGCCCTCATGTATGGATGCACAGTGTTGGGCACCACGTCGAAAACTCACTTACATAAAATATAAGTTTTGCAAAACAAAGTCCTTAGACTGGCAACGAATGCACCGTGGTTTATTCGTAACGAGCAGCCACCAACCACTACATGCTTGGACAGCGATCCGTTAACCTTCAATTAAAACCAGGGCTTCCACATGATGTGCTTTTAAGTGACAGTGACTAATAGTGAACAACTTAGCCCAAATTTAGGCCAATTATTTATTAACACTATAACAATAATCAATTATGTATGCCCTATTAATTTACTTTTATGTATGTAGTAACGAATATTTAATTTAAAACCTACTATGTATGGCCCCAGTGTGCCGATCCGGTGTTATCTAATAATAAAAAAAGGGATGAACAGAAAAACAGCTTACTTTTATTGTGTACAAATGAAATTAACAGCGGTATAGAGAACTATAAACAGTTGCGTAACAGAATAAATGCGACTGCCAGAAGAATATAGACACATCTCTAAGAAGAACACACTAGTGGATTACAACGTAACATCGAGGGATTACAAAAACAAGTATGGGAAATGGTTCGAAACTAGAATAAAGAAAACTTTTCCGACCTTTACACGGCAGATCCTAAACCCATTCCAAATCAGCAGGACATAATTCGCGTAATATGTAGTAAAAGTAAGCCAACAGAAGCTAATTATAACTATAATAAGAACCTTAAGAAATCGATAAGTAGATGGAGTAGATAGTATTAAATAAAATTATTAAAATTGGTCTTCATTCAATTCATAATCCTTAACGCGTGGAAAATTGCAATTACATAGTAAATACTAAAAAAAGTGAAAAACAAGATCTTAAGAGCTATAGAAGCAAAAACATGCTGAATATGTTAGAATAGGTTGCAACTGAAATTATTGCAAATAAAATGTTTTAAATAATCCCACTTCAGCACTAGTACCGAGAAAAGTGAGTACAATATGCCAGTATTTGCGTAATTTATGAACAGCATGAAATTAACATTCGGTCTGAAACTCTTCGGAAACAGAATGTACCTTCCCAATGATTTACTTGCATTAATTAACGATGTTTGTTACACTTGAAAGCTCATTTACAACATTTAACATAATAAGAGATACAAACGACTCGCTTCAGTGGGACATGGGTGGGATTTTACATTGAAAATGTAGGTGTTCAAGTAGAAAGTTCGGTTGAAAAGTAGATGATGTTAGTTAACATCGAATCGATCACATTAACTCTAAGAAGCTTTTCTGCCAGGTGACAGGTACTGCGCTCGCCTTTGAACTTGGAACCTGCCTTAGTACGTATTGATGGAATGCTTTATCTATAAAACACGCTACTGTCTCCATAAAACCATACCTACCTGGTAATACTCATTCAAAACTGGGCGACAAATTACATGCGCCATGTTGCATGCTAGGTATATGTAGAACATTACAAAACTAATGATAAACATGCCATACATTACAATAATAACAATAAACAACTTAACTGGGTGTAATTCAATACGTAAGTGGTGGCTAAGGCTTAAAATAACAAGTAGCCATGTAGTCCTAGCGTCAGACAGAATGTTGGCCGAACAGGGTGGATGGACAGGACCGCCAAGCTAGAGGCAAAATGTGCGCTCACAAAACATCTTTTCGATGATGCATCGAAATGTGCAAATTATATGAGATTATTCTAATGCAGGGCATTAATAATTTAGTAAATCTGAGTGGGAGGTTGACATGCACTTTTTACGATAATTTCAGACGAAACGGTAATGGTAACAGCTGGTAGATCCAAAAATTTTCGTAATTTGCGTTCGAGACACGGTAAAGCTCTAACAAATTGCTATCTTCAAGAACAATTCGCGAATTACACGCAAACATTGCTTAATAGCCCTGGGTCAACTTCAGAACTAACTACCACATCACACGCCAGCGGGTATGAGACGAGCCTGAAACTCTCATTCCACGAGCAACCTCCTTGCTTGAGGGCCAGTGCAAGATAGGTGATATGCCCTCTGTAAGCGTTAAAAAATGCGCAACTGCTGAACGGAATGAATAGTTATTTACATTACAAGCTGCGAAAGCTTACTTTTAGGTGTGAGGTGTTTTTGAATGGCCGAGGCGAAGCGCAAGCGTAGCCGAGGCTGTTTAAAAACTCCGAGCACCTGAAAGAGCTTACGCAGCGTGTAATGTATTAAACTTTTCATTCTCCCCTCATATTTAATAAAATACAATGACTTTTGTGATTATAATAAAATTAGTAAGACAGGTGGCTTGTCGTTAACGTTACTTTGGTAACAATACAAAAGCATTATTTTATGACATTTGTCAAATATCATTGAATAGTCTGTCATAATTTAACATGAATTTCATTAAAGAAGCTGCAAACATTGCGTGCAGAAGTTTGTTGCCGGACAAATCCAAAGGTCGGTACAATCAAGCTTACGAAAGTTTCATGGCATGGTGTGCAACGAATGATGTTGACATTTTTGCTTTTTGTCGTCCAGGGCACGAAAGTTTTTCATACCTAGCAACCCATCACTTAGCATATTTTACTTTCGCTTTCAATTGCCTTATCAAAATCGAAAATGGCACTTTCGTAGAGGGAAGAATGAAAAATATGTTTTTCTACAGCCGTCAAAAAAACGTGACATTTATGCATCGCTATAGATACGCGAAGTTTAACTTTTTTTAACACGTGAAATAGATATTTATCTACTAGCAACATGATATTGTACATTTTCGTCATAGAAACAAAATATGCAAAGCTACTTATAACTCCCAAGGGACTTGTCAAATTATTTCTCCCTCAAACTCATGGTAACACTGCAACTACAATTAACGTCTTAGCAACCATACAATGAGGCAATCCTTGATGTGACTTACATATTCTAATTTTAAATATCTATTATGCATTAAGGGAGATATGAATATGTTTTTTCCCTGAGGTTGACATGTGTTACGGACCGAGGGCCTCTGGCCCGAGGTCTGTAAGTCAACCGAAGGTAAAGAACATGAATATCCCCCGTGGTGCATACAGTATTTTATTTACTAGCATATTAGTAAGAATAGTATGAAATTTCAAAATGTCATAATAAATAAATAATAAATAAATAAATTTGTCTTTATTGAATACACAGATTATAAATTACTTTATATATTGAAAAGAAAGGATAACTATGCATTCAAAGGGCGAAGTTCAGCAAGTGTCCCTTGAGCCACCCGCTGCTCTTACACTTAACCCAACCCTATTATACATAATAATTATATAATAACCATTACATAATAATAATTATGTAATAGTTAAGTTGCCATTAAAATTGTAAGTTATTAATTTAAACAGCTATTCGACTACTGTCAATGCCGAGTTTTCAAATGTTTGCAAATATATGGATATCGTTCAATAACAAGTTTTGATATACTGATTTTTTAAATTGAAAAGAAGAGTACCGTTTATATTCATATGGGTTTTGAAATGTTATAAGTAAAAGACCTTTAAAAGATAACTAGTTTATGGCATGGTTTAGAAATCAAATCTTTTCGACGGATGTTAATATTATGAATATCTGTCCTAAATACGATTTTGTTGTACAAATATGGAGGTGTTTTAAATAAAATAATTTTGTGAAAAAGACACGTGGAGTGAAGAAGGCCCCGCCTGTCCATATTCAGCCATGGCATTAATTTCAGCTTATAACTAATATGCTCAGTTCTTCTTTTACCAAAAATCATTTGCAAGCACGCGTTCTGCACCACCTGAATCTTTCTAGAACATTCCTTTGAAATGCATGGACCATATGCCGAATCACAAAAGTTAAAATGTGAAAGTACGAGTGAATCGCATACAAGTATTTTAGATTTATAGCTAATAAGATTTCTGATACCATATATATATCTCATATTTGCGAAGGATTTTTGTATACAACCCTTAACATGATCTTTAAATCGAAGGTTAATATCAAATGTTAGACCTAAATTTCTTGCAGTTTCTGTAAATTTAATTTTGATGTTATTAATTTTTATATTTAAAATGGACATCATCTCCTCACGGAGTTTTTGATTAGAGGCTTTTCCAAATAACAATAATTTTGATTTAATCGGATTTTTTTTTAATGAGTGTTCATTCACGTTATTTACTAATTTGTTAAGATCCGAGTTAATAAAGTTAGCAGCTGTATGTACATCTTCTTCTAGAAAAGAGTAATAAAGTTGTGTATCATCTGCGTATAAATGGTATTTGCAATGTTTTATGTTTTTTGTAAGAACAGATGTATAAATTGAAAACAAAATGGGAACTATTATCGAACCCTGAGGAACTCCACATGTTACTTTCTGGCTTTCTGATTGCTGTTCATTATATGAAAACATATTGCGATCGACCGGTTAGATAATTAGACACTACTTTATTAGAATTTCTGCTAAAGCTTATGAAATGCAAAACTGATAGCAAGATTCGGTGATCGATAGTATCAAAAACTTTAGAGAAATCTAAAAGCACTAACACAGTCAATTCATCCTTATCTAAAAAAGTCAAAATATTATCAGTAATTTAAAATTTTCTGTAAGCCATGGTGCAGGGTTTTTCGAGACACGAACGATTTTTATTGGAGCATAAATATTATATATTGCTAATATTTGACTATTAAAAAATGATATTTTGTCATTTAAGTTATGATATCTATAAAAAATTTGCCAATCAATGCTTTGAAGATGAGTGAGAAAATTTTCATGATTAGTAATGTGTGATCTGTATTTTATAATCTCCGGCCGGTGGATTGGTGTCGTTAGATTAAGCTCAGAAAGTAAAATTCCGTGGTCAGATATATTGTGATTAAGATCAACAGTAGCAGTTTTGACTAATTCAGGTTTAGGAGTCAATATGTGGTCCAGCAGAGTGATAGATGAGTCTGCAATTCTAGTGGGTTCCTTAACAATCTGTTTAATATTGAAAGATTCCGACAAATCCAAGTACTGCAGAACACACGGCCTACTAGTATTTAGCAGATCAAAATTCAGATCTCAATGCATATAATATTGTCTGAGATAGTAATCAGCATTGAATAAAATATTTCAAATTCCTTGAAAAAAGCGGCGTAGTCGTACTTCGAAGAGGGTCTATATAACCGTTACTAAAAGCGGGGTTTTATTAATTTGCATTGTAATTGTTAAAAATTCGAACGTTTTTGTATTTATATCTATGTTAATTTTAGCTACTCTCCATGTGTTTTTATAATAAAAAGCGACACCTCCCCCCTTCCATTTCTGCCTCTTCGCAAAATTTGATAATTGTGTAGTAATATTGTATGGTCAGGTATATTTGCGTTTAACCAGGTTTCTGAAATGGCTATTAAATCTAGATTTTTGTTTTCTAAAATAATTCAAAAACTCGGCATATCCATTTAACAATGATCTTGCATTTATATGTGCAATTTTAAGGCAACCATGTAGCAATTCGACGAGCGCAGATAATTCAAAGTGTGCGCCGATTGCCCACTGCAATGTATATACTAAGTACCAGTGTTACAAAAATTTTAATAAATAAAGAAAAATAAATAGAATAACTACAATAAGCAGAGGATTTTTTTGCACAACCATTTGCTATTGTAATGATCATGAACGAAAGATTAATTCTTTTAGCAATAGTTGTGAAATAATTTACATTTGTAGAAATAAGAACTAATCTCTGGGTGCTAAGTAGGTAGTGCCAGGTTCAAGAACAAAATATATATGATAGCGCTGATAATAATAATCAGGGAGAAAAAAAATATAAATACAAATGCACTGTCATTGATTTTATAATGAGTATATGAAAGAAACATAAATATATTTTTTATAGTAGTAAAGTAAAGCCATAAAATAATTAAAGTTTGTAAAATAGGAAAATTTAACTAATCACTCACTTATTTGTTGGAGGCGTTTTGATAAAGTACCGTTTTTCCGTTATCTATCAAAAAGATTCGCCCATCCCAACACGATGCGTTCTTTCTAAATCCTCCAGTTGAATATTTATATTTAAATTGTTTTGAATGAGCTCAATAACTAAAGTATCGGTATTTTCTGGAGATTTTTCTGCGATTCCAAAGATGCGGATATTGTTGCGCCTTGAATACTGCTCTAAGCGGTCTATCTTATCTTCATGTAGTTGTATTTTTTCGTCATGTTTCTTTGATTGCTGGCCAAGTTCATTAAGTTGCTTAGACATACTGTCTATTTTGCCATTAATTTCAGCTATCATGTTTTGAGTAGTAGCGGACTGCTGTAGTAGGAGATCTAATTTGTCTACTTCCTGGGAACTTGTTTTGGGAGTATCTCCGCCTTCATTTTTCTTGCTCGTGGAGCGCGTGTCGTACTTAAGGTTCATAATGGTTTTTATTCACTGATGATGATCCAATCTCTTTATTTTTTGGCAGATGGTGACCAACACAGTCACAGTCACAATTACAAACTCGTAAATAACTCGATTTGTCACTCTATACTATTTTGTTGAAAGTAATTTGGCTATAATACAGAATAATACAGCGAGCGATCGACTACACTCCCTCACACGCGCGCCATGTTGCTCGTTGCCATGACATTTAAAATTAGAATATGTAAGTAAAATGAAGGATTGCCTCATTGCATGGTTGCTAAGACGTTATTTGTAATTGCATAGTTACCATGAGCTTGAGGGAGAAATAATTTGACAAGTCCCTTGGGAGTTATGAGTAGCTTTTCATATTTTGTTTCTATGACGAAAATGTACAATATCATGTTGCTAGTAAATAAATAGTATATTACATACCGAGGTGGAAAGTGTTTCATTCCTGTCGAGAGATTAAGTAGTTAACCGAGACGCGTAGCGTCCAGGTGAACTTTATCTCGAGACAGGAATGAAACTTTTCACCTTGGTATGTATACTATTTTATTCGCAACCACTTTATTCTAAACAATAATTGGAAAAATTATTATATTATGATACGACAGGTTGTGACGCGCATGAATGGACCAACGAGATTCCCAGTGTCCCTACCTACTCAGCGGTCGGGAATGTACTTTCCGCTCAAGTGCGGGAAGTGAGTGCGGGCGGATGTGTACGATTTCCCCCACTCAAATAAGGTCAGTAATGTTAACATTACATATATTGTTGCGAATAAATAATATTTTTTCACGGCTAGCAGTAAAAAAACGGATAGTTACACCATTTCCTTAGTTACAACACATTAGGTGACTACATATTATGTTAGCAAATTAATGTTCGTATTTTATCTCTAGAAATTATTCTTTTATTTTTTTTTTGACTGCTGTAGAAAAAACGTTGTTTGTATTTCGTGGCAAAATTCGCGTTTTTATGGCGCGTTTGAATGACTTTTCTGCCTCGACCTAACGGTCTCGGCGAAAATTGACATTCTCACGCGCCATAAAAAAAATCACTCATTTCGCGCACTTAATACAAAAATTACTAATTCCTACTTTTTTTAAAGCGAAATCTAATGCGGCATTTAAATTTACAAAATTTTGCTTACATCTTATACTCAAACATCTATCGAAAAATGAAAAATATTAGTAATCTAACTGACAAACTTCAAACAGCAAAAGGAATTCGACAAGGAGATTCCTTAAATCCATTACTATTTATTATTGTTATGAACAAGATCATATAGAATGTTAAAGATAAACGAGAATATGTGAATTTAAGATAGGGAAATTGGTATTGTTTTGTTACGACATACTACACGGGATTAATTGCGAATAAGGAAGAGAACATGCAACATATTAAGCTCTATGTTCTATCTTAGGATATTAAATCCATGGTTTTAACCCAGTCTTTGGTACTGAACTGCCAAGTTATGGTTTTAATTTCAGTAAAAAAGATTTACTTGATTTGTATAGCTTTTCTTCTGGCCATACATTGAGATAGTAGCTATTTTTGTGAGTTTTAAAAGCCATTTGAACTTAAATGTGCCAAATTACTTTTCTTTGTTGCACTTGCACTTGCACAGGTAAATTCTCGGTTACGACCTACAACAAGCCTCGACGGTTGCCGAACTAGCAACTGGAAGGGACAGGTCGTAAGCTGGAAGAGCAGGTGTTCGCTCGTTATAGTCAATTTAGTAGGTATCGAAAGAAAATTCTTATTATTGTGTTAACGCCATCAAGGTGATCATTGGCCGGTGATATAATACGAAGACTCCACAATGAAAAGCCTTTTCCAGGGCATCAGGAGATGTGCGTACTTAATGTATGCTAAGTCGAGTTACCAAGCCTCTATTTCTATCCTACTTCCCCGAATCACAAGAAATCAAACAGTATGAAATTTAAAGGTGCTATTCCATATAGCGATTTAACATTTGACACTTGTCACAGATTTTAGTTAGTCTTACCTTTATTGTTTTTTTGATAGGAGATATAAAGATGAACACAATTTCGATGTACTTGTGAATATCGAGGACGAAGTTCCTTAAGGCTCGAGACTCTGCTTCTGAAAACGCTTTCACCCCAGGATATGTATTTTCGTTGAAGTTGTAACCTTTCTGCCAGTACATTTCAAAATTATAGTTTATATTTACTCCCACATGATCCATGCTATACTGAGCTATGTTCTTGACCCATGTCTTTGCAGCAGGCTACGTCAATTCAAAATATACCATGAGTACGATGTTATACCTATTTAGATGACTTTCCTACCACGCTATGCGAATAGTTGTAACCATCAGGATTTAATATGGGTATTAAGTACCAGTCGTACATCGTTATCAGTTGGCCTTCTGTGCTGCAGTTGGATATCAATTGATTTGCTATGTATAAAACAGATGTAGCACTGATCCAGTCGTTAGCGTGAACCCCTTTAACAAAAATCTTTATTTCTGGTATCGCAATTTATCCTACGCTCAAACCTCCAATAATCAAGATGATGGGCTTAGCATACCCCGAGCTGAGTTTCAGAACATAAATTGGATTCTGAGGAAGTTCACCTTTCTTACTCGTATAGCCAATCGTACGGAGTTCGCAAAAGAATGTGTACGACTTTACCAAATCTTTTAAGTAACTATAAAACTGCAAACATTGATGTTAGGTGTCATGACTACTTTCTTACCTGCATTTTACGTGATCAAGGTTCCAGTATTTCACTTGATAAAATGTCGATAGGTAGCTGGTGTCATTGTACGGTCGTCTGCAAAGGATGGAATTTTAACTTGTTATTATCTACAGCTCACATGAAGCTCCCACGGTTTAAACTTGGGCACTTCCTCATACAATAGGGTTATACGAAACACAACAATTGGTATTACGACTGCTGTAATCAGCAAAAGTGCTACTAATAGTGTACAAGGCAGACTTGTCATTTTCAAGCCAACGTATTTTAATAGTAGTAGTTATATTTATCTGAGGTTAAGTTATTGGTGAAACGTCAGTGGAAATGAGCTGCTGATTTTTAGTTTCTGATATATCAAGTGGCTATGCATTAACATCTGCATTATTTTTGTCGAATGCAACACGCCTATAAAACCAGGCGACTCGAAATTCGAAAAAACAGTTCGAAGCAGCTGATTGAAATGGATAACCGGAAGAAAGACTTAAAAAATAAGATGATGCACATATCCCATGCTCGGCTGGTGTCGGTAGCTCAGTGGTTAAGCATTCTGACTACTGATCTAAGGTCGCGAGCTCGATAACCAATCCAGGCGAGGTTTTAAAAAATTACAAAAATTAGATCAATACCTCTACAGAATGCCATCATTCGGAAGTGATGTAAAGCCGGGTCCCATGTTACTACGATGTGTAACATGTAAAAGACTCCTTGCTAGGGTTGGAACTCCTTAGTCGCAAAATTCTAAGTAGGACTTCAAACATATGACCACAGCAGTCGGTGTCTAAGGTACCTGGTACTCTGCATGCCTAGACCTTGTCCATTAACAAACAAACAAACAATCCCATGCTTGTTCTCCAAAACAAAATGCTAGGTTCCATACTTCCGGGATTCAAAAACACTATCAATTTATTTCGTCCATCGTTGGATGCAGAGCTGGGCAAATTACTCTGAAAAAGTAATTAATTACCAATTACCAATTACCGGCCAATGAAGTAATTGAATTATCAAATTTTCAATTGCTGAAATAAAATAGTAATTCAATTACCAATTCGCTGGCAATTGTATTTAGAAGTATTTAGATACCCATGTGTTAGTTTTAAACAAGCAAATTGAAATTAATAATTATTATTTGTGTATTAAGAGCGTAATCAATAGATTATAGCAGGAGGGAATGTTTAAAGCGCGACACAAAGCGGAGCGCTTTAAATTTCCCGAGAGCTATAATCATGATGGGGCACGTGGTACAGACAACGTTTTATTTCATTTTAGTTCTCAAAATGGACAAAATTCAAGGATTCGGTATTTTGGCTAAAGACTACTGCGTCATCGTTGTGCCGGCGCTGTGAATTTTTGGTGTGCTATGGTTACTATGCAGATTGTTGCTATACAACATTGTTGGTGCTTGTTATACTGCTTAGCAACTTTATAGATTCTAGGGCATAATAGTTATTTATGCAACTAGTGTGTAAAGTAGGTCTTTTTAATAGAGTGCGGAGATTGTAGCACGAGATTAAAACAAGACCTTTTACACATGTGTTGCATACCAAACCTTTTCTACAACCGAACATTTCACATTTTTTATCAATTGCTTTATTTATTTTGGTACAGAACTGGTTGGTTGAGTGAAATTAGTTTTAAGTTGGTGACACTGATCGTGATCGTTCTACAACCGTGTCTAAAGTAGATACATTAAACGTTAGTTAGTTTGTAAGGTGCCACTTTTTAAAAGCAGTGCATAAAAAGTTCTTTACAAACCCTAGTGCATAAAAAGTGAAAATTATTTTGGGTTGCCTAGTTACATAACCTTATTCTAAATGTTAATAGGCAACCAAAAATACATTTCGCTTTTTGTGCACTAGGATTTGTAAAGAACTTTTTATGAACTGCTTTTAAGACGGGGACCGCTGCACTTTTTCCTATAAGATGGCAGCACCATAGAAACAACACGGTATTTTAAAATCTGTTAGACGTCGTTCACAGTTAAAATTTACCAATTATTTTCATATATATTGTTAGAAAACAACACGCTGAAGGGTGTGATCAAATTTCACCTGGATGTGAAGTCAAATAACAGAAATATTAAATAAATAAAATATAAATATTTGAATTTCTTTTTGGTCCAAACTTGAGATGTTAATAGCTTATTCCCTAGATAATGTTATTATAAAACTAATTGTGGAATATAAACCACATTGCTAGACAAATAAACCTAAACGACAGATTTTAGTGCGAGAATTGTGACACTGGAATACGCGTTCACCATAATAGCTGCCCTAAACTTGGGCAACTGTTTGATAGATGGCGCCGTCAACTGTTCTGTGATAGAGTCCCTGTATATGAAAGAGTTGGGACATGTAGGGTTACTTGTTTTGGATCCACAAACCATGGAGTACCTGATTTTTGCCGATTTTAAACTTTATGCATACTTCTTCCAACTAAAACAAGTTAAATATATCTTTACTACATCACATGGTCCTTGATTTGTGGATCCAATGACTCAACTCTTAGTACATATAGGAACTCTATTCTGTGATACAGTGACTATATACAAGACAGTGTGGCCATACGATTGTTGGCCGCCATTAACAGGCAAATTTGAGCGTAGAGATATACAGTGCCTTTCAAAATAATCGAACGTTTTTGAGTGGTCATTATTTTGGCGCTAGTTATTTTAACTAGTTGATGTTAGTTACACGTGCAGTGTTATTTTTGGACATTGACATTTCTCATTGGTGTTCGTTCGTAGTGCTTTTAAGGTGTTACATGAAGTTTACAACCGGTTTCAGTTATGCTAGTTTACAATACAGCTAAATGCCGTCTTCCTGTTCCCTGTCTCCAAACCTCCCTGTTCTGTGCTTGGTCTCTTCTTCCAGGTTCCTCCATGGCTCTCCGAATACCCTCATTCCACGGTTTGCGTGGTCTAGCTCTTTTTTTCTTAACCGGCGGCGACCATTTAAAGATCTTCATAAGCCACGTCGTCTCCTCCATTCTCCAATTCTGTCCACAACTGATTCTGGTGCCTCCATTCTGCGTCTTATTTCCTCGTTCGTCACTCTATCTCGTCTCGATACCTTTCCGCTTTTTCGTCCATTTGAACTGTGTTTAGTCTTCGTTTCATTACCGCTGTTACAGTCCATACCTCACTGCCAGAACATAGCACCGACTCTACCATTACTTTACCTATTCTTTTTTTGTTTGAGATAGTATTGTCCCATCAAATTGATTTTAAGTACTTTGTACTATTCGAGTTCTGATCTCTTCTGTTCCCAAACTTTTTTCATCGATTGTATTGTAGCACCGAGGTATTTAAACCTTTCTACTTGTCTTACTGCGACATCTTCATTTATTAAGACTTCATATTGTGCTTTCGAGTTGACTACTAAATACTCCGTTTCCTCTAAACTTATGCTAAGGCCCCATTTATCGTATCACCGATGTAATCTCTTTATCATATATTCCAAGTCGAACGCATCTTGTGCTATTACAACAATAGCACAATTCTAAATTGTCACATTTAAATACTGTGCAAAATATTAGTTTTTCAGGGCAATAGATGATAAAATTGACCCGCTTGCGACGCTAATGAATTATTTGACACTGACAATTTACAATTGTCAGATTTGACAGGTTTTATTTTCTTCCATAACCAAATGAACAGGTTCTACCAACCTCTTTGAGAACAACTTAAAAGTAACTAAATATGTTGCCTGTTAATGGCGGATATTCGCGTCGACCAATAGCGGCGAAGACATCCCTATGGCCACACTGTCTTGTATATAGCCACTGTATTCTGTGATATAGCCCCTTTATTTACAAATAGTAGCGACACCCTTTGATGTTGCCGCTGGGGCAAAATCACGTTGGTATCCCTTAAGTCCCTAGCATATTTAAAAATCGCCTAGGAACTTGCATAATTAATTAAAATGTGACATTGACAGTTGTCGTGTTTTTATTCATTTTTCTCTTCGGGGGCTAATTCGAAGTCGAGGACGAGGAAATGCCAGGGTGTTGTGTCGATAAGTGTAAAAATAGTGGCAGAAAAGGATTTCAGGTATTCAGATCTGTTATTTTTTCGCTGTTTACACTGAAATTGATCGTTTAGTAACTTTTTGTATTTTCATGTTTGCATCAGGTTTGCCCCACGATGTCGCTACTATTTGTAAATAGAGGGGCTATATTCTGTGACGTCACATGACATGCCTGGTGATTTGTGAATTGCGATTTTGGTTATGTAAATGGAATGCAGTTTTAGCGGCAAAGTTTTGAGCGTTTATCGCAAAATTTGAATTGAAATAGCGGTAAAACTGAAATACGTTTGGCTTATGATGAAGCAATGGGGACACAGTGCTACATAAAACTCATTATCAAGTTAGAAGTTTCGTATAGACATGCAGAGCACGATGGCGGGAAATTTAAACTTTGAAATGTACTGACAAATGCCTGAATTTATTGATGAAGATAAAATATTGAAAAATACACGTTTGCTTATGAGCATCTTAACTAGACTCGTTTGGTTGCCACAAAACTCGGCTTACCGCCTCATTTTGGCAATCAAACTCGTATCGTGAAGATGCTCATAATCAAACTTGTATAGTTAATATCTATAACATACTATTAATGGAAAATAATAAGAAACTTTATAGTCGCACTATAACGCAGAGAAAATGACAAAAACAGAGAGTATCTATTATTAATAGTAGATTATGTTATTAGGAGTAAAAGTGATACTTTATGTGGCGAAGCTGAAGTTTATTTAGCCGAACGTTAGTGAGGCAAATAATTCAGCTAAGCCACATAAAGTCACTTTTACTCCGAATAACATATACTATTTTATCCGCAAAAGTAGTCAGGTAAATTTCATTAATATAAATTTTAAAAAAAGGATGCATCGGCCGGGAATCGAACCCAGGCCACCCGCGTGACAGGCGAGCACTGTACCCCTTCGCCACCCTCTGTTGTTCAAATAACGCGCTACTGTAATGATATATGAACATACTGCATCACCCGAGCTAATAGCACACTGCCACAGCAGCTGTCACACCATAACCCACGGCGACAGATGCTCCGCTTTGCTTAAAGGATTTATTTAAATTAAAACTTTTTCGTACTCTTTTTGAAAATAAAAACCGGCCTACGATCTAAGTCTAAAAATTAGCAAAATTTTAAGCCATCATACAATTTAATCGGTCCAGTATCTTCGGAGGAGATAGCGAACAAACATAGAAAGAAAGAAAGAGAGCAACGATTTTGTGTGCTTAGGCAGATAAAGTACGCAAAAGTTGCTATTTCATCTGCTTAGGCAGATAAAGTGACACTTTTACCTCGTCAATAAAGACACATAAGTTGTCACTTTTGTGACGTTTGCGGATAAACTATTTATTTTCAATACATCGTCGTTTTTGTCCTCTCTATTGAACAAAAATAGTAATTAATAATAAGTACATAAAAATGCTACAAACTTTAACACAAGCTATGAATTCTAAAGAAAAAAATGCTCGTTCTATTTATGGTAGTTTCTGATGATAATACTTTCTAGATTATAAAAGTTTTTTAAAACTAAAACGTAAGAAAAAACATAAAAACGTAAGATGCACGTGAAAAAAGATTTTTTTTTAAGAAAAACGTAAGAGAAGATTTAAAAACATACGATCTATATAAAAAAGAGTTTTTTTAAAACTAAAATGCAAGAAAAGATTTAAAAAACAAAAGATCCATATGAAAAAGGGGTTTTTTAAAACTAAAACGTAAGAAAAGATTTAAACAACGGAAGATCCATATGAAAAAGCGTATTTTTAACTAAAACGTAAGAAAAGATTTAAAACACAAAAGATTAACATGAAAAGCGTGTTTTTTTAAAGGCAAACCTAAGACTGAGTTTTTTACAAGAAAACCGTAAGAAAATATTTAAAAAACATAAGATCCATATGAAAAACGAGTTTTTTAAAACTAAAACGCAAGAAAAGATTAAAAAACAAAAGGTTAATATGAAAAAGCGTTTTTTTTTAACTAAAACGTAAGAAAACATTTAAAAAACAAAAGATTAACATGAAACGCGTGTTTTTTTAAAGGAAAACCTAAGACTGATTTTTTTGCAAGAAAAACGTAAGAAAAGATTTAAAAAACATAAGGTCCATATGAAAAAAGGGTTTTTTAAAACTAAAACTCAAGAAAAGATTTAAAAAACAAAAGGTTAACGTAAGACAAGACATGAACCAGTGAAAGATTGATATTAAAAGTATTTAAGCATGGAATTAAAATAAAGTTACATATAAAAAACGATGGACTTGTACGTATTAAGTACTGTATTAAGAAGAAAATAGAAAGGGTTTTAAGTAAAAAAAAAATAAGTAGAGAACGAACAACGAATCCGAAAAACAGAAGCACGTCAGATATTCGACCTAACAGTTCAATTCAAGAGAGAGAGAGAGAAAGATCGAACCGTTTTGGTCAAGTAGCAAGGAGCAACCGACGCAAGCACTAGGCGCGGGTTAGAGGCAGTAAAAACGAACACGAGATTTGCGTGCGCGAGCGGCAGAGAAAGAAATGCTCCTACGAGCTTTAGGTAGGTAGCGAGTTCGAAGCCGGTTCAGGGCAACTTTTTTAAAAATCCTTCAAAGTGCGTATGCACATACATAACCCGTGTCATCTCGAAAAATGAAATTGGGCGTCGCAGAAGCGTTCTCTTTGTCAAATTCGATAGCAAGAGCAACGTGCACTTCAAACAATTTCGTGCCAACGGCCGAAGTCCGAGAAGGCGAGAATAGCCAAACATGCGAGCGCAGCACGAAAAACGAAACCTACAAACACGTGTGGGCTGCTGCATAACGATAAGATAAGAATAACTGTTCTTGGAAATGCACGCAGGTAGCCTCTGTCTAAAACTTTAGCGCCCTCTCTTTGATAAAAGCGTGAATGATAAATCTGCTACCCAAATTCATTTATTAGAGGCATTTCTTATACTACCGCCCTCTTGTGCTGTTATTCCGTAATTCGTGTGGAAATTAAAATTACAAACGAGTCCCCACTACTACGGTCCCGCTCTTAAAAAATGACACTTTACAAACTAACGTGTTTAAATTATCTATTTTCGACACAGTTGTAGAAAAAAGCTATTTTACGCCCGCTATCGAGGGCCAATAAACAAGATTATGATTCCAACTAGGGATGGGCGCGTGACGTAAAAACAGTCGTGTCACGTCGTGTCACGGCGTGTCACGTCGTGAACGTGACTAATATTTGAAAATCGTGACGTGAACGTGAGTGAAAATTTCCAAGGCGTGATTCACGTTTCACGTTAATTTCACGTTAATTATTTAGTAACGAATAAAAAACTGCAGGGTGCAACAACTTTTAAACGTTATTAAATCATGAATTGTGCCAAACAAGTTACATTATGTGGCTTTTTTTTGGACTCTAATTATAAATCCTTAAAGTTCATACCTTCACATAAAAGAGAAGATATTCGACTGTAAAGGAAATGCTAGAGCAAATCCAAATGAACGAAAATGCAAATAAAACTATAGATGATAATGATGAAATACATAGAAAACGACTCAAAACTGGTACATCAGCATCAGATTTTTATTTTTCTACACTTAGAGATAGCTCTGACGATGACACATCGAATTATGATGATGTCGAAACAGAACTAAATTACTATGTTAAATTAAAATGCGGAAATGTAGATGACATTTTAGGATTTTGAAAAAACAGTGTAAATACGTCACTGTTAAAAAAATAGGCCGAGAAATTTTAAATATACCGGCAAGTTTCGCTACAAGCGAAAGAGTATTTTCTACAGCTGGGCGAATTTTAGAAGAGCGCAGAACTCGACAAGGCTAAAAATGTTGATTACATATTATTTTTAAATCAAAATTTGAATGTGTAGATGAACTTATTATTCTAATAAAAGTAATGTTTTGCTTTGTATGCTCGCCTTAATGCTGAAAATGTTGATCCTTGTACGTAATAGTATATTACAGCCCGAGATGGGAAGTGTTTCATTACTGTCGAGAGATTAGTTAGCTGATTGAAAAGCGAAACGTCAAAATCAACTATTATCTCGAGACTAAGGAAACTTCCTGTTGAGGTTTGTATACTATTTTATTCGCAACCACTTTATTCTAAACAATAATTGGAAAAATTATTATATTATGATACGACAGGTGGCGACGCGCATGAATGGATCAACAAGATTCCCAGTATCCCTACCTACTCAGCGGTTGGAAATGTACTTCCCGCACTCACTTCCCGCACTTGAGCGGGAAGTGAGTGCGGGAAGTAGCGGGCTGAAATTTACGACTTCCCCCACTCAAATGAGGTCAGGAATGTTAACATTACATATATGGTTGCGAATAAAAGTACTTTTAAACCTACGAATTAAAAGCGTTTGTAACAAAAATAGAGAAGCCACCCTGCGATTGGTTACTAATAATAATGGTAGTACAATCGCAGATCAACCCCCCTATTCCGTTATACACCGCGGAAGCTCTGAAAGGTTTTTTGTACTTACCGCGATGGCCGGCTAGCTTAATTTCGGTGGCCTTGGATCGCAGAATCAACTCATCAGCTGTGCTTCTACAGGCTCTTTTAATAAAGGAATACAGGGCGCCAGAGACCGTAAAGATCTCGAGTAAATAACAAAATAATTACAACCAGCTAAAGTTTATTTAATAAATAATAAATGGCTGTCATGTAAGATCATTGATAAATTATTATTGTCATAATTTCAATATATTTAAATATAACGTTTCCAATATGCATGAAAAATGCAGCACGCATATAATAAAAATTGAACCTCTTTTAGGGTCCTTAATTTACATGTGATCACAATTTAATGAAGGATTAAGCTTATTCCAATCATGTGTTTTAGCCGTTATCTCGGTGTTGACACAAAGTAGCGTGAAAGCACTTTTTTACAAAAGCATGTAATTAATAGACGTAAAAATGATCATGTGAATATGGATTAAAAGTTACCAATTGCAAACAAATAATGCATTTGAATTACACTGTTAATGATACAGTACATTTAATTAATGCTTTGAGCACGTGATAACAATTTAAAGTTCAAAGGCTGCAAACAAATCAAGCCCTTGGAATTACATTGTAGATAACAAAGTGCATTTAAACATTGCCATGAACAGGCGATAATAATTTCAAGTAATAATGGTTATTAAAAATTCGCAAATCGTTGCAGGCTGCCGAAGTAATTTGCCCGAACCCAAAACTCGTTGACGGTCGATGTAATTAATAATCTTGGAAACTAACCTTATCGGTAGAAAAAAACTGTGGCAGGCAGGGTTCGAAACAGCTTAAAGCGGGCTAAACGACATCCTACGTTCAGCATCTAGTGTTATCATAGGGGTCGAGAAGATATTTCGGAGCGTTCCCAATATTAAGCAGCAGGTCCACAACGTTTTGTTCGAATGTTAATTAGAATTTCCAAGAAAAGAGCTGATATGAGTAACCAGCTCACTAACGTAATTATAAAGTTGCGCACACATGATGTGACTTAACAAAGGTGACAATTGCAAGTGCCAGTGCGACGATGCGTTCCACAAGAGGAAAGCTCGCAAACCACGGCCTTCTAATAAGATAGCGCAGGTCAGAAGAGGGCATCGTGCAATGATATGAACTCAAATCCAGGTACAAATAAGCGGCTTTGGAAAATGTTAACAATTCGAAATGTAAAGGAATTATAATTTGAATAAAAATATATAGGTGAAGCCTGAAATAATTGTAAAACTTGCGAAACAATTTGGCAAAGCCAAAAAATTGTTTCACTCCCCACGGCCAAGAGAAATAAAAAGGTTTAACGTAAGGAAACATTAAAAAGAATTGTAGGAAACCAAAGAATTTGAGAATGAGATCGATGATGCCAACACACATAGCGAAACGCTATGGGAAAAAAATCCTCTTTCGAGAAAGTAAGCCAAGGGAACTAACCCTTATAAATCGGATTAAAAATAACTGGGGCACCACATAGGATACCACCAAAAAATAGACGTTCTGTCTAAAACGGACAGAAGCCTACGAAAACTGCACAAAACAGCAAAAACCGACTGCATCCCATAGGACACAGTCCACTCTACTACCAACGTCCGAAGAACTCACAAAAATCCGAAGAACTCGCACCGCATCATCAACACTCACTCTAAATCCAAGGCAACCCAAAGAAAAAATATGAGAGTGAAAAATTACACTAAAAAATGAAACACAGTTAAGTACTGCGACAAAAAAATATTTGGGTGGAAACCCAGAACAAAATATTAAAATCCATACCCCCCGAATTTAGGTAGAGACCCCAGAAGCTGGAGGCAACGACCACACAACCACCAAACCCCACTCGGGCATTCAGCCAGTCGTCGCAGCAAGATGGAAAAGGCGCGCCGGTGACGGACTGAATGTGACTCCCTCACTGAGTCAGATGGCAACACAATCGCTCGCCCCAACCCCCAGAAATCTCCACAAGGCCGAAAAAACCAACCCAGAAAACAATGAAATTAAAAAACCCCAAACAAGTGTAAACTCGTCTCGTGAAGCGATAAGGGAAGGAAAAAATATTTCGATGGAAAAGTTCCCAATGGTGACCTACCCTGCTTGCCCTACCAACCACCCATGGCATTGCTAGGGGGAGAACAAGATGACGTTGCTCCTCAATGGTGACCTTCCCTGCATGCCCAACCAACCGCCCATGGCAAGAAACAAAAAAAACACTAAGAAAACAAGTTTCTAAAAGGGACACTGTAGGTGTTTCCAGGGTCACAATATCCTATAATACCATAATCCAAATTCAAATAAGCGAAGCGCTTTTGAAAAAAATCCTCAAATGAGACGGAAGTAATGGCAAGTAAAAAGGAAAGTGAAAAGCACTAGAATGCAAGATCCATAGGGAACATACCCTACAGCGACTTTTAAAAACAGAAGAAAAACACAGGACAGAAGGAAAAGAGAAAAGGAAAGAGAGGAAAAGAACAAAAAAACCAGAGTTTGGAAAAACTCATGCTGCCACACCCACTCATCCAAGCTTCGACTGGCTAGGTCTACTATTCCATGCCTTGACCCGGGTTTACGGAGACATGGACACGCTTAAAGACGAGGAAACACAAGAAAGCAAACCGCCTTCAATCGCAAAGGAAAAAAATCCGCACCCAAAATAGATGCGTAAAAAAGACGCAAAAAATTGCAAAAATAAAACGAGCAACAAGATGCAATTGCGCATCCAAAACTGGCTCAAATCCTCTGTCACGTCTGACAGAAGACAAACCTGCACCCCATCGGACACAGGAAGGACTGCCTCACATCGGACGCAGCCAACAAAAACCCCGCATTCAAAATCGCATCCAAAAGGAAATGCATAAACGCATTCAAAAAGGAAATGCATAAACGCATTCAAAAAAGAAAAGCCAGAGAAAGAACGACCCGGAAACAACCCGTCGAGACCCTGAGTAAATACAAGTACGGCAAGGCAATTACTTAAAAATTCCCAAAAATGGAGTAAACAACACCAAACCGCACAAGTAATTCACGCAGGCCCTCGACCCACCAATAAACAACCAAAGGAAAGATAAGGAAAAAAACAGACATACTACATACCAAAGCACACACGCAACCAATCAAAGAAACCATTCAGAAACCTCACTCACCAAAGCATACCCTTTCAACAAAGTCCATCACACTACCTATAAACATACTGCTAAACCAATCATTCGTCAAGAAAGGTGAGGGAAGAAAAGTCAACAATCAACCGTAGAAAGGATAAGTAAAGAAAGGAAAGGAAAACAAAGACAAATATAACTATGTGCGCTCAAAAGGATGTGGAAATTACAAAATTGCATATGAGAAAAAATCTAAACAAAAGTGATAAGAAAAAATTAGTACAAAATTAAATATTGATAATCGAAGTTATCCAGGAAAGCACAGCTGATGTAACTACCAAAAATCGAGCCCCACACGTTGGCGTCAGTGTAACAAAAATAGAGAAGCCACCCTGCGATTGGTTACTAATAATAATGGTAGTACAATCGCAGATCAACCCCCCTATTCCGTTATACACCGCGGAAGCTCTGAAAGGTTTTTTGTACTTACCGCGATGGCCGGCTAGCTTAATTTCGGTGGCCTTGGATTGCAGATTCAACTCATCAGCTGTGCTTCTACAGGCTCTTTTAATAAAGGAATACAGGGCGCCAGAGACCGTAAAGATCTCGAGTAAATAACAAAATAATTACAACCAGCTAAAGTTTATTTAATAAATAATAAATGGCTGTCATGTAAGATCATTGATAAATTATTATTGTCATAATTTCAATATATTTAAATATAACGTTTCCAATATGCATGAAAAATGCAGCACGCATATAATAAAAATTGAACCTCTTTTAGGGTCCTTAATTTACATGTGATCACAATTTAATGAAGGATTAAGCTTATTCCAATTATGTGTTTTAGCCGTTATCTCGGTGTTGACACAAAGTAGCGTGAAAGCACTTTTTTACAAAAGCATGTAATTAATAGACGTAAAAATGATCATGTGAATATGGATTAAAAGTTACCAATTGCAAACAAATAATGCATTTGAATTACACTGTTAATGATACAGTACATTTAATTAATGCTTTGAGCACGTGATAACAATTTAAAGTTCAAAGGCTGCAAACAAATCAAGCCCTTGGAATTACATTGTAGATAACAAAGTGCATTTAAACATTGCCATGAACAGGCGATAATAATTTCAAGTAATAATGGTTATTAAAAATTCGCAAATCGTTGCAGGCTGCCGAAGTAATTTGCCCGAACCCAAAACTCGTTGACGGTCGGTGTAATTAATAATCTTGGAAACTAACCTTATCGGTAGAAAAAAACTGTGGCAGGCAGGGTTCGAAACAGCTTAAAGCGGGCTAAACGACATCCTACGTTCAGCATATAGTGTTATCATAGGGGTCGAGAAGATATTTCGGAGCGTTCCCAATATTAAGCAGCAGGTCCACAACGTTTTGTTCGAATGTTAATTAGAATTTCCAAGAAAAGAGCTGATATGAGTAACCAGCTCACTAACGTAATTATAAAGTTGCGCACACATGATGTGACTTAACAAAGGTGACAATTGCAAGTGCCAGTGCGACGATGCGTTCCACAAGAGGAAAGCTCGCAAACCACGGCCTTCTGATAAGATAGCGCAGGTCAGAAGAGGGCATCGTGCAATGATATGAACTCAAATCCAGGTACAAATAAGCGGCTTTGGAAAATGTTAACAATTCGAAATGTAAAGGAATTATAATTTGAATAAAAATATATAGGTGAAGCCTGAAATAATTGTAAAACTTGCGAAACAATTTGGCAAAGCCAAAAAATTGTTTCATGTTGCCTAGCAACATATACCTTCTGTACTCATACCCATAAGGGAAACGTCAATTCCAATGACAGCTTTTGGTATTAAAAGTAATGTCTTTGAAGACAGCTGCATGAAATGTATTTGCGAGAAATCAGTATTTAACCCTAGTCGTAAGCTATTGTAGTCAATTTTAATTTTTTTCTTTTTATGTCAACTATTCTGATTGCAACATATCACGTAAATTATGTCACGTGCAAAACATATTTTTAATTCTCTTTAGGTTTTTTTCATTGGTTTTAAACTTGAACATTCTGTTCTATCTGAATTTAAATTTAGAAATAAACGCTTCGTGTCACGTCGTGAGTGGCGTGTCACGCCGTGAACGTGAGCATGAACGTGCGTGAACGTGAGTGTTTAACGCAAGCGTGAAACGTGCGTGACGTGAGCGAAAACTCACTCACGCGCCCATCTCTAATTCCAACATGAAATAAATAGTTATTATGAACCAATAGTGTATAATGAAGCTATTTGTAGTCTATTGTTATGGGAAAAATCAACTCGACATTTACCCCAGATATATTTTTCGCTTCTTACCTTCTAATTATTAGTAAGATAAATGCTATATCCTGCACAGCCTACATTACACAAGACACCTGAACTACAAACATACCCGCCTGCACCAAATACCTCTTTGCACCTGCACAAAACTAGCTGTTATCCGACTAGTTATAGGAATTCATAAATTATACTTACATTATTCCAGTTCTACCTTATGGCCATTTCCTTAACATGCCACTTAATAAGGCCGTATCTTACTTTTAGCATTTTAGTCATTTAATATCTTATCGAGGCCAGTAATTTAGCAATTGAATTACCAGAAAGTAATTCAATCACCACGAGTAATTTCAATTACCGCAAGTAATTGAGTAATTGAATGTAGTAATTAAATACTTTCAGAAAGTAATTGTCAATTACTTTTCAACAAAAAGGGTAATTATCAATGACAGTTACCGTATTTTGAAAAGTAATCCAATTCCAAGGCAAATCAACAAAAAAGGAATTTAATTAGTAATTTCATTACAAAGTAATTAATTACTGCTTAGTTCTGGTAACAACTGCCAGATTTGGAACATATGTGGGTCTATTTAATGATTGAGCACTTGTTGATTGACTGATAGGCAGTATGTTATTAAGCATGAGTGTATGTTGATCCTGTGTGTTCGCCAAATGCTCAAGTTTTCGGAGAATAGTTTCTAATAGATATCGAGTATTAGGAGCTGTTACGGTGTACACCTCGGGGTACGAGAGTGCGACAAGACTTAAAACGTCGGGGAAATGTCACCACTTGCCCTAAAATGCTCGAGGACAGACTAATAGCCACGGCTGAATACGCTCAGGGAGATGGGCGTCGTTCTACAAACGGGACGCCGCGCCGTTTTGACAAGGGTGTCAATAAATAAGAGGGCGCCACGGGCTTCGGAATGAGGCCCACGTCTGACAGAAACCCGACGGGCCAAACGGGACTGGTGTGTGTGTAGCTTTGGGACTCCCTGGAGACGGAAACTGGAGCGTTCGAACCTACCTTGACGCTCAGAAATTTTGTCCAGGATCTGCTTTATACAAATCATACACAAGTCGCCAATCGGGAGACAACACTACAATTACTTAAACTGAAACACAGCATGTAACATAAAGAAAACACAGCGAAAATATTTAACAAATGGATCTATTGTTCTTTAAACAAGCAATGCAAAACATTATTACAATGTGAGCTACAGAAAATGGGGGTGCATCTTTTAGCTATTACACAAAATGATAAGCGCCTGCAAATGGCACTGCATAACGGACTGCGCTGCGTGTTGGCAGGCAGTGTTGAAATTTTACCAAATGAAACGGACCTAGCCTGGTAACTTAGATTAAAATACAAGGCGAGATGCCCACAAAATGGTCCTGTTCGAGTGACAAATCGAGCGCATTAAGTATAAAACGCTCACTTGAAAAGTCAAGTTACAGCGGAAGGTGATCGCACACGCGGAAGACGGTGCGCACTTATTTAATTAACGCGGAAAGCTGGAAAGCTTCTGAGAGCCGAGCCGGCAGCTGAGACATGCAGTTTGCATAAATCTAAACAGTACAGTATCTTAGCTTATCTTGGGGGTAGTAGGTTCCAAGAGCTCCAGCTGGCAAACAGACGAGTTTCCAAAGCTACGAAACAGGGGCTGGTGAACGTGATTTCGGGAAAAGGGGCCGCTTGGGGGGCGACGGCCGCTGAGCGCTGGTGATGATGTGGGCCTACTAGATTCCTCGTATAAGAGTAGAATGTACCCGGGACATTAACGGGGGTACGCCGGGATACAATCAATTTGGCTAGAGGATCAGTCACCGTCCGTGAGATTATCCTCGATAGCGGTTATGTGGACCAAAAAGGCCCGTTTCGATACGTCAAAGGAAGAAGCCGCCTGGCTTCAACGGGGCCACCAGAACCGAAAACCACGCCACGCTAAACCACCGCTGCAGTAGCAGGGCGGGGGAACGCTTCTATGGACTCGCACAAAAAAGTGTCTGATAGCAATCGCTTACGGCCGAGACCGCACTTTTAACAGTGGAATGAGTGAATACCCGTTCTAGTGGGGCCACTCGCTCGCGCTTGCAGTAGCCGGGATTCGACACCTGCACGCGTTGCTTCTGAGAATTCTGTCGAGTTTGCACGCAAGGAAAGGCGGGCATATACAGCGTGCGCTACAAGTTGAAGACAATGTTCGATTTCTCGACTGTCCCTAACAGAGCCTTAACACTGGTACTGGATGTTGTGGAGATGTACATGTGGATAAGTGGTCAACATTTATACAGTGCCTTCAGAATGATCGAACGTTTTTGAAGGGTTTTTGGTTCTAGTTATTTTAACTATTTGATGTTGGCTACAGGTGCAGTGTTATGTGTTGATGTTAAAACTTGTCATTTGCCTTTGTTCGTTGTACTTTAAGGTGTTGTACGAAGTTTACAGCCGGTTTCAGTTATTGTTCTGTGGTTTCAGCGTACTGTTATTTTGCAAAAATCACTTCTCTAATTAACGTATTTGAGTTTGGTGTAAGTACACACACTAGTTAACAAATTTGAGGTTTTGAGGTAATTTTCTTATTTTAGATTACAAATTATAAACATGCCCTTCACACCTAGGGTGACCATTCGTCCGGAAAATCCCGGACATGTCCGGAAATTGATAGCTAAATTTCTTGTCCAGGCAGAATCGCGATATTAACTTAAATGTCCGGAATTTGTGCCCAAATAAAAATTTATGCATAAAAGAATTTATTCAAGTTGAAATTAATCATCGGGCGAAGAAGAAAGCGCATCTGTACGATGGTTATGCGGTTTACCATTAGTTTATTCCTACCAAATCAAGGCACTCATCCTACCCTGGCAATATTATGAGATCACTTACGATTCAATCAGGCGTCAGCTAACCATAATCGCTAAGAGCTGTTTTAGTACATTATTAGATTTTGAACTATGCCGAAACGGCAAAGGCAATTTTTTTAAGGAAGGGATAAACACAAATCAAAATGTATGATATGCTACAGTTATGTTTCTGTAGCGCATAAAGGTAAGGTTTATTGAAATTATTAGGTATGCTCTATGTCAGTTGTGTTTTTTCGGTTATTAAGCGGTGCAGACTTAGAAACGCATATTAGTAGTAACAAACACAAATAAAATTCCACGTCATCAACTACAAATAAAAATACTTCGTTTCTCGTTCCGAGGATGAAAATTACTCCCCCCGCCCAAGAAGTTACGGTCCGGATTTAGTACATCGCCCATATGGCCACCCTATTCACACCTGAACAAGATGCTTTTATTCTAATGGCTTACTTTCGCAGTGGAACCCGAAATCAGGATGGTTCCATTCAGTCAAGCATCGAATACAATTTACTGAGGCGTTTCTAGGTGTGCAAATTAATTACGATGCTTTTGCTCACCGTTTCGAAGACAAACGCTGCATCTGTACTAAAATATACAGAAACCATTTACACACACTAGAAGAATTGCAGCAAGCTATTCGACAGGAAATGCAAAATATAAGTGAGAAGCACTTGAAGAGAGTATTTGATAATATGAAACGAAGGATTAATTTGTGTCTACAAAATAATGGTCAACATTTTCAACAATTTTTATAGACCATCTCTGTATCCTTATTGTGGCGTGTTTTAAGTCGGCTGTCAGTTGGCTGTAGTGCTTAATTCATCAGAACTTCAGTAAAATAAGATGAGCGTTTCTTGTTTTTCAGTTCGTTTTTAAGTTGTTATCGTTATTTGTCCATGAGGGGAGCAAGGTAGTCCCTTAAACAGCATTTAGGGTAGAATAGGCAAATTACTTATCTTGAAATTTACTATTTTTTCCTAAAACTAACTTTGAAAATTCAATTGCTGTGAGTGAAATTGGAGTTTCCTCTTTACATAAAGACACTAAAATATTTTTTTTATCAATAAAATGTTTATAATAAAAAATATATTGTTAATGTATAAGATTATTCCGATTTACTTTAGTTTATTCCTTGCGTGGTAAAATTTTATGATTTTGAAAAATTAAGAATGTTCTCGTAAGAACTAGGTTGATTTGAGTGTTATTTATTTTCACTAAATGAGAAATTAATAAATGGTAACATAATAAAGTGTTTACCTCCAGTACCTACTTATACGCCACTGCCACGAAAACTAAAGAAGGATGGTTTTCTTGTTAAACAGTAGTACCAATTCCTGTTAAATGGGTTGCCTATATACGTCCTTAATCAGCGTTCGGTGATTTCTGAAGGCACTGTAGTTGTAGCAAGACTTGTATTGCTGCAGATTGAATTATAATTGGCAACTTTTCCACTCAATATATTAACACCACTCTTGTTATTGCAATACATAATAAATTACCTACTGACGGCATAAAAATGTTAAAAAATTTTAAAATGAAAATTTTTCATCGAAATTTGGTAATTGGCGTTTTTGAGTGATTTATAACAACTTTTCTTAATACTTTTTTGCTCTATCTTAATCGCTATTACAAGTTTACTTGAAACGATGCTTTTTATTTTAATCATAGTTTGCTAGATTTTGACGTTATAAAACTCAAATTCATACAAAAAGATGCATTGTCGTGGCGTACACAACTGGTATGATTACTTTCAAAATAAAAAAAAGTTATTTAGGTGTCCATATGAAAAGTGAAACACACTGTAGAATCCCTGGCATAAATTGTACGCATATGCCAACTTTAAATTGAAATGTTTTTGTGTTTACTGAACAGACTATACAGGTTGATGGTGAGTAATGTGATAATAGGCAATCAAATGAGCTAAAATACTGTTTGAGCTTTGTAGATAAAAATACACTTAAATGCGATTAATATCTAGTAGGGTAAACCATATAGTTATTGGACAGTTAAGGAAATTTCTTCTTCAAAAATTGGCCGAATCCAAATTATCTCGATTCAGGATAAAAACAAAAGTCCTATTCGAAACCTACATAATTTCTCTATTATGGCTTATGTTGAATTTCTCAAATATATTGACGTGCTGTATTTTATAGAAAAAAGTGAAACACTGTAAAAATATATAGTGTAATGATATACACAGGGGTATAGAAATCAATTTTAAAAAGGATTAAGGGAGTACAATAGTTGAATATAATCAAGATCTATTTAAAAATGAATTGGGAATGTGAATAATTATTATGCAATTAGAAAGAAAAATAGAATTTATAATTGAGTGGAATATGGCTAATTGAAAAACAGATGGATTCAAAAATAATATAATATTTAAAAAAAATTACGGTTTGAAGGAAATGACAAATACTTAATTGAAATAAATTATTATAAATAGTAGGTAGAAATCAAATATTAGGAGAGATAGAGTGTAAAAAGTAGAAAAATGATATGGTTAAGCACAAATTTGAAAGCCAACATTTCGCTATGGGAATCTAGTTACTTCCGGTAAATGGCCAGTCTCTCATTTCTAGGGTCTCTATTTCCTGTTAGAGTAACTGTATATATAAGAGTTAGGACATTTAGGGTGACTTGTTTTGGATCCACAAACCATGGAGTACCTGATTTTTGTCGATTTTAAAATTCATGCATACTTCTTTAAACTAAAATAAATGAAATATATATTTGCTACATCGCATGGTCCTTGATTTGTGGATCCAATGACTCAACTCTTACTATTATCCATTTAGTTAACTCCCGTGACGTTTACGCTGTCAAATGAAAATTTTGGAGTGTACTTTATGTACAGAACCTATCAACTTTTTTAGTGAATGTATTTAACGTCAAACGTGTAAGTAAGGTTATGAAAGATTATTTGTTATTTTGCTAAACTTAAATATGAATCGTAGTTTTAGTGAAACAAAGTAAAATAGTAATTTATTATACAAGACGATAAAGTAAAATTTTATCCACGAGTGAATCGTTTAACGTCGAGACGAAGTTGAGACGTTAATGATTCAAGAGTGGATAGAAATAACTTTATCGTCGTGTATAATACAATATTTTTTTCTATAGCAAGAACTTTAACAATTTCAAAAGAAAAGATGGACAGTCAATCATATTTCAAAATGTCAGTAGCTAGATTGGGTTGCTACGATAATAGGAAGCTGTCATATTTAATTTAAACAAAAGTTAGAAAATTAAATTACTTTATCTATCCTTGATGTTAAAGTGCTACTTTATCTACCCTTGCTGTTAAAGTAAAACTTGACCTTTTGTTTTGAGTTGATAAAAGCACAATTTAACATGTGCTATAGAAAAAACATAATTTATTAATAACTTTAGTAAGTTATCTTGTATTATATATTCAACTAAATGAAATGAAATGTACTTCAATAATTTAAATGTCAAAGTGAAAGTAAAAAAACAAAACCTTGAAATTTAAATTGAAAATGGCGCCAACATAAAATGCAAAAATAAAAATTACTAACACCCTACCAGCGATTTTCATATTAACCAACTGATAGTGACTTTTACGTCACGGGAGTTTTCTAAATGGATTATACATATAGGAACTCTATTCCCTATTAGTGTACCTGTATAATACTTTAGTAAGAGTAGAGCAAACAGCGGAAAAAGTTGGATCATTTTTTCATGACTACCATAACTTAAAAAAATATTGAAAAAACAAGGTGTTCCATGTTGGTGGCACTGTAAGTCTATGTCAAATTTCTAGGTTAGAAGATTATCTATAGATATAGACTATACAGGGTGTATACAAATTGGCGCAAAAGCTCCAGGTAGCGATATTCCTTGTACAATTATGAGTCGAAAATATTAATACGAAAATGTTGGATTGGTCTTCGTAAGCCCTCACGAGCGGTAGATAAAAGCAATTGTTTTTTCAGGTAAAGTACCCCTTCTGTTTTAAATACGACAAAATGTCATGAGGAAGAGTTGCTCAAAATGTCAAATTATGATCTCATGAAAAATCTCAGAAATATCGGCTTACTTTTATGAAACTATGTTATCACAAAAGTACTTCATCTAATGCACACGGTTTCATAAAAGTACGTCGATATTTCTGAAATTTTGTATGAGACCATAATTTTACATTTTGAACAACTCTTGCTGATGACATTTTGTTCTATTTAAAACAGAAGGGGTACTTTACCTGAAAAAACAATTGCTTTTATCTACCGCTCTTAAGGGCTTATGATGACCAACCCAACATTTTCGTATTAAGATTTTCGGCTCAGAATTGTACAAGGAATATCGCTACCTGTATAGTCACTGTATTCCCTATTGAAGTCCCTGTATATAGTACATAAGAGTTGAGAAAACGAGGGAACTCATTGTGATTGGTGGATCACGCGCGTCGTATATTTGAATACTCATTGCTTTAGAAATAGTTGTTCATTGAAGTCAAAACTTGTCACTGCAAATGCAATAATTTGTATTTTTTATGCAAATATTTAAGCTGCACTTTTATATAAGTGTCTGAAATGACGGGTTGCTGCCAAAACAGATCCGAACAAGGTTTTCTATTTAAAAAAATCTTAAAAACGAAGAGTTAAGGGCAGCATATCAAAAATAGTCCATTTTAATGAAAACCACTGGTAAGAAGTAGGCCTGGATGACAGAAGGAAATTAAAAGGTGCTGCCGTTTCTACTTTTCTACTATTTTCATATCATATAACCAGACCTGAAAATGATATTTTCTTCAATTCTAAAGAGGACTTTTCAGCTGCACCTTTGTCTGAACCTTGAACCTTTGAAGACAAAAATAGCAATAAACAGGAAGCTGCTACCCAAACCACGTATGAATTCCTATACCAAAGCAAGGATTGCGTTTTCCATTCAAAATTAATAGGTAACCCGCATGCAAACAGAAATTAACAATTTAAAAAGGAATAGGTAACGTTATTCTCAGCAAGAAATTACCTACACAATGAAAAGAATAAAAACGAGAAACTCGAAAAAGCTTTCAAAAACACGTTTACAAAAGATCAGTTCGAAGCCTTGAACACGCAAAAACTATCGTTTTAGTAAACGTTCAGATATCTGCTATATGAAATGTGTATAGATATTTCAGTTTTTTAACACTTGTTACTTATTTCTGATACAAACAGTACTCCACGCTATGTTTTGAGTGCTTTGAAGCAGCAGCAGAAATTTAAAAAAGGTCTTTTAGATAAAACGATCTAGTGACTTTCAAACAATATTTCTGCGCATGTATTTTTGGGATCAAATTTGGCCGTTGACGTTTGTGTTTTCTCAACTCTTATCTAACTATATACAGGGTCTCTATTCCCTATGTGCAAGCTATAGTATTTAATTTAGTTGGCCGTGGACAGTCTAGCTCCTGCAGCTATCTAGCGGAAACAGGGTGTATCAGCAAATACAGAAACCTTAATATAATACAAAGAGGTTGATTTGTTCAATAACTGGCTTGTGTCCAATTGCTGTATAGTTTACCCTATCCGCATAATCAAGGTGTTTTGTTTTGAGAAAACGCTGAATTCTGGAATACTATATTTTAAGTTATATATGTCTACTCTGTCTAACGCATACAAAATCCATCAAATCTAGCTCAATGGACTGCCTATGTTCGCATTATCCACCACCAATATGTATACCCCGTTCACTCTATTTGTGATTCTGAGTAGTCTATGCATGTATATTCTTTTAACGATGCAAGGCACAGTTGGTAATAAAAAAATTACCAAAGTCAAAGCAAAATTTGACAGTTACTATTCTTCATTCATCAAGTGAATTAAAGTTGTTGAATATAATATAACTGATCCCTTTAGTTCAACAAGATGCCACAAATGGGTTTACTATAAATGAAGTAATTTCCAGAAATTACAAAATAATGTCAATGTTATTTTGAGATTAAGTATAGTATGATCAAAAATTATTTTCATCTAGTATGGCCATGGAATTGTTCGTAATTTATGAATGCAACTATAACTTACTAAAAATCAAATGTCAAGTTTGACGTCTAAGTATAAATGTAGTTGCATTCACAATAGCTATTTATGCAAAAAGTTGATGTTTATGCACGAGACATGAAAATTATGAAACGAAGCCGAAGACTGAGTTTCATAACATGTCGAGTGCAATAACACTTTTAGCACGAGTTTGCATACAATATGTTTTCTACGACCATAAATTTTCTGTTATTAATCCATAAATGTCGATTTAACAGAGGTTGGTATTTATGACAGTTATAATTTATGTCATAATAGAGAGATGGCCTTGACGCGCAGGTGAATGTTTCCGGAGCCAGAGTAGGGAGGTGACCAAGATTGGAAACTCATCTATGGAATAGGATTTTTCAATTTTTGCAGTTCTAATGGAATCTGTTTTGGATTCGATTTATTTATGCTGTTGGTCAACTTTTCTAAGAGGCAATTACGTTTACAATATAATATTATACTAAACCTAACAAAAGCAAACAAAAAATATAACTACAAGTGTTAAAGAACGTATTCCGAAATGCGTGGGCAGTAGATAGTCATTGTGGACAATTTCTTTAGATAATTGAGTGAATTGATTTTTTATCGACTGAAAATCGTTTAAATCTATTTGTTTTAATTCAATCGTAGGTGTTTCTGGAAAGTAATTTTTAAGTGTATAGGTACATCGTTATGTTTAAAGAAGGTAGGTTAATATTTCGAATGAATTCATTCTTATAATTATTTGTCGATAAGGTATATTCATGATTGGTTACCTTGCATTCTTTCGGCAATTGTATTAAATAAGTTCCAAAAAGAGGTTGTTTGTAAAGACTATTATTACTGCAACTTACATCGAATATTAATTCTTTAGGAGTGTTCAATAACCAGGAATTATTACTTATTTTATGCATTTTAACTGTATTTAATTTAAATCTATAGATTTTACAATCTGTGGTTCTCTTAAAATTAAGAAGGTCAACCGCACATCTTTCGTTTTTTTCTATATCTTGATCAACGTTTTCACAGAAATAGAGGCCTTGTTTCACTTTTGTGCACATATTATTCATTGTTACACTGAATTTATTATTGAATAGGATGTATGGTTTTGAAGGAATTATCATGTGGAAAGTGTTGTTGTTTGGTATTAGTAAGGAAATCAATTGATAGTAGCCGTAAGTGTCATTAGCACTCAAAGGTATTTCGAGTATGAAGACTAAATAATTGTTTTCTTTATGCTTTTACGTCGATTAAATGATCGAATTCGTTAAGATCAGTCGAAGGTTCATATGTGAGTCTGTATAGTATATGTTGTTTTGATATGAAGTCAAGTTCAGTTCGTAGATCCTTAAGTTCCACGATAGAAGGGTGTAAAATATTTAATTTAGCGAAGGTGATTGCTTCTTCAAGCGTATCCAGAATTTCTAACAGAAGATTCAATAAAGTGGCCAACTGAAGTTGTACCGAATGGAGATTAATTAGTGCATAATTTTCGATATCGTGTAATGCTGTAGTTTTGATGGCTGATTCAATTTGTAGAAGTCGAAATTGAGGAATTTTCTGGTTAGTTTCTAATTTAAATAATGTTTGATTGTACTTGTCGATAGGTTGGGTCATCAATGACGTTTGGCGTATTGTGATCTCTTCTAATTTATGTTGATTGTTTTAAAGGGAATTTAAGGCTTGATCTATTCTTTTTCCATCTTCAGCATCGAGGTTACCAGTAATAAAGCTGATTAGACCTCCTAAACCGTCTATTGCTCTTCTTTTGACTTTCCGAAAGCGATGGGGAAACAAATGTTCAATTTTCTTTTGAATCTCTATTAATAGACTTTCCAAAAAGAGCAGATCATTATGACTTTCTAATTTATATATGGGTCCATGATTTTCCGATTCTAATGGTTTTTTGAGGTAATTTACATTTTCTTTTAGTTTTTCATATTCGATTAATAAAAATAAACAATCGATAGTCTTAATGAGCCAAGCCGGTTGAAATAAAGACCTGGATTGTTTTTTTTTGGAGGTTCGTGAATCCTGGTTCTGAGGGGTAGCAGATTCTAAATCAGAGGAATCTGTAACAAAGGGCCGTAAATTGTTGACATGTGCCTGTCTTGTTCCTGTAAGATTTTTTAGTGTGCATATATGATGTGTCGTTATATATAAGGGTGTTGAAAAAGTCGCGCAATCGAAGAGTATCATGATGTTCTTCATGAGTAAAGTAACAAAAAAGTTAACACCAAATCTTTTATCCCGGCAACCGTTTCAGGGATAATGCTGTTTTTAAGTTAGAAAATATGACAACACTGTACGTACAAAGGAGTTAAGTGCCAACATACATGCATTACAAAAAAGTGACCTGTGTCTAGATTCTATTTTTTACGTTTGTTGTGTGAGTTATAAGTTTAAATTAAGCAATGGTAGTTTAGTTTTAAAAGCTGTTTATTTTAAATTTTCAACAGAAGTAATAAATATAAGGTTTATTAATAGCAAAAAGACTGTTGAATTAAGTACATAAGCAAAAAACAACTACAAGCAAACAATAATAAATAAATAAATAAGTAATAACAAAAGAGAAATTAATTTTTAAACAGATGTTCAAAATTTTGCCCATTAGCACCAATACAAATACGAGCCCTTCTAATTAAATTTTGCTGCATTCTGTTTACCAGTTGTGCATTCACTTCAGCAAATGCTGCACGAATCCGATCTTCCAACTGCTGCAAATTATCCACTTCTGTAGCATACACTCTTTCTTTAATAAATCCCCACAGAAAGAAATCTATGGAATTTATATCTGGGGATCTAGCAGGCCATCTAACAGCTGCTCCGCAACCTATCCAACGTCCTGGAAAGTTTTTATTTAACCAGTTTCTCACAGGGAGCTCGAAATGAGCAGGAGCGCCATCCATTTGCAGCCACATATTGCGTCTTAAATTTAATGGCACATCTTCCATTAGATTTATAAAATCTTCTTGCAAAAATCCTAGAAATCTGTTTGCATTGAGTCTAGGTGGAAGAAAATGAGGCCCTATTAACTGATCTCCTATTATACCAGCCCACACATTTTGCTCAAAACGTTGTTGAAAAGCGCGTCTTCTGACAGCATGAGGATTTTCTATAACCCACACATGATTATTCCTTCTGTTAAACACGCTATCCCGAGGGAAAATCGCCTCGTCAGACTATAAAGTATGGTTAACAAATTGTGGATCTTCATCATGTTGCTGTAATAACCACTGACAATACTGAAGCCTTGGAGCTGCATCACCTGGAAGAAGACTGAACTAGAGAATAACGAAATAGATGATAATGTTCTTTCCGTAGAATATCGTGTACAGTATGAATATCAACTGCAAATTCTCTAGCCAAACCCCTCACACTTCGACCAGGGTTATTCTCTATTTCAGTCAAAATGGTTTCTTCAAGTTCTGGAGTTCTAATGTTGCGTTGACGGCCAAGGTTTACCTGAATAGGATTTACTTGCCCTGTTTCTCTAACACGCTGCTCTACAAGTCTTATAACACTTCCATCAGGATGACGTCTATTTGGAAAACGTTCTGCATAATTACGAGCTGCAACAATTGCTGCACCATTCGCTTGTCCCAAACACATCAGCATATCAAAATAATCATTATTTGTATATTCCATTACTACGTGTTTGAAATTAATGTACTTAAGATTCGTGGTGCTGTCAGAATTTGATATTTTGACAAAACATTGTTTTTTATTGAAATATGGTGACTAGCTTAAATACATACAAATATTGCAGGATTGTCAGATCGGTAATTTTGTATTTTCAACAATATTTTGTTCTTTGAGAATGTCTAATAAAACTGCTATTCATTACTGTACTAACCGGAAATTGTTGATACAGATTAATGCTTTTATTTTGTTAGGAAAAATTGTTAATGCAATTAATATCACAGCTTTAGACCAGTTTTTAATTTTGGTAGAAGGAATTTTATATCTTCCGACATAAGCATAGCAGCGAAATTTTAAAAACGAATTTATGATACTTATTTGATGTCAATTACGATAGTACTATACGATTGCGGCTCTTTTTCAACACCCTGTATATATAATTTCGTAGGGTCCGATAAATTTTGGTTTGGCTTTTCCTTTTCGGAAATCGGTTTTTAGTAAAACTTGTTGTCCAACTTGGTAGGAGTGTTTTCTATTTTCTTTCGCATTCAATTTTAAAATGTAATTTTCTTTTAATTGCTGTTGCTGTCTTTTAATTCGTTCATATAAATATTTCATTTTTTCAGTGTGATTAGCGGTATAATACCATACTCGTTGTTGCTTGAAATCAGCTGAAAAGGGATCCTGTGACATAGTATATCCGAAAAGTAATTCGTGGGGTGTCATTTTGGTGCTTGTATGAATAGTGTTGTTGTATGCGATTATGGCATATCGCATTAAAGTTTTAGGTTCTTCCTTTGGATGTCGACTTTTTAATAATCGATAGTGCTCTATCAGGGTTGAATGTAGTCTTTCGATGGGACTGTTGAATTCATGATGTCCAGGCGTTGTAATGTGCAAATTAATTTTGTGAAAAGCAAGTAGTTCTTGTATTATTATTCCGTTGAATTCTCCGTCTTCTATAATTTTTAGTGGTGTACCATATTGTGATATAAATTTTGTTATTTTTCGAACTATGGTTACGTTGTTTCGATTTTTCAGGTGATATACTTGTGCAAATTTTGAAAGTTTATCGATAATTGTTAACAATATATTATTGTCACTTATAATTACACGAGAGCTTTTTTTGTCGAAGTAAACTTGACATTTAAATGAGAATTTCATGCTTGGCAATTCAATGAAAAAAACTGCCTTTGAAAAAATTACGAGTTCGAAGGACGAGTAATTTTTTGTGGCAGTTTTTTGAGTTGAATTGCCTAAAATCAAGGAAACTCGAATTATAAATGTTAAGTTTACTTCGATAAAAAAAGCTTGAGTGTAATTCGGTACGACAATATAATGAATACGTATTTAATTTATATATTAGGTAATTTAAAAGGCTCTAAATTAACCAACAAGTCAAAAATTATTTTAGAATTAGACCACTTTAAAAGTTAGGTTCCGTTTTGTCGCTGGAAAAGTTAGGGCTAACTTTTGCCGCTGTCATAGTGACAAAAAATCCGCGGCTTATGGGATTTTTAGTGTATGCATTAAATTGTCGGTATAAAATATGTCTATGTGGCATTCTTGCATCGGTTTATCCGGGGTGTCTGTGACATTATAAGGGGCTTTAGTAGGTTGTCTATCATATTTTTGTTTTTTGCATTCTGCACAGTTATTAATGTAGTCTGAGATTGTTTTTTCCATGTTCTTCCAATAGAATTTACACTTTAACGCTAATAAAGTTGCTTGAATTCCACGGTGATTAGTTTTTCCTTTGTGGTAAAGTTTTATTTGACCATATTGTTCGTCTTTGTCGATAATATGTTTAACTCTATTTAAACATCTAAATAATCTTGGTTTGTTTACACTGAACAATTCGATTGTTAATCGGCATTTAATTTTGTATAATTCATCTTCTGGATAGAACAGGTAGTATGATGTGTCGGGTTTGCAAAATTCTAAAAATATTTTTCGTAGGGTAGGCAGAGGATTCGTTGTATTTATTTCTGCATTCAAAATCATGTGTCCTTGTATTTTAATTTTTGGAGTCGATGGCTCGTCGTGAACCATATGAAATATTATTCGGTTTTCTTTAGTTTCCAGGGTATCCTCACAAATAGGTATTGTAGGTGTCGATGATTCCTGGGTATGTTGTGTATTTGAATCTGTGTCTTCTGGTTGTTGGATTCTTGTTATAGGTATTAATTCTTCGAGATCGATTGGTGTTGGTATTCTTGCGGGTTGATTTATTACAGGTCGCGGTTCAGGTGTATTTAAGCGTTCACTGTTTTTAATTTCGTCCAGAAGTTGGTCGAGTTCTTCGTCTTCATTTGCTATCATAAAAATATTTGTTGTAGGTGTAATGGGATTAATTTGAATACGAGAGAGGGCGTCAGCATTAGAATTTTTGGTTCCTTTTTTGTAAGTAATGTCGCAATTATATTCTTCCAGTTTGAGTCTTCAACGTGTTAGTTTAGAATTGGGTTATTTAAGCGAGTTTAACCAAATGAGTGGTCTGTGGTCTGTAACAATGGTGAATTTTCTTCCATAAAGATAGGGGCGAAAATATTTGGTTGCCCAAATTATAACGAGTAATTCTTTTTCTATTGTCGAATACTTTTGCTCCATTTCGTTGAGGGTTCTAGATGCGTATGCTACTGGTAGGTCTTTTCCAGGTGTACCTTGAGATAAAATTGCTCCAAGGGCGACATTGGATGCGTCGGTTGTGAGAATAAATTGCTTCTCAAAATCCGGGTATTGACGTATCGGGTCATTCAGTAGTATATTTTGTGCACTTTGAAATGCTTTTACAAAGTCTGGGTGTGTTCTACCTTTTTACCTTTCTTTAGACAGTCGTAAGAGGTTTAGTCATCTTAGCAAAATCTTTTATGAATTTTCGGTAATATCCCACAAGTCCAAGGAATCCTTTGATTTCTTTCTGGGTCGTTGGGATTGGATAATTTTGTATGGCTTTTATTTTGTCGGGGTTTGGTTTAACTTCTTGTGGTGTTACTATATGTGCAAGATATGCTACTCCTTTACGTAGGAATTTACTTTTGTCTAGCTGAATTTTCAAATTGTTTTTTCTGATTCTATTAAATACGTTACGTAATCTTGTAATGTGTTCTGGAGGTGAGGTAGAAAAAATTATAACGTCGTTTAAATATACTAATCATTGGCTATCTGTTAGTCCTTTTAGCACGTTGGTCATAATTCTTTGTAACGTAGCTGAGCTGTTTTTAAGACCAAAAGGCATGCGTAAAAATCCAAAATGTCCGTCATCTGTAGAAAAGCCAGTCTTTTCTCTGTCTTCCGGGTCAATTTCCACTTGATGGAAGCCTGAAGCTAGGTCTAGGGTGGTAAAATATTGGCTTCGTCATAGTTTATTTAATATATCGTTGATATTGGGGATAGGAAACTTATCTTCAATTGTCTTTTCATTCAATTTCCGATAGTCCACTACTATTCGCCATTTTTGTTGCTTTGATGCATCCAATTTTTTGGGTACAATCCATATGGGTGCATTCCAAAGCGATTCGCTAGGTTTGATAATATTGTCTTTTAACATTTTAGCCATTTGAGTTTGAACTTCTTTTTTATGAATGTATGGATAACGATAATTTTTCGTAAATACGGGTTCATTGTCAGTTGTTCGAATTTTATGCTTTATTTTTTAATAATAATAATCTTTATTCAACAGGTAAAAATACCCAATTACAGAATAAATGTAAAAATACTAGTAGCAAAATCAAATAGTAATAGCCGAGAGGCGAGTAGATACAATGGTCTTAAATTTACTCAAACTTAAATTAAACAAATCAATGTCACTAAAATAAGAATTATATAATTGACACATTAGTATAACAGGACTATTGAAATGATAATTTGTTCTAGGATTTTTAAATGTAAATATTTCTTGATTGCGCGTATTAACGCACGGAACTCGAAAACAAAATCTTGATAGCAATGCAGGAGTGCAAGTTAGATCTCTTAAAATGTTAAACAATGAAATTATTATAGTATACAACCGTCTGTTTCTGAGAGTTAGGTGCTTTAGGTCCGTTAATAAATCTTTGTAGGATTTTTCATTGTAGTTATATGTCAATCCATTAACACGGTAATGCAAAAACTTAAGGAACTATCAATTTGATAGTTATAGAAAGGATTCCAAATAACAGCACAATACTCCAGTTTGGTCCTCACTAAGCTATTGAATAGGTTACACAAGGCACTACAATTTGAAAAATCTTGAGTATTTCGAAAGATAAAGCCCAGTTTTCTATAAGATTCCAGTATTATTGTATCTATATGATCATTAAATGACAATTTGGTATCAAATATGATACCAAGATCTTTAAAACTAAAAACTCTATTTATTGATACGTTATCTAAAGTATAACCAAAATGAAAATCTGACTGCTTTCTGGAATAGGTCATAGTGAAACATTTATTAACATTAAAAAACAGTTTGTTAATCTCTGACCATTTACAAATTGCATCTATGTCAGCTTGCAACATCTCACAATTTGAATATTATAAATCAACTTAAAACCCTTTAAATCATCGGCGTACAAAAGAAATTCGGAAAATCGTATACAGTTACAAATATCATTTATAAAAATTAAGAATAATAACGGTCCAAAAACTGATCCCTGCGGTACACCAGACGTAGCTACAAAATATTCGGAACAGGAATTATTGCAGTATACAAATTGCTGACGGTTTGACAAATAGGATTTGATAAATTGAACAAAATTTTGGTGCCCACCCATATCGACAAATTTTTGTAACAAAATATTGTGGTCGACTTTATCAAAGGCTTTTCTAAAGTCTGTATAAATGACGTCAACTTGATTCCCGCTTTCCAAACTGATATAAATTGTGTAAATACAGTTAAATTTGTTTGTGTAGAACGTTTGGTAATAAATCCATGCTGATTTAGGGAAATCTGACTTGAAATTTGTCGATATAGGCTGTCATGAATTATTGATTCACACACCTTAGAGAATACAGAAAGAAGTGCAATAGGTCGATAGTTTTCAATATAATTAAGTTTTCCAGATTTATGAATCGGGCAAATTTCTGCAGGTTTCCATTTTTCAGGAAAAGTGTTGGTTGTTATACTTAAATTAAATATTATACGTAACGGTTTAACTAAAAAATCGCAACAACCTTTTATTACATAAGTTGGCACTCCGTCCGGACCCAGAGATCTGGAATTCTTCAGTTTATTAATAGCAGCTTTAATTTCATCTTCAGTAACTTAGTTTAAAGTACCGCATGTATTAATACAGTTCTCAGTCATTTCTGCATTCCCAGGTAAATTTACTGGAGGTGTATAATTATTAGCAAAAAATGTTTTAAATCCCTGAACAATCAAATCACTAGATCCTAATACTTCACCTTGGAAAAACATCGATGCTGGCACACCAGAACTTTGTTTTTTCTGTTTAATGTAGGTCCAGAAACTTGTAGGATCAGATTTTATATTTTGCTCCGCATTTTTAACATAATTAACATACGCAATATTAGCATTCCGTTTGACAAGAGCTCTGAAACGTTTAAATTGTGTTTCATAAGTAGTATCTTTAAATTTTAAGAACAATCGCCTAAATTTATTTTTCTGTTTGATTAAATTAATTAGCTCAGGTGTGTACCAGCAAGGATATTTTCTTTTAGATTTAATTACCTTTGGAACGGCCTTATCAAAAATATTGTAAATAACATTATAAAGTAAATTAACTGCGTCATCGGTATTTACACAGTTTTCAAGAAAATTCCAATTAACATTATTAAACAGTTCGTACATGTACAGAAAATTTGCTCGACTAAAATTAAAAAATGATTCTTTTTTAGGTAGTAACATTTTTTCTTTGTTGATACAAAATTCAGAATTTATAATGAGCGAAGGGTGGTGCAGATCTTCAGTAACAATACTATCATCTGATTTAGTTACAGTAACGTTCATATTGGATAATACTAGATCCAAAATTCTACCATTATAATTAACGACATGGTTTAATTGATCAAAATTTAACAATCCTGTAAAATTTAGAAAATTTTTACACTCTGTAGATAAGTCAGCAAAATAACATTTATCAATGCAATATTTATAAATATTAGGCAAGTTAAAGTCGCCAATAATAATAACGTGAGAATTAAAAATAAAAGGTAGAGCTATAACGCTCTCATAAATTATATTGTAGTTATTTACAGACATACTTGGCGGAATATATATTACAAGAATGAATACTGAAAGATGATCGAAACTTTTGCACAAACCGTGTCGCAAGAAGCAACAGGACAAGAAAATGAAATGTCCTCTGAAAGGAATTGTTTTGATATCGCTAAGAGCGCTCCTCCACCACTCAAACGACCGGTAGCAGCAAGATTTCTATCGTTTCTAAACACTGTATAATTGTTATCGAACAATTCACCATTACTTATTGCACTATCCAAATTTGTTTCAGTGCAAGCAATAACAGAAAAATTATATAAACTGGAATTGACATATACCTGATGCGTTTTTGTCCTCAAACCACTTCTGATAGTAAATAGATAAAACTTTATTTGTTGAGTCTATTTACACTACCAGCTGAATTACAACTGGTTTATTTATGTGGAAGGTCAGTTTCACTCATAATTTTAAGGGGGGCTAAATTATCAGATTTTGTTAAGAATATTGACCCTTTTTTAGTCCATAAGTATTTATAGTCGCACTCTTTTCTTGCTGTGTTTGCTTTCCATAATAAATTTTTATTCGCAAGCGTTAAATTCTCATTAATAAACATCTTAGAATTTCCTGAGGTTGGGGTTACATCATTATTGCAAATCAGAGCTCTTTTACTTTTATCATAAAAAGCATCACGCAAACTTCTTCTTAGGAACTGGACAATAAATAATAGGAGCAGGAGCATTATTATTTTTTCTTGTTGGTAAGCGATGAATAGCTTCGACTTCCTTGCTATCATAATCTTCAATATTTAGTTTTCTTGCAATAGCGCTGAGTTTAGTTAGCAGATTCTCGTTTTTTTCTTCGATTAATCCATGTACTTCAATGTTCTTATTTCGCGAATACTGATCCAAGGTATTCAGTTTCATTTTCAGATTATTTATTTCAAGATTTTTTGTTTCAATATCCTTTTCGAGGTTTAGTACTTTAGCATCGTTTAGGTTAAGACAATCCTTAACTTCTTTCAATTCACCCTGCATTTCGGTAATTTTTTATGTTAAATTCGCCACCGTTACGGTTAGTTGTTGAATGCTGTTATTCATAACTGGTAATAATTCTAATTGCTTAAGAATCTGCTGTAAATGTTCATTTTGAACAGCAGGTAATGATTGTGATTCGTTGATAACTAAAGCATCGTTTCTCTGTTGACTGAGAGCTGGTTCCATAGATTGCAACTAAGTACTTTCAATGTCATTCAAATTTGAGGTTGGAAATTTACAAGTTTCGCATTTCCATATTTTCACCGTTTTGCTGTCTATCATCACTCTCAAATCATTAAGATTGACACCTACACAATTTATATGAAATGACGACTTACAGTTGCCACTGCAGTCAATAACATCATCATTACGATTAACTTTTGTAGCACACTTTGAACACATTACACCTCGACCGGCCATCTTACTTGTAGTAATTATTGGTAATTGATAATGGAATGTCTTTGCAATAAAATATATCTCGGTGTTCCTCACATAAATTCGTTATTAACGTTTTCTCTGCGTCATTCATGTGATCTGTTCTTAAATTGTTTAAGTTTTCTCGTAATTTGATATTGACATCTTTTGTACTAATATGATTTAATTCGATAGTCTTAGGTTCAACTATTGGTTGTAATTGAATTGTTTCTTTAAATTAAGTTGAATTAGTTCGTTTTGTGTATTTATAACTGTAGTCAAAAATGCGTTATTTTCAATTTTGACATATGCTTCTGGGATTATTAAATCTGGTCCAAAGTTTCTTTTTTCACATAGTGCTTCTTTTAAGTGGCTGTCGGTAGGTAGTCGAATTATACTTTCTGATCGAGGCGGAATTTTTATTTCAAATTTCTCCGGTTTCCTTGTAAGTATTTTTTCATCGTCTGACGGTTGAATATGGAGTGGCAAAGTACAGTTGCTTGTGATTAGCTGATTGGTAGATACATCAATTCTTGCGTTCAATTGTTTTAACAAATCGAATCCGATGAGTCCTTCATAGTTGTCATTAAAGTTGAACAAATAGATTTTGTACATTTGATTTGCCTTGAAGGATTTCGGTAATGGTATATTAGCTACTTTGTCATGAATTGACGTTGCATGTGCAGTGCTAATTTGAAAAGGTTCGTTGTAAATATACTTGGAGCAAAGCTTGTGTACGAAAGCGGGATTTCATAGATCCAGTGTCAACCATGAGTTTTGCCTTGAGTTCCGGTAAGTATATGTAGGGTAGCTTAGGTGATGCCGAATTGTTAACGCATATTACGTCAGGCTGTCGTTCGGGCTGGTTAGGGAAAAATCCTGTTCGGGGCCATTTTCTGATGCTTGGATCCAACTGTGGTCTTCTTCGGGTTGTTCATAATAATTATATTCAGCGTCAGGTGCAGGTCCATAAGCGTTATCTTCTTCTTGTACTTCGGTTTCGACAGGTCCTTGATCATGGTAGAAAAGTTCTTCGGAAATGAAGTTCATAGGTTGGTTTGATTGTCGAATATAATATGGCTGTTTTATAGTACGCGATATATCCATAGGAGTAGGAGTAGGATATTTCGAGGTTTGAATACGTTGGTTCCTGTTGGTTTCTGGTTTCCAGAAACAATTGGTTGCGTTGGAAACTGTTTTGCTGGGATGGTTTTGTAAACGATTGCTGTGGTGGTAAAGCAGAAAGTGTCCTTATTGGTGTTGGAAAATGTTGGCGTTTTACTTGGAATTGTGGGTGAACGGGCTGCATCATTGGTGTATACTGCGTTTGAATCATTGGCATTGGTTGACGATGGAAGTAATAATTTTTCTGGTTTGGCTGATTTGACTTCTGTGCCACATTTGGTTTGTGATGGGGTTTTGCAATTCTTTGATTTCCTGATCGTAAATGCCATACGTTTTGTTCTTCATTAATATATTTAAGGGCATTTTCCATGGTGGTTGGTCGTTGACTCCGTATGAACGATCCAAGGGGGTTTCTTAATCCACTTAGAAACGTCTTTAAAGTTAAATTGGTGTAAAAGTCTCCTTTGACCTTAATTGTAGCTTCGTCTGTTGTGTTGGTACTTAAATATGAAAATAGGGCGGCTCCGATTCTTATGCACGAGTTGTAAAAGTCGATTGGGTTTTCGTGGTTTCCTTGTCTGAGGTGTAGTAAATCTTGAAGAAGGCTGTCTTCGGATCTTCGGTCGCCAAAATTGTTTTTTTTAATTTCTTTGAGTTCTTTATAACTTCCGAAGGTATATCCTGCAGTTACTAATACGGCTTGTCCGGTGAGTTTGCTTGCGATGCCGGATAAGAGAAGATGATTGATGTAATCTGCATTGTTGGCAGTTGAAAATTGATTGTAGATGAGATCGGCTGCTTTGAAAAATCTTGCAAGTTGAGTGAGATCTCCTCCAAACTCGGGAATGGTCTTTAAATATTTGAAATGGAAAGCTGGTACTGCCATTCTTCTTGTGTTTTGTCGTTCGAGAATATTCTGTTGTACAGCAGCTGTTTGTTGTATCGGCGAATTTTGTTGCGTGGATGTGTTAGGAATTGCAAATGGGTTTATAGCAAGGTTGGCTAGTTGATTGGCCAGGGTTTCCTCAAATTCGTTCATGGATTTTTTATTTAGCGCATTTATAAATTAATTTATTGTTTTCCAAGAGTTTACAGGCATAAATTAAGTCAACAGACACCTGTAGCCTCGCTTATGTGAAACGGGGATATTGTTTTAAAATATTAAGCGTTCTCCTTAGTTTTCGCAAGAGTATCTTTAGATCTAAATTCTCCTGAGAATTTTAAGATCACAAGGTAGCACTTGCCAAAATCAGAGCTAAAACTATATTATCATTAGGGTTTAGCAGTAGTTTAAATTTTATTTCACTTTGTTTTAAATGGCAAAACTTAATTCTAAAATTTTATCTTCTTGCTGCAAATTGATTAGCGACTTACATTAGTAGCAGGCAAATTTTCATATTGCTGTTTGGATTTGGATGCTCGGCTTCGGCGATTTTTGTCCTCTGCGTCGCGGGGTTGTGTTGCTCAGCTTCGGCGATGCTTGTCTTCGGCTGGGCTGGCCCACTTGGAAGCGATGTCCAGTCTTCACTTGGAACCGGGTTGGATTTTGTTCGATAGTAGACGAAGTGTTAACACACAAAATTACGCGAATTTGGGGTAATTTTCTACTATCCGTACGACTGCGCCAGAGATGTTTATTGATTGACGAAAGATAATAAAAAAGATCTTTTTTATTCAATTTATTACCTTACGGGTTACAAAGCATAAAAGTACAATGTTCTAAGCACGAAGTCTGCGATGCAACTAAACTAGTGATAACAATTACGTGAGACATCTGTAAGACAAGATAAACCCATTATCAGCGTTCTCGCATGTGTCGACAGATAATGCGTTTATGTAAGCACGTAATTAATACGTAACACCAGTACTGTCAGTCAGTTATTAAAGGTAATTATAATACTATACATCTGACTTTATTCATTACATAACGCTTTAATTATTTAATTACCTCTAGCGCAAGATGTAACTAAAATAACTTTACAACTTCACTTCCAGTTCGAAATTGTAGTTTTATAACCTCATTTCACTTTTAGCACATGGGCTAAAAGTAAACAGCTGATCTCATTTTAAACACGCTAAATTATAAAACGTCACTTCTAATGAAAAAAGCTAGCGCTAAAAGTGTTACGGTATCAAACGGTTCTTACGACGCCTGCCGATAGGCAGGCACCGATCGCTAGTCGAATCCGGGAGGTGTGGCACGCTCACCCTGGAAGATCGATAAAACAGGCTAAAGGCCCCAGCTGAAATGCGCTCAGGGAGATGGGCGGGGTTAACACCGATACGCCACAGGGCGAGCGTCACTTAATACGTGTTGAAGGTTATCAAAGAATGGGCGCACCAGCTCTGACTCGGGATCTCCACGTTCTGTCGGAAGTGGACGGCGGAACGGGGCGGGGTTACAATCAAGTACTACTTCGAGTAGCACCTGAATAGCTATTTCGAGAAAATACGCGAATAACTATTTCGAGAAAATACGCGAATAACTATTTCGAGAAAATACGCGAATAACTATTTCGAGAAAATACGCGAATAACTATTTCGAGAAAATACGCGAATAACTATTTCGAGAAAATCGCGAATAACTATGTCGAGAAAATACGCGAATAACTATTTCGAGAAAGTCGCCGTACAATGCCAGCCGCAACCACCTACCTGGAAGGCCTACCCTCCGCGTCTGGTCCTCGCCTCACAGCTGTAGTGGTACAGCGACACAGTCGCCCTGTAATATGTATACACCAACACAATAGTGTCAAGAAGAAACAAAACGGCGATAATATTAATACGTCTATTGGATCCCTGGGGGTAATCTAAATACATACATATATACACAGGTTACAAAACATCACGGTTTAAAAAAAAGAAACTTAATGGTTAAGCCCAGCTGGGAAAAAGCGCTTAATGTCTAAGGGGTTGGCGTACAGTCGAGTCGGGTACCTCATCCAGGCCAGGTGAACAGATTTGCCTAGAGACTGTAATCAGGAATCCGTTGCTTTTTGCTAGTTCTATCCTTCAAGCACGTAAACAAGACTGTGTTTACGTTTTAAACCAATGTAGTCAATGGTACTTGAAAGGGACGACAGTAAACTACCCCATAAGACGCAGCCTCACGTCTTGACAGTATTATGGCTTGGTATTGGGGTAGTGAATGAATCAAACTTTAAATGCAGATTGTTTTATTACGAAAATAAATGTTCTATTTATACAAAACAAGAATGCTTAACGAAGTAACAATATCAAAGTTCAAATGTACAGTTTACTGGGCCAAAGCGTTTACAATTACAAAATAACAACGTAGCAATTCAGCGGTTTTATTTCCTGCTGGAGCGAAGGTCGCCCGTTGAACCTGCCGCTGTAGGTCGGTTTTGTGCATGAGGTGCAGATCTGCAGTTTTCCTGGTCTTTAACTCGTCTGATTGCGAAATAACACTGGCTTTTAAATTATGAATAATGTTCCGTAAATTTGGACTGAAATTTATATATGTTTAATCTAATTTAAACATATTAAATAAAGCAAAGACTGGTGATTGCGGCATTAAAAATTTCTTGCTATTAAATCAGAATTGCATTTAAAAACGTGCGACTGGATTTCGTAAATTTTAGAAAATAAAATTTATGTGTGTTTAAATCAAGTTTAAACACCAGGTGTAATAGGTAAAGGTGGGCTTAAACACAACAGCCGGTCGCCGTTACGCGTGCAAACAAAACCTGAATTCGGGCCTGAAACCTCTGAACCCCCTGTACTAGGTCGTGATAAAATTGCCTGACGGCACCAACCAACGATAGTTAATATTAAATTTAGGCGCTGACGGCGCTATCGATTAAGTGGGCTAACGGCGCGCGAGTTGACGCAATCCACTAAATTTTCCAGCAGAGTGTACTTTCACTGCACTCTTTCACACAAAGTGTTCCGCCCACAACGTGCGATTATTATTCGAGACGGCGCCGGCGTGGGCACGCCACAGTAAAGTCTCACCACGGGGTTGCTTCGCTCTGGCACCGCACTGCAGCAGCTCGCAAGCGAGCAGCGGCACACATAAAGTTAGTTGGACAAAACAAGCGTCAGTACCCACAAATGCTATTTTTACAAGGAGTGTACCACGCTCTGGCTTCGCATTGCAGCAATTGGTATGCGAGAAGCGGTACTCACGAAATTAGTTGAACAAAGCAAGCGTCAGTACGCACAAATGCTATTTTTACAAGGAGTGTACCACGCACTGGATTCGCATTGCAGCAATTGGTATGCGAGAAGCGGTACTCACGAAATTGGTTGAACAAAGCAAGCGTCAGTACGCACAAATGATATTTTTCAAGCGTTACCTGATGGCTAGCTCGGCCATCTTGCAGATGGGGAAACTTCCCTGGCAGCAAATGGTATGTGGGACTTGGCATTGCGGCGAAGCTCAAACGATGCGGAAGGCAAAAATGGCTGGCTTACTCACTAGTCCCTTTGTCGGGAGAAGTCTGCGACGACCTACCTAGGTTATGCAGAACTTGAAGACGTCGCCGTTGCAATAAATGGACACAGCGATTATTATCCCGCACGCTTACTCAAAGAACTGCTGTTATTAGCTAATAAATCGGCATGTTGCTGTATTCCTGCGACGACTCGTTGCACCGAGAGCACCAACCGTTTCACACGTGTAGACTGTATAGCGAGCCCCTGCCGACTGCCGCGATAATCGTGTTCGTTCGGTGCCCCTGAGCTTCATGGGAAAAACGCTCCAGCCAATCCTAACACAGAATTGCCTAGACACGCGACTTTTGGCGCGAGAATGGGCACTACCCCTCCTTGTCGCACTAGCAGCGTAATTTCTAGAAGGTTCGAAATATTGCGAGCGTTTACACACGGCTATCAAAGCACCAACCAAGGGGTGTCCCACATGACGAGAAATACTGCGCTTGGAGGCCAGAGATGTCCAAAATCATTATTATGGAATTATGCGATGAAGCCAAATAAGTAACTAAAAGGGTTTAACATACGGGCATGCTGCCCTAAAGCCTAAGTGGCTAATTAAATTACGGTTGGGTACCAAAATGACCTGACGAAAGGCCTACTTTTAGTGGTGGTTGTAGAAAATAGCTATTTATGCAACAAGTGCTAAAAGTTGACGTATATGCACGAGACATAAAAAATATGAAACGAAGCCGAAGGCACGCGTTGCATACAATATTTTATTTCATACTGATGTCAAAAATTACATTTTTCGGATTATTTATATTACAAAAAATGGAACATTAAAATCCTAGTACTTTAAAGTAAAATTTTAAAGTTCAAGTACTTTAAAACTTATTTATTGTACAAAAAATGGAACATTAAAGTCCTAGTACTTTAAAATTATACGTCAGTTGTTGACATGAAATTTGAAATGATTTATTTTTTTTTTAAATTCATTAAACTCGCAGTATGAAATAAACCGTTGTATTCACCACGAACGAAAGGTGTTTTTAAAGGTCCTCGCAAGTAATTCTGTCCTCGGCTGACGTCTCGGACGTAAACAACTTTCTCGTCTTTAAAATGCCACTTTTCGTTCTAGATAAATAAACTACTATTATCTGTGACCTTAATTTTACTGTTATTAATCCATAAATATCGATTTAACAAAGATTTGCATCTACAACACTTATAATTTATGTCATAATAAACAGTAGGCCTTGGTGCGCGGGCGAATGTTTGCGGAGCCAGTACTGTCAAGGTTAGTTACGAAAGGTAATTATTAATACTACACATCTGGCTGTATTCATTACATAACGCTTTAATTATTTCAAAAACACTTTACCTGTAACGCAAGAAGTAACTAGAATTACTTTACAACTTCACTTCCTGTTTGAAATTGTAGTTTTATAACCTCACTTCACTTTATACCACAGATGCTCTTAAAGTAAATAGCGGATATCTTTAACCACGCTTAACTATAAAACGTCACTTTTATTGAAACAAGCTAGCGCTAAAAGGCCTACTTTTAGTAGTGGTCGTAGATAATAGTATATTACATTACAAGGCATGAAAGTGATACTTTGCAGATGAGGAGGCTTGTTGAAGAATACGAGAACGCGAAGCACTTTCATGCTGTGTAATGTTTACTTTTTTTCTGAAATCTCTTTTTGTAACACCTAGTGTGCGCAGGTTTCGGTAGCACGGATATACACAGCTCCACGGTTCCAGTCGTCACCAAGAGAGATCGCCAAGCGCACTGCTGGCTACTCATGTTTCAACGGCGCTCGCTTAAAACCTCGCGCCAGCAAAGTATTCACCTTACTTATACCATGGCCAGCTTCATCCATACCCGCTGACGCGTTAGCCGAAACTGATAAAGCTGGATATGCTTATACAACGTCTTCATAAAGAACAACACTGCCAAAACTATTTAATATTGTATGTGCTAGTGCTAGACCTTACAGAACTTTCTGCAAATAAAAAGTCTTAAAGGAAGCTGGAGGATTTTATTTTCTCTTCGACATCTTTAAAAATTTAAAAATATAATCAAGGCGCATGGTGAAGGTAACCGGTCACCTAGGTGATGTAAAGTAAAAATGACTAGTCTTGCAAAGTGACACTTTCAAGATCAAACTGAGTGTTGACATGGCCCGCTTTCTTGACGATTTCAGAAAAATTACTTTTTCTGAAATCGGAGCGAAAGTAGGGTCTACACATTGCCCTTTTGCTGTGACGTAACATTTTTTTCTCTTTATTTAACAATAAGAAACTGGACAAAACAAAAAATCTGCAGTTTTTGGTCAGGTCCCCTTTAAGTATGGCTTGTTTTATAATACTGTCAATGTGACATTTGTCCAAAATGACAGCAAAATAACACGCGATAATAAGCAAGCGAGCAAGCCCAAAATCGTAATAATTATATTAAGCGTTAGGAACTTCTTCGAAGGGAAGAAACGTCGAATTACATAGGGCAAGAATGTCTTGATTTGAATAATGTGCTTAAATGAGCATCCCCTGCATTAAATGTTAGGGATATGTCAAATTCTTTCTAAAGTTTACTACCTGCGATAAATGATCTTTTTGAATTGTTATTTCTGGCTTTACAGAAAAAGGATAATGTGTAGACTTTACTATTTTCGCTCCGGAAATGCGGCGCGAAAATTGCATTTCCCTGACTAGTTACGAAAACATTTACACATTATTTTCTAAAGTTTTATTGAATATTAATATTTATAGTTGTGTTTTCTACATTGAATATGTTAATCCCGGACAACAAAGCACTTTTATTTCAGATACTACCATTATTTTCATTGTGAACTACCATCGCATTTGAACAAACAGAAACTTCAGATTCTTGCCCATTCAATTTATTAAATTAATAAACATTAATTTTTATTATAATTGGGGATTTCAGAAAAAAAATTAATACAAGTCTCGTCAGTAAAATGTCTCACTTGCCTCGGAGCTTTAAAAATACTCGGCACGAAGTGCCTCGTATTTTAATATGGTTCCTCGACAATAATGCAAAATTTTCCTGACATGTAATAGTATATTACATACCGAGGTGGGAAGTGTTTCATTACTGTCGAGAGATTAGGTAGTTTACCGAGACGCGTAGCGTCGAGGTTAACTTTATCTCGAGACAGGGATGAAACTTTCCACCGTGGTATGTATACTATTTTATTTGCAATCATCTAATTTTAAAAATAACTATAATTGAATTCTGAATAATAGATATCTTGATGTAGCTAATTTTTTTTTTCGACGACTGACATCGAAAGTAGATTTTTCTCACTGTCATTTGACAACAGAAAGTTGACATTTGCCGCTGAGCGTGCGTTTTCATCACTTTGCCGCTCGCCGAGCGTTTTGGGTTTCCGCGTAAACAAAATAGGTAGCTACGTCCGAACGTTTCCTTGACAATGCCCGTCATTTGTCGAAATAATCGCGTCACATGTCTAATAGACTGCGCGAGTAATGTTAACTTGATTGTCAATTAATATTTGCAATAAAATGAAATATGATATTTTCCATTAATAATATGCCCAGTCGTCGAAAAAATAGTATGTATATTTCGAGCTAAAAGTGCGCTTGCCGCTTTTGCATGATATGCAATATTCATGCGCAAGCGGCAAGAATGCACTTTCAGCTCTTAACATACAATATACTATTGTTACCATGAAAACAACCCACTCAATGTTTTGTTACCATGGAAACACCCCACTCTTCAGGTATGTAATATTTTTCGGGGTATGTAATAATTTCCTGGCTAGTTTCAAGTAATCATCTAGTTCCCAGCTGTTGTTATGTCATGAAATTGACACATTACAATGTGATTGCGAATAATAATATATTACATACAGAGGTGGGAAGTGTTTCATTACTGTCGAGAGATTAGGTAGTATACCGAGACGCGTAGCGTCGAGGTTAACTTTATCTCGAGACAGGGATGAAACTTTCCACCGTGGTATGTATACTATTTTATTTGCAATCATCTAATTTTAAAAATAACTACAATATTGAATTCTGAATAATAGATATCTTGATGTAGCTAATATTTTTGTTACCATGAAAACAACCCACTCAATGTTTTGTTACCATGGAAACACCCCACTCATCAGGTATGTAATATTTTTCGGGGTAGGTATGTAATAATTTCCTGGCTAGTTTCAAGTTTCAAGTAATCATCTAGTTCCCAGCTGTTGTCATGTCATGAAATTGACACATTACAATGTGATTGCGAATAAATAACTATTTTGTAACTAAATATTTGATACACTGTTAAAAATATTCACATTCAAGGCCTGCTCAGAATCACAAATGGAATGAACGTTCAAACTTCAAGGCACACCTTGAGAAATATTTTCAATCACTATTTGCTTGCCAGCTTGCAGTAGCAAAATATTCTAGGAATATTTCGAAGTAGTAGCCATCGGTTGTTGGTAATGCTATTGGCAGCACTGGTGACCTTTGCTGTTGTTAGATCAGCTGTAGACGTAAACTGAGCTCAAAACAAAAATTCAAAAGTCCTCCAGTTCTGAAAAATGTGAAAATGCAAGGTTTCCTAGACAGCGAAAGTGATCCATACAAAACGAGCTTTTCCATATTCGTAGCGATTTTATACATAAAAGTGGTGTACATTTTAGTAATGACTTTATACATTTTATCGAGATTCAACCAGTTGGTTGCCTAAGAAACTACTGTTAACTGTGCCAGTATTAAATATAGTGCAGCTATCCAGTTATACATAATGCTCGAAACACCTTTATTCCTGTCGCACTGGGACGCTTCTGTGCCTGTTTGCGTTCCACGGGATGTTACCAAAGATTTGCGAGATTACCATCGTATGGGCGTGAGATTTCTATATGATTGCTTTCAAAAGGAGGTAAGTTATTCGAGAATAATAATTTATTGTTACTTGACAAACATTTCAGCATAAGGGAGCAATATTAAATCACGAACATAACATGAATGGCCCACTGCAGATTTCAGCATTTTTAAATGCATTAAGTAATTTTATAACGCCCCAGTCGCCTGTATTAATTGTGCACTCGGAAGATCACGGTAGAGATTGGCAATATCATCTTACGAAACACGGAGGGTACAAAGTAACATCATTATCGACCAGCAGTAAGTTTATGTCCAAATTGCATTTTATTAATTAATTAAAATTGATTTTCCAGACTATGAAGAGATATTGCAAGGAAAGCTACACAGGATGATCTTGTCAACTGTAGATAGTGTAAAATTACTGCGTGAAATCAAAGAAACAGACTTCTTTGCTGTTGTCGTTGATAACCTTGACCAGGTAGCAACAAAAATGGTTATTAAGCAATTGAAAAGTCAGTTTAACATAGGATTAACGGATAGAAATTTTCTGGTTGGTTAATAGCTGATGTTTTGAAGTCTGCTTAACAGTTAATTTTTTAGAAAAATCCTGATCAGAAGCTCTTTTGGACTATGTTGAATTGGTCAAATCCTGGAGTTGCAGGAAAATTTGCTGAATTCTGCAGGTACATGCTCTTGAATAAATTATAGTTGCCACTACTAGGGCATAAAATTAGTGAAATTATCATGAGAATTTGTCTGTTAGTGAATGTTTATACTACCATTTAATTGTAGCGCAGACGATGAGCACTTAGACAACCTGCGCTATCCTTATACTGCCTGGTGGCAACGCCTAACTTGGGATTTTTGCGACAGTTTCAAGCCACCCACAGGGAAAGAGGAAAAGGTAAGTAATGGTCTGTACAAGGGGCTGTAAATTAGAGTTTTAAAAGTTTGATTCAGTCTTTCTCTATCAGTCCGGCATTTCTGAATAACTTCGCTAGTTGCGATCATAATACTGTTTTTACAGCATTACAAATCCCAGTTACAAAGGTGGTCATCCCAGCACTGTAGCACCCACACTGATTTTCCAAAAGCCGACACCAAGAGGAGGAAGCAAAACGTGACCTCGAAAAGCAAGCAGAAGGAAGTGGTGCCCAAAAATCAGTATAAAGCGGCTACCTCGAGTATCACCAAGAATCTTCATTCAAAATCTGCCAAAGGTACTGCAGTTAAGCCTAATTCCTGCCAATTAAGTGCTGTTGCTTCCAAGGTACAGGATTTAAACAGTTCCGAGGAAACTGTTATTTATGATATGTCTGGTGATGAGAATGAGAATCCTATTTTAACACTGATTCCAAGTCCAAAAAAGCGTAAATTGTGTCATGATGCCTATGAAGGAGATGTGGAAGATAGCAAGAGGTCATCATCGAAAGATGATATCCTGTCTGCATTTTTTAATGAAACAAAAGCTGATACGGAAAGCAGCAGCGATGATGATGTGTTGTCTTTCCGAATCAAGCCTAATAACACACAAGCAACGAATCAAAATTTAGTCAAAAGTGAGCTTCAAGATTCCAACGTCGATTCAACTTCTCATGAAGCTCTGTCCATGCTTTTTGGGAATGACGATTAGTACAAATATTTTTCTATGGTTTAGGTGGATATCTGTTAATTTTAAAGTGTACATAGATGAACGTTTTAGAATATTTTTGGTATTTTAACGTAGATGTGCTAGTGACTAAGGGGGGTAATGGATGAAATTTGTTTAAATCTCAGTGCTTTTAGTATTCAGTGTTTTATATTTACACAAGTTGAAATGCTCATCAGTGAAAATGCTGTGAAACCATTTTGTAACTCTGTACTGTCTGATCTCAAAACCCAATTGCAATCCATTATTTTTGAAAAGCGGCATGAGTATGTAAATCTATTGGAAGTGGAACACTTTTTGTTGAATTGTTGTATTTATGAATAAATGATGATAGTAATTGCTAGTCTTATTATTTATTGATGAGAATTGTAATTGTAATAGGCAATGATCTAGCAAACATTTTGGAACCTTTTTATCATTATGAACAAAGTTGTCTTAATAACTAAAGGCCTGTATTTAGCATATCTTGCCTTTTGAAATTCATTCCTTTCAATTTTTGTATTTACATTTTAAAATCATCTTCAAATTGTATCCCACTTATTACATAATACACACAATGGTTGCTGTGCAAGGACAAAAGGCGCCCTTCAACTTTGTATCTCGAATCCGGTGCAAGTTGAGTATTGTACCGCCAGATGCAAGCACATAAAGCACCAGCCTCTACACTGCAAGGTAAAACGAGGTTATCGATTATACATACATTTTAAAACTACAGAATTATAAATATTACTCTTCGTATACCACTATTCACACTACAGAAAATTCAGTAGTTAACATTACTAGCCTTGGTAAGAGGGTTTTTACGGGCGAATAGAACGATATGACTTTCAAGAGTGCCTGGGACAGTAACTCAGGGGGTATTTCTAAGCTTGACTATCAGATGGCAGCACAAAGTTCTACCAATCAGAGCCAGTTACTGGCTCTGCTACCAATCACGATGTGTTCAAGTAGTGGTGCCATCTGTTAGTACTATTGGAAAGTACCCCCCAGGAGCTGTTCAAGGTTATCCAAATCGGAATTTTGACATCAAAGGAACCGACAGTGAGTGTCTCTACTTGTTTGATTTATGTACGCTGGTATATTGCCTAACTAGTGCTGAAAGTTGGATATTTCACACGAATGCGATAGTTGAGCCACGAGCCGAAGGCTCTCGCGCATCATAGTTGCTACGCGAGACCATGTCGCACTAGTGTTTCAAGACGGAAAACGCACGTTCCACGTGACCTTTTTAGGTACGATGTGTCACTTTGAGTAACACCAAGCCATGCCATTTTTGGCATTTTACAAGTTAGTAACTTTTTAAAATAAACATTCTTGATTAATACAGTGACTTGATAAATTGATGTTTACAAGTGAGACCCAAATAAAATTCTTAATGTTAAAATATGGGCTCCTCTATTAATTCTAGAGGCAGTCTACAAAAGTTTTAGGGATCGCTTTGATCTGTCCAATTCAATAAATGGGATTTCCTATGTTGCACGTCAGAGTATACACATATATAATTCTGCACTAGATTTAATTGTTATACCATACCTCAACAAAGATTTCATTAAAGATTTATAAACAGCTATCAATAGGAATACGCGCCAATACAACCAAGTTTTAACAATGATAGCACTTTTGGTAGCTTTATCTCTGACACTACCATCAAGTATCATATTCTGTGTCGTGTACGTATGAGACTACTAAACCCTTGCATTTATGTGGTAAAAAGCAAAGGACTCAACACAGTCTCTTGAGGGACACAAATTTGAATATTACGAGAATCACTTGTTTCATTCCTAATGCTTAAATATTTATGTAATTTTGTAATCTAGGTAATTCTTAAAGATGTCCAAAAACAATCTAACACGATATGCCTAAGTGCTTCAAACAGCTTTTCATGACACACAGTGTCAAACGCCTTCATTAAATCTAGAAAATTAGCTATAGATACATTTTATTTAGAAATATCTTAAAAGACCAATTTACAACTTTTTCCACTACAAGCTACAGGCCTTTTGTTAAAAACCGATCCACCCTATTGCACTATCATAGTATACACATAATATAATTCTGCGCCGCATTTAATTGATCTAGCATGTTATCATAGAGCCCTCCCCACACTTAAATTATTTTTACTTCCTTTTACAATAAAGGAAGCATTGGATTCACCCCAAAAATTAGAAATTGAGTTTTCAACAAATCTTCATGTCTTTACGAGTCCCCTGAACCCAAAAAACATGTTTTTGTTCATTGGTCTGTCTGTCAGTCTGTCTGTGTGTGTGTGCACGTGTGAACAGCTAGTGTGCTGGGCACAGCACCATCTTCAGATTCATTTAATGAAGTGTATTACCTTCATTAATGTTTTACTTTATCTAATGTATTTCATTTGTAATTGTTTTGTAATATAATTTATCTCAAAAATGAAAAGAGGTATGATGTTGAAACTTCATATTTAAGTTTTGCGTACTATCTAGATAGGACAGTAAGGTTTTGAAGAAAATCGCATAACCGGAAGTATGGTGTTAACTATTGTGATTTTTCAGTTTATTTCTATTTTTTCAAAAACGGCTCTTAAGATTTTTTTTAAACATTACATTTTTATTATATTTTTGTGTGTATTGATGTGAGATAAGTGATTTTCCAGTTGAATACCTCTAAAACAAGTTTTATTTGTTTTCTTTGCTTTTTTATTAACTCTTATTTTAAATAGAACACCTGGTATATTATTGCAGTTTTGAATTCGGCTTAAAATTTTAGAGAAAAATTAACTCTATTTTGTACGCTTTTGTTTAATTTGCATAATTGTATCTTTATAATGATACTTAGCGATAAATATACATTGCATTGGCTGTCAAGGAAATTGCTTTAGGGCAACGTTTTTACACAGAATCGTTATAAAAGGATGGCTGTTGACTTTGAAATTTAGATTTATCCTTTCTTTGCGTAAACAAGTCCAAGTCAGCCAACTGACCTACAATGATTGAAAGATTGATTTGCATTAGGTACTAAATTATCTATTTGACTGATTTGTTTTTCTTGATACACAAAGTATGAAACTAAATTCCCAAGCAAACTCCACCCTTATACAGAATGTTAAGTCTATTCCATTATTGGCTTCCCTTATTATTTTAAAGCTAAAATGCATTTACATCCATTGCGCAGAAAAAGTATTGTTCAGAACATAGATTTGTACTTACACAAACATGATACCTATATTTTACTCAACAAAAAAACTAGGTAAATAATTAGGATGGCTAACAATTCAACAAGATTTAGCATTGAAATCCCTATCGTTCATTGCACAAGTTAGTATATTAATAGATGTATGATGTACATATATAGCAAATATGTATTTCAAATGCTTTGCATATAACACATATGTAATGTATATACTGTGATGTTAACTGGTATATACGAGGAACGTTCATGTACGTATTGGAACATTCATGTACGTATTGTTATGATACATAAAGGGCTGTCTAAAATCAAAGTCATTAATTGAATATGAATTATGATGTGAGTTAAAATGATATAAAAGGCATTTGAGCATTCTACAGTGGTTTAATAATTATTTACTATACAAGTGGGATAACAGCATCATTAATATACGTGAGTGTAAGTTACAAACGAGTGCGTAGCACGAGTTATGTAAGCACACAAGTATATATTAATGATGCATTATCACACATGTATTGTATACAATTTTATCTACTACTTCCTAAAATTGAAAAAAGTGCATTATGAGAAATGTCAGATCTGTCATTTTCAAAAATATTTTTGTAGGCAAATGTCATTACGTCACTCATTTGACACTATTTCAGTTACGTAATGAAGTCATTACACAACTCAGTTGCGTAATGAAACCATTACATAACTGAGTGGTGTAATGAGCTTCATTACCTAACTGAAATAGTGTCAAATGAGTGACGTAATGCGTTACTTATCCCACTGGAGTAGATAAAATAATTATAATATTATTACAAGCATATAGTACGTGTGACGTCTGTCTGACAAACATATATTAAATGAATATCCATCTCATATACTTACCAAGCATTAAAAATACACATTCTGCGTATATACCTTAAGTGCTGTTAAATATCCATAGGCTGTAAAATGAATAGTATATCATTGCTATGTGGGTAATTTTTGAAAATTTTTGACTAATTATAGGATCACTGTAAAGAAAGTTGTGTGCATGTATAATAATAATAATAATAATAATAAATGTCTTTATTATCAGTCTCATATATAAAAAAAGAAATACAAAGTTAAATATATACGCCAGGCGAAGTTCAGCACGGCGGTATCGGCAGGGTGTTGCCTCCCGCTGCTCTTGCACTTAACCTGCACTGACGAAAAAGAAAACAATGTTTAGGAACCAAACCATTTCGTACTGATATACATAGTTTGAATTTAAGACATAGAGGTTTATTAGATTGTAAATCGCATAGATCTGAATTTTTTAAGAGATCATTTACTTACTCCGTTTCAAAATTTTACAATTCAGTACCTAATTTGTTTAAATGTTTACCACTAACTTCATTTAAACATCGTATTAAAAACTGGCTCTTTAACAATTCCACAATTACTGAATAATGCTGTATACACATCTATATATGTGTTCATTATCTACTCTTCGTTTATGTCATATTCTTATTATTGTTATGTATCTTATGTTGTTATTGGCAATACT